>BTPG01000002.1:206773977-207166938 GCA_036245525.1 Semisulcospira habei | reverse complement strand
CAGTTGGTAATGGTGTATGCAGTTCTGACAGTATACGTCTAAGCTGGTAATAAACATGAAAACGGTAGACAGACCTAATCAGTTTGTTTGAGTGATTCAAATGATCTGTAAATGAAACACCACAGCCTGTAGTAGAACATAGTATGGCAAAGTTGAGTTGGTTTTGAAACATCTGTAGTGGACTTGAAGACCACTTTCTTACAGTAGAGTCGTCTGTTATTGGAGGGTTTAGGTAATGGTCAAATGGGTTGGGTACTTTCACTTGGAATAGATCTTGTTCACTTACAGCTATATCGAGTTGATTTAGTTGAATTATTTTCTGTTCATAAGTAGGTGCAACATTATATTTGGCATTCACATTAAATTGAAATGCGTTTGTTGTGGTAATGGTTGGTGATTTAAATTCCATCCTTTTTTATATGAGATAATAAAAATGTTTATTACCTTAACAAATCTTGACACAAGCAAACCAGTGTGGTTAACTAATGGGATTGATAATCGGGATGGTAGCAAGGCTGCAGCTATCCATGAATTGTTCTACACAGTAAAATGGTTTAATGTAGAAGATAATATATATAATAAAGTAAATTTAGATGATAAGACTGAAGCTATACCACCTGGGTATTATGACTTTTGTACTATAGCTGAATGGTTTCAAAGTAATTTTAAAATTAAAGCAACTTTAAATCCAGCTAACCTACTTGTTACATTAGAATTTCCGACACAAAATTGGTTAAGGATCTCAGATAGATTTGCATATTTACTTGGATTTTATATTGACGAAGATTGGTATAGAACAGATGATTTAGATGAAGCTATGTCTGGTATTATAACAATGAAGACAAAAAGACTTAAAATAACTGGAAAACGCCCTGTCAATTTGTCAGTACACACAGTGCTAAATGTTTATTTGAAAGAACTAAACACATCTGAGAATGTTCACAATGGAAAGCCTTCAACTTTGTTGAGATGCTTACCAACTGGAACTGCTCCGTATTGTGAAAGTGTGGTTGTTAGATTTCCTAATTTGCAGTTTAAGAAATTAGGTTCTAGTTTCTTTGAGTCACTGAGTATATCTGTAACTAATCAGGATGACAAACCAGTTCTTATGCATGATTTTAGTGTTGTCTTGGAAATTAAATAATTTTATTTTTGTTTATAAAAAATGAGTGGTGGTCCAAAGTTGAGAATCATACCAGTTGCGTGTCCAGTAACAGAGTTGAAAGATTTGGCAGACGTACAGGATTTTGAGAAGGAAGGAGAAATTGGAGAAATATATGGTTTTGAACTTGATTCCTTTGGCATGTACAAGAGGAAAGTAATTGTTGACATGAAAGACGGTGAAAAACAGATTCCTAAACTTGGTCAGCTACGTGATGTTACTGTACCTACTCCACCTGTAAATAATGCGCCTTACAACTTAATACATGTGGGAAATAAGTGGGTGGTTTCACCTGTGCCTGTTCCACCACCCACAATTGACTGGGACATAAAGTTGGAATTTATTAGTCCTTATGTATACACTGATGATGAAGGCGCCTTAGTGTTTAGGAAAGTTGTTAATTCTGGGCCGCTTATTGTAAGCCTTGTTCCAAGCTTTGCCCCAGACAACAATAGCAGAGAAAAACTGAAAGTTGAAAATTATGAGAAACGGCGGTATCTTCTTACAACTAGAAAGGGTAGATCAGATACTTCTGTTGTGTTTATGCCAGCAAGCTTAGTCATGGCTAGAGAAGCGACAATAGTATTTGAAATTATCATGAAATCTGTTGCTACTGCTAAAGAGGCTCAAATTGCACAAGGAATTAAACTTACATGGGACGAAACAGTAACAGAATCATCAAAGGTCTTTATTGCCATTACAAAAAATAATGATGTTATTAATGTTTCGAGCAGTGTTCCAGCTGTCAAGGTGGTGGTTGACAAAACAACTTTTGTTCGTCTAACTTACATAAACCTTGAACACATTGATCTTGTTGCATTTTATTATGCCAGCAAATTGTATACTTTTGAAGAGTTGCAAAATGTAATTGCTGATTAAATAAAAAAAAAATATTTGTCAATAAAAAAAATGGTAAACTTCTATCCGCAACTACCGACGCTTGATCCGACTGAAACAAATGTGATGACTAAAACAACACTTGCGCCTGATCCACATATGCCAGTTGCATCAGATAAAACATTACAGGCAGATGCATTCAGATTAAATAATATTACAGAAGCTTTGAAATATTTGGAGAGTGAGGAGGCTAAGTACTCACGGTGCAAAAGGAGGTATAAGTCAGTATTTAATTCTGTTCAAAACACTTCTATGGCTATTGGTGCAGTTTCAGCTTCATGTTCTGTAGGGGGTATTGTTCTGTTCGCCACAGGAATTGGAAGTTTGGCTGGAATAGCAGTTGAGGGTGTTAGCGTTGCTACATGCCTGGCTTGTTTTGGTTTGGAGGCCTTGAACAAGAGGTTTCACACGAAATTACAGAAACATGAAGCATTGAGTACACTTGCTGGTGCAAAGCTGAGCAGTATGAAACTTATTATCAGTAAGGCATTGAACGATAATTTTATTGATGACGAGGAATTTAAGAGAGTCCAGGATGATTTAAATAATTACAAGAAACAAAAATCTGAAATACAGAATAAAATGCGTAGTCAGACTCCTGTGAATGTTGAAGAACTGAAGGCTAGTTTTTTAGAGATGGGGAAACAGATCGGTGTTCAGGAAACCACAGAAAAACTACACAATCTTTTAAACAAATAAAAATCAGATTTGGTAATCGTTTATTAATGACATACACTTCACAGAAAAATGACATGCCACCTAACTATTTAACCCCATCAGCACCACCAGCACCACCTGACTATTACTAAAAAAAGTTTTTTCATTGTCCTTGTATCTTGACAAATCTGTCCGTGTAAGTTGTGACTTGAGTCAAGAACTTACGTTTTGTTATGTTTAAGTTCTTATAAGTTCTTGACTTAAGTCACTTATAACTTATTATTAAGTCACTTATAACTAATTTTTAGGATCTTAAAAGTTTACCTGTAAAGTTATTTGCCAGTTATAAGTGACTTTGGAAATTTGTTAACAAGTATCTGTAGGTAACTTAAATAATTTGTTATCAAGTGCATATAGCAATAGTTTTTTTTGTGTGTGTGTGTGTGTGTGTGTGTGTGGTTATTATTTAAATAACTATGTTTTGGGGGGTATTGGCACAGAGGCAATGAAAAAAAATGTTCTTGGAATCTTATATTTTATATCTCTAACACACATATATACACGCACACAAACAAACACACACGCACGCAAACACGGACGCACATACACACATAAACACATGTACACACGCACGCAAACACACATACATACAGACACGCACGCATATACACACTCACACAAACACACACACACACACGCACGCACACAAACACTCACACGCATACATACATACATGCACTCACCGGCACAAACGCACACGCATGCACACTCACACGCACATACACACATACATACACGCACACTTACACACGCACACTCACTCACAGACAGACAGACACAAAATCTTTATTCAGCATGCATGAATATTGAAGACTCCAGTCCGTCCACAGAACACCACCAGGCTTTAGTCGTATGTCACGCGATACACAACAACTGTGTACACAAATTGGCACTGTGCACTTAGACTCGTTACTAAGATCCTATTCGACGTCGTGTTCTTTCGTACTACGTCATTTATTTACACTGTTACTAAGACCCTATGACGTAGTACGATAGAAACGGTGCTCATGGCATGAGCGCCGTTTCTATCGTACTACGTCATTTATTTACACTGTTACTAAGACCCTATGACGTAGTACGATAGAAACGGTGCTCATAGCATGAGCGCCGTTTCTATCGTACTACGTCATTTATTTACACTGTTACTAAGACCCTATGACGTAGTACGATAGAAACGGTGCTCATGGCATGAGCGCCGTTTCTATCGTACTACGTCATTTATTTACACTGTTACTAAGACCCTATGACGTAGTACGATAGAAACGGTGCTCATGGCATGAGCGCCGTTTCTATCGTACTACGTCATTTATTTACACTGTTACTAAGACCCTTAAACAGTCATTTAACTCTGTGTTCTGTCTTCAAATTTCTTAGTTATCCACGGCAAGAAAGTGATAGCAATGACTCTGTTCAAAGGCTCAATCTTATGTTTTTTATTTTCAACACCTGTAATTCAAGAACACTCGGTTGCCGGCAAAAGTCGTTTAACTGTGTTTTGTCTCATTTTGAGTACACTTACTGATACTCAGCAAATTTGAAGCGCCCTATTGACGGTGTTAGCAGCTGTTCTGTAGCCGACAGTCTGTTGCTAATACCTGTGTGATCTCAGTTTCACTCGCAAAAGCAAGCTACTTACATGAGCCGCGACGGGAACGCCTCACACTTGGCTCACAACATTTAGGACAAGACAAAACAAACAAAACAAACATGAGTCTGTAGTGCGACCTGGTCACTCATTTTTAACCTGTCTAATTTTTTTAAAAACACTTAGACTTATAGCCACCTCATTTTTATGTGCGTGACCTGACCCGGATGATTTCTTATACTCAGACTCACAGTCACTCATTTTTCATTTTTGACCTGCCCGGTGATAGCTCACACTCAGACTCACAGCCACTCATTTTTGTTTTTCTCTTTGTGGCCTGCTCGGTGATAGCTCACCCTCGGACTTACAGTCGCTCATTTTCGTTTTTCTCTTTACAGTCTTTTTGGCGATAGTCGCATTCAGACTTACAGTCACTCATTTTCGTTTTTCTCTTTACAGTCTTTTTGGTGATAGTCACACTCAGACTTACAGACAGTTATCAAAACAAAAAGTGTTAAAATGTCCCAGTTGTAATACAAATGGGCCCGTTAAGTCGCACCACAGACTTTGTACAAACAAACATAAAACATTTACTGTGACGGACCTGCGTTGGGTGTAGTTTCTTTCCAAAAATTTGCTATTTCAGGTTCTTCCAACATTTCTTTAATTTGTTTTCGTAAACTATACACCTTTGAAAAAGACAGTTCAAGAAAATGAAATTTAGGATATCTGCGTAACAGTCCTGCTATATCACGCAACTTGCGAGAATAAGACTCTGAAATTCTAACGTGTGCTTTTTGCCAATGTTTCCAGGTCAAAGTAGTTTCTTTCCGAATCTTTTGTCTTTTATGGATTTTGGCTCCTTCAATGAGCCATTCTCCATATTGAATAGAGACTGAAATGTTTTTTTGTTTGCCACTCTGAAGCAATTTGTAGCCGTCCTCTAAATGTTTTTTTAATGTATCTAAAGAAAGTGCAGTCAAATCACACTCGTCAACTCTAATACACCCAACCGGCGGTTTGCCATCAGAAAGGTTTTTTTTAAAGAATAAATCCAGTTCTTTTGGATTACTATCCTTTTGTTTCTTTGAACCGCCTTTAATTACATCAGCCAAATTTCCTAGTGGTTTTTCCGGTTTTTCTAACCAAAATTCCGGAGCTTTGGTCAGAACGGAAAGAATGAAAGCACTCATTTTTTCATGGTATTCACCATGTGATCGCAAGATTGACGCCTCTTCCGGATTCCAATTCATTTTCTGAAATGAGCGAATGTTAGTGAGTGTAGCCTGGGTAAATAAAACTAGACCGGTCTGGTTAACTATTGAACAGTAAGACAGCGCAATGCAAACTAACCGCGAGGACTTTTCCTGTTTCTAAATGTGACAAATTAAAGAGACAAACTATCGATCTTACCGTCGTATATATTCACAAGATTTAGCGATCACTGAATATCACCTCTGAGAATCAAGTCAGTCCTCAAAACACGTCTGTCTCTTACAATGCCGCTTAACGAAAGAACGCGACCGGCTTGGTGTTTAGAAACTAACACGTGACCGTTGCCAGGAGCCGTCGGCGGTTAGTGCGTGGTCATGTCTAAGGGAAGTAACTGTGTATGTCGTTTTGCTTTATAACCAAAAGTTACATCCCTTTTGTCTGTGAGTCGGAAATACCTGTAATTGACTAAGTAATCAATAAACTACGCATTGTAGAATGAACACACTTACATAACCGATGGGTTAATTAGCTCATGTGTTAACCCCCTGTTGGTATTACTCTGCTGAGAGGTACATAAAATGGTGATTGTTCAAATAATAATGCAGTGGCGTGTTCAGTAGCGGACGGAAATTTAGACAAACATGCCGAGGCTCTGAAAAAATTGGGCGGCGGAAAGGCGTGGAAGTTTGTGGTCTCAAAATCCCGGAATTTTGGGATAGATATAAATTGTCGAAAAACACCCACAACTCCCCTCTCTGGAGGCAGTAAGTGTGTGTGATCTCGGAAACGGATCCCTTGACGGTAAAAGGTGCTAATCCTTGTTTGTCAAGGAGCCTATGAAGTATTCCTCCAGTAGGGGAAGTGAGACTCGTGGGGGCGGGAGCCGTTGAGCGGCGCCCCACGACTGAGAGATCCTCCACTTGCCTTCGCACACATTCCTGGTAGAAAGTCTGCGGGCTGTGGCCAAGGCTGCCACTGCCGCCTCCAACAATCTCTAGCGGCGAGGACTAGTTTGGCAACTTCCAGGCGAGAAGGGGGAGGAGCTCCAGGCACGGGTGGAACAGAGCCGGGCCGAGCTGCTCGAGCGTCATGGAAGGGGTGGGGCTCTCAGGCAGGGTCCGTTGCTAGACGAAGCCGATCCATGGTCCAGCTCTTGGTCCAACTGAAGGGCTGGTCACCAGGAAGATAACCGCGGAGCAACCAGCAGACTCCACAGGATCTTCGGCACCAGCACCAACGGAGGGAATGTAACGAGATCAGTCCGTACCCAGGAGGAGAGCGCGTCTACCGCCCAGGTGAGAGGGTCCGAGACTAGAGAGGCAAACAGCGGTAGCTGGATGTTCCATCTGGCGGCAAAGGTCGACTATCGGCGTCTCCCATCTCGAGCGGAACAGACGAAGATGTCTGGGCGCAGGGACCACTCCGGGAAGTGGCGGGCTCGAAAGCCAGGTCCGGGTCCTACCACCAGAGTAGGAACGAAAGGAGGAAGCACCGTGAGGGCCAGCGAGTGCCTCCTGGTTCTGTATCAAGGCCACCACTGTCGAGTTGTCTGGCAGACGAGGACGTCCTGGTTGGTCAGAGTCTCTGGCCAGGCGTTGAGGGCCAACCCAACTGCTATAACTCCCAGTCGATGTGACTGTCTGCGAAGTCCCCGGGTAACCGGTCCGAGGCAAGGTCCGGGAAGTAGAGCGCCCCAACCGGACTGGCTCGCGTCAGTGGAGATTGATCACCTGGTCGGAGGGGAGCACAGGGACACGCCCGACGCCCAGCACGCCAGATCCGCCCACGTTCGAAGCGGGGGCAGGAAGTGGGAAACAGAACGGAACCGACAGGGTGTCAACGAAGGGGCGCCAGCGTAGGAGGAGGTGTAGTAGCCGCGGCGAGCCTTCACTCTTCGTATCCCTTAGCGCCGGTCGAAGGGAGACGAGTGCTGCCGCGCCGAGCAGTCCCAGGAGCTGAAGCCAGACCCAGTCCTAGAGGGAGAGAAAGTTGGGCGTCTCTGTCCTCTCTGAGAGTCGCGGTGACTAGGTTGCGCAGCAACAAGAACGTCCAGGAAGAGAAGGACGGATTCAGCGACCGCTGGCAAAAGCTGGCCATCACCAAGTCGAGGATCCTCATGAAGACCCCCGGACAGACGTTGAGGACGCCGGGGAGGGCTCGGAAACTATTAGACGATCCCGCCAAGTCAAGTAGATACCGGCGCGAAGACGGAAGAATCGGCACGTGAACGTGCCAGAAGATCGAGGCTGACAGCAAGATCCATCAGCCGGACAGCTGAGTGAAGAGTCTGGCTGTCTCCATCTGAACGGGCGTTTCCCAAAGAAGACATGTATAGCGCCGATGACCGGGTGCCACCTGCCCCAAGGAAGGGGACAATAGGAGACGGACGTAGAACGCCAGCGAGTCGTGTCGGGAGACCGCTACTGTCGCTGTTTTGTTGAGCCAGGCCTTCACCTTACTGTGCAGAGAAGAGATTGTTCGACCATAGAGATGATCCAAAGGTCGGCTGGGAACAGCAATCTCCTAAGGTCGCTGTAGAAGGCCAAATGCCCGCCGACCCAAGAACTGGCGCCAGAGTTGGAGAAAGGGAATGTCAGAGGACCCGAGCAAGGAGACGCAGTGGGGGCGGAGTCTCCTATACAGTCTGCCACGTCTCACCAAGAGGGAACCACCGAGTGGAGCCTGGAGGAGTGGGAGATGCGTGCCGAGTCGTAGGAGTGACCACACGGCCCAAGGTCCCAGTAGGCGAAAGCCGCCACAGGAATGGTTGAGGAAGGTAGACGACCCTGTTAGCAGCAACCACGGAAAGTCACGGCGCGGAGACGAAGATTTCAGATCCCAAGAGTCCTCCAAGTAAAAGAAGCACCGCTTGCGTCGCCAATCCGAACTATGGAAGCGAAACCGTCAAGAGGGCGAGGACAAGCATTCTGGAGTAGCCGGAGCCCACCGCCAGGACGACGGCTGCCGCATCCACCAAAGGAACAGGGACAGTGAAGGCTTGAGAGTGTCCAGCATACCAAGCCTGGTGAACGCAAGCTGCGAAAGATTCCTCGTCGCCGACTGAGTCCTGGCGAAGCCGGGTCGAGAAGCATCGACGAGATCCCGTAACCGTGTGGCTGAGGAAGAGACTTGCGACCTTAGCCCGCCGCAAAGCAACAACCTGGCGGAAGCCTGTCTCTTCAGAGGAGGCGAAGGAGGTCATAAGTCCGGAGGGAGGAAGTAGTCGAATGGACGGGGGCCTCTTCCAAGCACAAACCGACTGTGAGCTGAGCGAAGAGCCGAAATCCTAGACGAGCAGGAGGCCGACGAAACAGCTGTGAAGCGAGAGGAAGATCAGAGGGCGAATCCTGCAAGAAGATGGCTGAAGCCGAAACCGTTGAAAGCAGGCTTAGCATGTCAGGGTCTACCTCCACCTCCGCCTACCAAGCTAAGCTGCAATGGGGGCGACCGGCTCCGAGAGCGCGGGACCGCCGCAGCGACTGGTGAGGGCGAGCCCAAAGGAAAGGAGGAGGCGACCGCGAAGCCCGTAAGACGGGGCGTCGCAAAGGAGGAGGGACCACGGCCAAAGGCTAAATAGGCTCTGTAAGCCCCCGACTCGCCGAAGTGCGAGGGAGGGGGGGCTACTAGTGACGGGAATAGCACGCGGAGGACGAGGGGAAAGCGAGAGTCGGAGACCACACTCCGAAGGTAAGAGGGGAGGCGGATGGGGAAAAGCCGGCACCCCCAACCTGCTCGTCGCAAATCCACACCTGTGAGTAAAAGTCTAAGTCACACCAGGCCCGCCTGGAAGGCTTGGGGAGGGGGTGGTGGGGACAGAAAGTGTCACACCAAGCCCGCTCAGGAAGGCGGAGCGGGGAGGGGACCATGGGTGCGAAACCGCACCTGTGAGTAAATATCTGAGTCCCTCCGGGCCCGCCTGGAAAGATCGGGGCGGAGGGGAGGGGACCGAGAGGCGTTACGTTAAGCCCGCTCAGGAAAAGCGAAGCGGGGAGGGACCATTGGGGCGCGCAAATCCGCACCTGAGAGAAAGAGTCTGCGACACACTGGGCCCGCCTGGAAAGTTCGGGGCGGGGGGGTGGACGGAAAAGGTGTCACGCCAAGCCCGCTCAGGAAAAGCGAAGTGGGGAGGGGACCAATGGGCGCGCGAAACCGCACCTGAGAGCAAATGTCTGAGTCACCCCGGGCCTGCCTGGAAAGTTCGGGGCGGGGGGGGGGGGGGGGGGTGGACAGAAAGGTGTCACGCCAAGCCCGCTCAGGAAAAGCGAAGCGGGAAGGGGACAATTGGGGCGAACGAATCCGCACCTGTGAATAAATGTCCGAGTCACACCGAGCCCGCCTGGAAAGTTCGGTGCGGGGGGGGACAGAAGGTGTCACGCCGAGCCCGCTCAGGAAAAGCGAAGAGGGGAGGGGACAAAAGGTGCGCACGAATCCGCACCTGTGAATAAAAGTCTGAGTCACACCGGGCCCACCTGGAAAGTTCGGGGCGGGGGGGGGGGGGGGGGGGAGGGGGGGGAACAGAAAAGTGTCACGTCAAGCCTGCTCAGGAAAAGCGAAGTGGGGAGGGGACAAAAGGTGTGCACGAAACCGCACCTGTGAGTAAAAGTCTGAGTCGCACCGGGCCCGCCGTCACACCGGGCCCGCCTGGAAAATACGGGGCGGGGGGGGGGGGGGGTGGGGGGGGGGGGGGTGGGACAGAAAGTTGTCACGCCAAGCCCGCTCAGGAAGGCGGAGCGGGGAGGGGACAATTTTGTGGCCCGCGACCCCCGCTCCGAAGCCTCGGAGCGTGGGGTGCGCGTGACCATGGTCACACAGGGCCCGCCGGGGGGGGGGAGGGGGGGGGGTGACGTAAACGTAGGAAACCGGGTCCGCTCGGACGAATCAGAGCGGGCGGGTAACCACTTTAATACAAAATAATGGAGCTTCCGTCACGCCAAAGTGGGGAGCACGACCCTGATACTCGCCTGCCCTGCTCAGAAGACTCGGAGAGGGGAGGGAGTTTCTGCGCGGCTAAGGTAAAAGAAGGGGACTTACCTGCGGGCTGGAGGGCCCAGAAGCCGTAGTGAAGTGGGGCCCGAGAAGCCGACGTAGCGACGCCATCCTGCGGAGAAGTCCGGGGAGAACGTTGAGACCAGGAAGAAAGGACACGCCTGTAGGATCCCACACCTGAGACCGCCGGTCCTCACTCCCATCGGCACACGTCACACATCCTGTCGGAAGAGCAGTAGAGCACGGCCGGCAGGCGACGAGGGCGTCCGAGGGCCACAGAAATCCTCACAAAAGGGGGCAAAACTTCAACAGAAGCCGCCATAGTGTTCGTTGTACACCGTTCACAGGAAGGAACACACTCAAGCGCCGAACTCACACTGCGAGGCAAAAGCCACGTGAGTAAAGTCACAAGCTGAAACCCCAAGGCTGCAGCCAAGGACGAAGTTCACTGAAAGTCAAACCGGTCGGAACCGGTCGGCGCTAAGTCCACACAGTAAAAACGTTGAAGTGTAGAACACACCAACGAAGTACACCGAGTCCAAGGAGAAGTCAAAAACACGGCAAAAAGCCAAGTAGTAGTAAACCACAGAAGAACTGGTCAAAAACCGTAGCAAGGCAAAAGCCCGACCGTCTACGGTCGAGCTAAGAGTGAAACTGAGGTGAGTTCCCCACACGCTTGCCGGTATAGGTTGGTAAGGGGAGGCCACCCGGGCTCCTATTCTGGGATCCCCGGTGTCTCCTCCCCAGTTGTGTAGGGGACACAACTTTGGGCTGAAATCGTTAGGCTATAGAGTGTATTCCATATAGTAATGCCATCGGTAATGTATTTTGAAAAAACAAACAAGAATTTTCTTAAACTCTTTGCCTTCAGCTGGCAGCTCCAGCCTACGTGAGGCAACATCCCAAAAGACGCCATGGGCAGCAAGATCTGTCTAGCCATGGTTGGCTTGTAGTGTGTGTGCTTGACTAACTTTAAAGCTGAATGTGTCATTAACCCTTATCATTCGGAATATGCCAGTGTGTGAAATAAGTTTGAATAAAATAGTTCAAGGGTGGTGCCAGAATAGCTTGGCGCCTCTATGCGCCAAGCTATTCTGGCACCACCCTTGAACTAAAGCCATTGGTCTATATCCTTATCTGTAAGTAAGTACTATTATGTACCTTGCATATGGCAGTGTACAAATTTGAAGGGCACCAGATCCAGAAATGAACTCTTATGTTACTTAGTGACAGAGTACATAGATGTAATTATACAGAAAAGTTACTTCTTAGGCAAAGAGATACAAATCTGTCACAAAAACATCTATTACAAATACTCTTTTCCAGTCAATCTTGCACAATACAAAAATGTTAAAATTTATCAGTTAACAAAATGAAAGAGTGGCCTCCTAAAAGGTAGAAAATATGTATTTTTCTTTAAAATGTATTTTTTCGAAAAATACTTACCGATGACATTACAGTAAGGAAAAATTTGTCTAGCTAAGAGCTAGACAAATTTTAGCCAAAATTGTTGTGTACATATATGGCAGTGTTGGCAGGTGAGGGGCGCCTTAGTCGCCTGGGCGGAGTTAACCCGCAAACAACAAACAATATTACTTGATCTTGGAGTGGGACGCCAAAGCTTCAAGCAAACTCAACATAATCCCGACTCGTCACTTACCCTTCCCCGAGGAGCGGGTGCACACTAGTCCTGCAGTCTTGTCCACTCGTGGTCCCCTGTCACTGCCTCTGAGCGGGGCGCCGAACGTCTGTGCTGGACTAGAGTCGAGGATTGGAGGGCCTGCACGTCGCGGGCCATCCTCAAATTGGGTCCTTTCAGTACTTCGAGATGGCGGGCACCGGCCGATGTGCTAGGCATAGTCCCCGTCCTGCGGCCTAAGTCACGCAAGCGCCGCATGGTCCAGCATTCTCATCCCGCCGAGGGTAAGTCACTCACCGCAGCTGAGACATCTTATCTTGTATGTGCTGGCGTATACCCCAGGTTGCAGCGGCCATCGGCCCGGAGGGAGGTCTCAGGAGGACGCGCCATGGGAAGACGATCAGCGGGTGCCGGGTCATACCTGGAGGTCGCTCAAGAGTGCCGGCTTGCATGCGAGACGCGGGAAGCAGTCCAACAGGAAGTCCACCTGTCCCTTGAGCGCGAACGTCGTAAAGCTACGGGAGTGCACTTGGTTCGTCCCCCAGGGCAAAGCTTGTTCACGCCGGGGGGTAGACGGGGCATGTCATATCGTTGCGCGCCCGAGCTGTCTCCTACTTCCTACCGGGGAGCGGGAGTGCATCAGGCCAGCAGACTTGTCCGGTCGTGGACCCCGATCACTAACCTGGAGCTGGGCGCCGAATCTCTGTGCCCGCGCTGGCCTCTTGCCTTGGCTGAGGAGGCGGCAGTGACTGAAGCATCGCGTGGCGGGTGAGTCTCCACAACCTGGTAAGCAGCACTCGTCGGGTCTGTGATGGCTACCGGCGCTGGAGCTCGCCCTCGTGTCTTATCTTGCACCGAAACAGGCGGCACAACCGGGCAGAGACCACTCGGCGGGATGGCTGCCGGCGCTAGAGCTCGGGTTCGCGGCCTAAGCCACGGCATTGAAGGCTCTAGAACCTGGTAAGGGCCACTCGTCGGGTATGTGGGGCTTACCGGTGTTGGATCCCTGTCCCGTGAAGGGGTTTTGTCTCGAGGCCTAGCTCACAGGGCTCGAGGTACCGCGACCGGGCAGAGACCACTCGACGGGACTGTGGTGGCTGCCGGCGTTAGAGCTCGGGCTCGCGGCCTAAGCCACAGCGTTGAAGGCTCTACAACCTGGTAAGGGCCACTCGTCGGGTCTGTGGGGCTTACCGATGTTGGACCCCTTTCCCGTGCTGGTGTCGGCCGTTCGCGGCGGTAGAAGCTCCATAGCTGGGTCCACTGTCCTTCCAGCCAGGGGGCGCAGACCAGGCGCAGGTGAGTGGAGGTGCAGGCGGAACAGGGTAGGCAAATAGCATGTCCGTCACTAGGCCATTGGAACCGTCCACATCGGGAGCAGGTGCGGACTTGCCAACTGCAAAACATAGCGCACAATGAAATGCGAGCGAGCGTGCCCCCGCGGGCCCGCAATATGAATCCGCACGAACAAACGAAGTGAAGTGCACGGCGCTC
The DNA here is from genome assembly GCA_036245525.1 of Semisulcospira habei. Lineage (NCBI taxonomy): Eukaryota > Metazoa > Mollusca > Gastropoda > Semisulcospiridae > Semisulcospira > Semisulcospira habei. Next base: position 207,153,246 of record BTPG01000002.1, on the reverse strand, counting down.
TACCCCTTTCCTTGAGCGCCGGACGGAGGCAATAACCGAGGTTTTACCTTGCCATAATGACGAAGCAGGGGAACCCACAAAGGTCGCAGACCAACCAGTGCCTGCGGCGAAGCCCAACAGCAATGGCAGCGAAGGCCGGCTCGACCCAGTCCACGGTCCGTGAGCGGAGACCACGCAGTCTTCACAGGCACGACCGGTCCCTGAAGCTGGGAACACCACCGGGAAATCACAGGCAGCGTCCAAGTCTAACACAGGGCACTCCGAGGCTAGCAGAAGAGCGAAGCCGAAAGTCAGGACACAGGGAGAGCACAACACGCTACGGCCAGACCGGCCTCAAGCGAGTGAGCACAGCTCACAAGGCGACGCTGTCTCGTCAGGTCTAATTCACAAACACCGACAAGGAACCCACAGGAAAGCGTCCATGCCTAACACAAGGCACAGCGTAGGAACACCTCCAACGAAACACTAAGGTTTCCGCAACTGAAGTTTACACAGTCCGAAGCTAGAGGCACTGTCGTACACAACCTTCCATTGTCTAGCAAAGAAACTGACTGGTGAGCTTCCGCTGGGCGGATGCCCGGATGGGATGGAAGGGAGGCTACTCGGGTTACCACCTAGGCTATGGCGCCCCTCACCTGCCAACACTGCCATATACGTACACAACAATTTTGGCTAAAATTTGTCTAGCTAAGAACCTTTTCCTTACTGTAATGTCATCGGTAATGTGTTTTGAGGAAACAAAAACTAATACCTTAATGCGGGAAACAACAGAATATGGTAGAAATTCAAAAATCATTGACCCTCACAAGTCCTCGCAAATACGGGGCTCATCAGGGTTTGCCTCTTGCTGAAACCACTGATTGTCCGTGTTCCTTGGGTGGCTGGGACTCTTTGGAGTTGAATTAACAACAATTTCAAAACAATCTGCCACCGCTGGCACAGTGAAGTGGATAACAGTTTGTTAGATTGTCTATGATAATTAAATTTAATCACCTCTAAGAAAGCTGTGACAGCAAAGGCTGTGTCCCAAAGCTGAGAACCATTTGTGCCCTGAAAACAGAAAAAATAAACTGGTTTTATCAGCCAGTCCATCCATCCATTCAACCATTTAAGGTACTTTCATTCATCCACCCTCTCATTCACTGTTCCATCCCCCCCCTCCTCCCCACACACAAGCCATGTATCCATCTTAAAAACTTATTCTCACCTAAACTTTGGGAAGTGTCAATATAAAATGTGCAAAATGGATCAACCATGATAGTTTAGCTCGTCTGAGATGGGTCACATGCGGATATTCGAGCAAATAGCCGCATATTCATATATGGCATGTTTTGAATGAATTTTAAGGGCAGCATCATGTAATACAGTGCCATTGAGAGATAAAATTGTTACTTACACACATTTTCATACCATCAAGCCCAATCCTGAAAAAAAGTTGTTTATCATGTAAAAACAGCAAAATGTTACAAATATACACCAGAATAAGAACAAAAATTAAGCTTTCATTGAGAGCCATACCTCATGTGCATGGCACCTCTTCACACTTAATTCACGCAGTTAACTTTTGCAAGACTGGCCTTCAGCAGAAGTCACCCAAAAAGTAACAGAAAGGTCTGACTTTATGGATCTTAAATTAATGCGACATACTGAAGCTGACCTGCAAGAACATACCACAGATAGTCCTTGACACGATCCTGATGCATGCGAAAGTCGGGGTGCTCTGGTCCATCCACGTACCATCTCACCAACATCTGGATGACCTTTGAAATCTAGGACGATAAAAATAAAAAACATCTGGGCAGTCAAATCTATTTTGGTCTGTGATTCTGGACCTTACTGCTGATATGCAACAAACAATACGCAAATGCTAGTGGCACTGATAGCCATGAAGTCCCTGCATAGGCAGGGACTCATGAAGATCAATGCCTCTTGCTGATCTCATTACTATCAGTGTGCCCAAGACAGAGAAACTGATGGTTTGGGGTACATCATTCCTAGCTGCTGACAATGAAGATGTAACCAATTTAGTTATGATACTCTTGTGGATTGTTTTAATTTAACTTCACCAGTTGGAACTTTATCTAGCAGGTGACTACCAAGGCTGGAAATTCTCCCAAATAAAGTATACGAGATGATAATTTTCCTTTAACTTAACAAAGAACTATGATGTGCAGTAAAACTAATATAGATTGTCTTTCTTCTAATCTAGCATTACTAAAGCCCCTCACGTGTAGCATCAGTACTGTATACCATACTGGTGGCTGTCCGCACAACAGGGGTTTAAAAAAAAATGGCCATACCGGTCCAATGCTAATGCCGTTGGTGAAGCGATCATCAGCACAGATGTGTTCATAGCACTCTTGTAAGGCCTTGTCTCTCAGAGCCTTGCTATGAACAGCCTCATACAAGTCCAGAGCATCTGGAAAAGATTATCATGACTGTAATATGTATGAACCTAAATATAAAAGGAAAATATACAGTACCCCCCCCCCCCCCCTTCCCCACACATGCAGTTGTAAAGTTGTCTCCCCTGATGCACAGAATCCCTGAATCATGGGAAACGACTTTGCACCTCAAAATTGCGCACCCAAGGTTATAGGTCTTTTGACATTGGGAGGGCACAATGTTTTTCGCAGATATCTTCACAAAGAACCACTTTCTTAGTAGAACAAATATCATGCAGTGTCAGTTGACCTAATAAGATTTACTTTCAAGAAACTCAAAAAATGTGAGTTTTGTTGTATGGTAGTAAAAATTCAGAATTCGAAATGGCTGATTTTACATCCCCAAATGTGCCTCAGATATATTCAGCCCAGTGTAAAAAAAAATTCATTTTCAAGCAAATGAGTAAGTTGACCAAGTTTTCAAACCTGAAACAGCACAGCCATACATGAAGTCAGCATGCTTGACCTCAATGTCAGGGGCCCTACTAGGGTATTGGAAATGGCTTTGTTTTTGTCTTTTCACCAACTGGATTTGTTTACAACTGTACAGCAAAATTTAAAAACATCATCATACGAGTTAAGTAAAAATAGCCCATATTAGGCCAACTGGCACTAAATGATATTTTTGTTCTTAACTCATTCAGCCCGACGCACGTATTTCCCAAATGTTGGAGGCATCATCTAACGACTATGCACCTGTTGCAGGAGATGGATCGACCATGATAATTCAAGGGTAGTGCCAGATTAGCTTGGCGCCTGTCGGCGCCAAGCTAATCTGGCACTACCCTTTAATTATCATGGTCGGCCCATCTCCTGCTGTAGTACGTCAGGGCTGAATGGGTTAAAGCAATATAGAAAAGTGTTTCTTTGTGGAGATATTTGGAAAAAAACGTCAAATGGCCTATAAAAACATACTTCTGGACCCCTTTTGGCCTTGATCTTTGTGAAAGGTCTCTGATATTGGTATGGGAATTCAGAAACGTCTGCCACAAAGTATCCTTGGGCCAAGATTGAAGACTGTAGTTTGAACAGCCTCTGAGAAAATACAGGTGACCAATGGCCCAGTGGATAAGACTCACTTTTGCTTTCACATATAGCCAAACAGAGTGTTTCCTAAATTCACTACTTTGGATCATGAGCTCTTTATTTTAGTGTGCAAATTCACTAATGTAGCCTGTGAGCTCACTATTTTAGACTGTACGTGACTTCACACTTTTTGAGTGTGGGCTCACCATCATAGCATGTGACTGCACTATGTAATAATAATTAATAATTATGATATTTATAATGCACTTATCTTATAATAATTATAACTCTAAGCGCGCACTCACAACTCGCATACGCATGCTTTAGACAATGACTCACGTACCACAAATAGTGAAAATACATTACGACGTTCAGCTTGGGGTGGGGATTGTGGTGATATAGTGCTAGAACTGTTGAAAGAGGTGAGTTTTGAGGGCAGACTGGAAGGAGGAGAGAGAGTGTTTCTGACGGAGAGAGAGTGGGAGAGTGTTCCAGGTGGATGGACCGTATACTGAGAAGGAGCGGGGGCCGAAAGTGCTCAGTTTGGTGCGGGGGATGAGGAGGCGGAGCGGAGGGAGCAGGAAGGAGTGTAGGGGTGAAGCAAGTTGGAGAGATAGGTAGGAGCGTAGTTGTTCAGGGATTTGTAGCAGAGAGACAGAATCTTGTATTGGATGCATTGGGGAATGGGGAGCCAGTGAAGGAGCTTGAGCAGGGGAGTGGTGTGGTCGGATTTTTTCTTTCGTTTACTATATGTTCACTATGTTAGCCTGTAGGCTGACTATTATAGCATGTGACTGCACTATTTTTGCATGTGGGTTCAAAGTAGCTATTTTAGCCTGTGCACTCACTATTTTGGCCCAAGAAGTCTCTACATCTATTAACATAGATGTTTTCAGCTCCGATGTAAAGGTGGCTTGTGACGGTGTATTGACAGACTGCACAGTACATGAACTGCTGGACACTTACAACTGTACACTCTCTGACATTCTCAACAAGCATGCGCCACTCACCACCAGACGCGTAACCTCACGTCCCCCGGCCCCTGGGCTAACGAAAGAGCTGAAAGATGCCAAGCGTGAGCTTCGAAGCACTGAGAGACTGTGGAGGTGTAGTGGTCTTACAGTACATAGAGAGATGTTTGTGAAGCAGCGTGCTGCACTGAAGTCCTCACAGCGTGCAGCTAAGAAAGATTTTGTTTGTGCCAAACTTGAAGACTGCATATCTAGTCGTCAGCTGTTTGGCCTTACAAATGAACTTCTTGGAAAGAAAAATGCACCTGTACTCCCGAATACCATTCCTATGAATGATTTACCTGATAAGTTTTGTCAGTATTTTGATTCTAAGATAAGCACGATCCGTCAGGAACTGGACAACTGTTCTGATGCTGTGTCCTATTTACCATATGACGGGCCTGTGTTACATGCGTTTACTGCTGTCACAGAGGAGACTGTAAAGAAACTAATTATTTCCTCACCCACCAAAACTTGTTCCCTTGACCCCATTCCCACCTCTATACTCAAGCTATGCCCTGATGAGCTTGTCAGTGTGATAACCAGAATTATTAACTTGTCTCTGGAGTCAGGGTCTGTGCCTCGGCATTTTAAGCAGGCTGTGGTAATTCCATTGTTGAAGAAGGCAGGGATGGATGCAAACTTGCTGAAAAATTATAGACCAGTGTCTAATCTTCCCTTTCTTTCCAAGATTCTGGAGAAAGTTGTGCTGAGTCAGCTCATGTCACATCTCAGTAGTAATGATTTACTTGAACTGTATCAGTCTGCATATCGAAGAAATCACAGTACTGAGACAGCATTGCTTCACATTACCAATAGCCTGCTTACACATGCTGACGTCGGACATGTCTCTTTGCTATCATTATTAGACCTGTCTGCGGCGTTTGACACGCTGGATCATGGGATTCTTTTAGAACGCCTACGCGTGTCTTTTGGTATTTCCGGTCCAGCGCTGTCATGGCTCAGGTCTTACCTTTTTGAAAGATATCAGTCTGTATGTGTGAATGGGATCATGTCTCAGCCTGTGCTTTTGAAGTATGGTGTCCCACAGGGGTCAGTTTTGGGTCCTCTGCTGTTCTCTCTGTACACTAAACCAGTTTCCCGAATCATCAGCCAGAATAGCTGTGAGTATCACAAGTATGCTGATGACACTCAGATCTCTAAGTCTGACCATCCTGGTAAACTGCAGACCATTGTCTCCAATGTGGAGAAGTGTATAGTTGAAGTTAAAGACTGGATGACTTGCAACAGACTCAAGTTAAATGATGATAAAACAGAGAGCATGCTTGTTGGTACTCGAGCTAGAACATCCGCCTCCAGCAGTGATCATATTTCCATAGGTGGTCAAGACATTTCTTTCAAATCCGATGTAAAAAATCTGGGTGTATTCCTGGATTCAAGTTTATCGATGGAAAAACAAGTTAGCCATCTTTGCCGCACTGCCTACCTGGAGCTCCGCAGAATAGGCATGATCAGATGCTTTTTGACAGAAAAGGCTACTGCCCAGCTCGTATGCTCTCGCATTCTGTCCCGTCTAGATTACTGTAATTCCCTCCTTGCTGGTATCTCATCTGATCAACTCACTCGCATTCAGCGTATCCAGAATAATGCAGCCCGGTTAGTCCTTCGCAAAAAACGTACTGATCATGTCACACCACTGCTAAAGCATCTCCACTGGCTACCTGTCAAACAGAGAATAGAGTACAAGCTGGCCACTTTGGCATACAAACACTATGACAACACGCTTCCTGCATATCTGTCTTCCTCCCTTGCCTCACACAATCCTAGTAGAAGTCTACGCTCAAGCTCACAAAAACTGCTTGTTCAGCCCAGAGTCAGCCTAAAAACTGCTGGTGCCCGTTCTTTCAGTTATCAGGCCCCTCACGTCTGGAACTCACTTCCACTGCATGTCCGTCTTTCCCCTACCCTGTTGACTTTCAAAACAAATTTGAAGACCCATCTTTTCCAGGTAGCATATCAAGATTAGCTTAGTCTGATGTGCTGCCTGGAAATGTTGGTTGTTTCCCCATGTAGATAGGCTATGTGTGTGTGTGTGTGTGTGTGTGTGTGTGTGTGTATGTTTCGTGTTAGGAATGCGCCTACATGGTGCGAGCAGATGTTTTTTAAAGAGTGAGTGCGTTCTAATTTTTCTCCTTTTTAATATTTTTTTTGTGTGTGCTGTAAAGCGCTCCGAGCTTGCTGTTCGTGGGGAAGGGCGCTATATAAAAACTATGTATTATTATTATTATTACTTTACTCTGTGAGTTCATTATCTTAGCCACTAAATTCATTATTTCACTTCCTGACTTACAGTAAGCCACGTCAAGTAGCCAGGTGTGAGGTGTGTAAAGATCAGCCTTGGACACATTGTTGCGCTGTACTTTCCAGTTGATATTATTGTAGTCCTCAGGATACAGTTCCTTTAAAACAAAAGAAACAAAATACTGTAACTGTATAGTATTCTGTAATGAAACTGATTGCACTTAGCTCAATATAAATAAGTCATTTGCGGCGGCTATGGGAAGATGGGCCGCCACAAATGATTTACTTATTTGATTGGAAAAAGAAAAACCTGTGCAACATAAACCAATTCACCAGACATATCACATACATCAATCAACAGAATAAATGAGGTTTTTTTTTTGAAAAATTCATTTTTCTCTAAAAGGTATTTTTTCGAAAAATACTTACCGATGACATGACTTAGTGGAAGTGTCTACTACTTACTCATTCTAGCCTAAGAACCCATTGTGTTACCACACAACCCAGGAGGCACTCGGGGAACCCCCAGAGGGGCCGAGAGTTGTCTCCCGCTCCTGCCCATCCGGTTCCGAGTCACGTGGTGTTCCAACCAGTCATGATAGGTCACCAGCGGCAAGCGGGGCAGGTGGGAGGGTCCTCCGAGTCATGTCATCGGTAAGTATTTTTCGAAAAAAATACCTTTTAGAGAAAAATGAATTTGTTTCTTCAAAAACATTACCGATGACATGACTTAGTGGAAGAATAACAAACAGGAGGAGGGTGCCGCGCCCCCCCCAACAAAAACCTAGGGCCAAGGGCTCCTCCTCCCTGCCACTATTCCTCACTCCCTAAGCTGGGTGAGTACCTACGCCGCCTGTGGCACCGGGAGGGAGTGTTGCGCTGCAGTAATGTCCCCCATCAGAGCAAGGTTCTCTCTTTGGCCTGCCAGATCCCGGAGGTAGAAGCGGGCAAAGGTCGATTCTGCCCGCCGGTCTACAGCCACCACGATGTCCTTGACAGAGCAGTTCCGGTCGAAAGCTACGCTCGTGGCCATGGCTCATATCTCGTGTGCCCTAATCTTTAAAAAAAAAACTACCAAGTGAGTAGGAAAAAGCACTGTCAAGGGAGAGAAGCGTGCATGATAGACCAATGATCATAGATCTACTTTGGTCCAAGCACACAAAAAAAAAGATAGGAAAGAGGGGGCGCTAAGTAAGAGACTGAAAGCAATGCATATGGAAGCCCCCCCCCCCCCCCCCCACTGAAGGGGGGCGTATCACATATCCCACTGTTCCAGCCCCTAGGTGCATGGAAATTTAAATCTAGGTCCCCCAAGTGGGGGTCCAGATATTGTGCCGGTGTGGACAGCTGTTTCGGTCTTGGCGACCTCTTCAGCACACCATCGGCAATACTGGAGGAAGAGAAGGAACTTCTGCTTACCTGCAAAGAAGACCACATTTTACTGTGGTTTCTGCAAGGGCATACATTCCATGCCTCCACCTAGAGCTAAATTTCCATGCACCCTAAGAGAGAACCTGCTAAAAAGGGGGAAGGGGTTGCAGTCGAAATTGTAGTAAAATCTTTAGCCTCTTTGCTCCCTGGGGGGAAAGATCCACGTAGGCTGAGCGAATGACCCAGCGCAGCCAGGAAGAGATCGTCTGGGCTGTGATGTCAGGTATGCCGCATTTTAATGGCAGAAAGAGGCGTGATCGTCCTCTCCGGAGGGCTTTGGTTCGATGCAGGTACACACGTAGGGCTCGCACAGGATCTTGGCGCCTAGTCTCCTGGGGAAAGTCTGTCCCGCGAAGCGGACGTAAGGTGATCACCTGTGGCGCCGTCAAAGGAGACCTAGTCTTGGCAATGAAGGCAGGGTCTGTGACCAGCTGTACTGAACGATCCGCTCTGAACTGCAGGCATTCAGGATGCGCTGAGAGCGCGTGTAGCTCGCTAACTCGGGCCGCGGTGGCGAGCGCCAGTAGAAAGCAGGTTTTACGAGTCACATCCGCAAGAGTGGCGAGGGGTAGAGGTTCGAAACGAGGGGAGTTCAGCCAGGTTAGTACCCAGGGAAGGTCCCAGCGCGGAATGAGCGAACGTGATACTGGACGCTGCAAGACGAAGTGTGCCATAAGATCGGCGAGGTCCTTACAGGAGCCAGGGTCCGCGCGGCCGAGGTGTCGGTAGGTGTCGGCAATCATGGACAAGTAGCCCCTGATGGTGATCGGAGCTAATCCTTGGTCTCCGAAGAGCCAGAGGAAGAAGTCAGCAAGCTGGGGGGTAGTCAGATCGGTGGGGGAGAGATGACGATCGTCGCACCAGGCGCAAAAAACCCGCCACTTTCCCTCGTAAACTCGTCGGGTCGAGGGTTTGTGCGCTGTAGCGATAACTTCCACTGCCGCACTCAAGAAGCCTCTAGCGCAGAGGGCTTGCCGCACAACCTCCAGGCGTGTAGGAGTAGGCGCTCCGGGCATGGGTGGAACAGCGCTTGGCGCGGTTGCTTGAGCATCGTGCGGGGCGTGGGGAGTCGCAGTGGGGGGTGAGTAACGAGACTGAGAAGGTCGGTGGTCCAAGACCGGGTCCACGCGAACGGGGTGACTAGAAGGACGACCGTGTTGCATCCCTGCAGCTTGAGGAGGACCTTGGAAACAAGGACTGTTGGGGGGTACGCGTAGGCGACGAGTCCCTCCCAGGGAATGGAAAAGGCGTCGACTGCCCAGGCCAGAGGGTCCGGGATCGGGGAGACGAAGAGGGGAAGCTGGTGATTCCACCTCGTGGCAAACAAGTCGATCGTCGGTGTCTCTCAGTGGGTGCAGATCATCCGGAAGATATCCTGGCCTAAGGACCACTCCGTGTGCAGTAACTGGCCGCGCCGCGAGAGGGAGTCCGCCAAAACATTCAGACGGCCGGGGATGTGTCGTGCACTGAGGGAAAGGTTGCGGTCCTCGCACCAGCGCATCAAACGGTAGAGGAGCATGCACAGGTCTGGAGAATGCGTCCCGCCCTGCTTCTGGATGTAAGTCACCACAGTCACATTGTCCGAGAGGACGAGTAGTTGCTGGCCACAGAGCTGTCTCTCCCACACCACGAGGGCTTGCTAGACCGCCTTCAGTTCCAACCAGTTGATGTGCTTGTCCGCGAACTCCGGGGGCCAGAGGCCGGACGTCGTGAGGAACTGCGGTCGCAGGTGGGCTCCCCACCCGCCACGACTCGCGTCGACACACAGGGAGAGATGCGGAGGCGGTGAAGACAGGGGAACTCCGGAGGCCAGCCACTTAGTGTCGGTCCAGAGTAGGAGATGGGGGCGAATCAGCGGGGACACCGGTACCCAAGCGGTGAGATCGCCTGAAAAGGGACGCCAAAGCATGAGCAGATGCAACTGAAGCGGTCGAGCGTAGAGACGACCGAGGGGGATCAACTCCGCCGCTGCGTTGATCAACCCAAGGAGCTGAAGCCAGACTCTGGCGGACGCTGCATCTTGCTGGGCTATCTGTAACGCTAGGGAGGACAGCTGCAGAATTCGTGGCTCCGGCAACCGGACTCTGTTGAGGTCGGTAGCGAACTCCATGCCGAGGTGAATGAAGCGACGGGAGGGAGTGAGATCCGACTTGCCTGTGTTGATTAAGTACCCCAATCCCGATAACAGCCGCATCAGTGCATCCCTGTCGGTCACCAAGGAGGCCTCCACTTGATTCCTCAGGAGGATATCGTCGAGGTAGTTGGACGTTGGGCTGGAGGACGACTGACGCGCCTTGGCCACTACCGCGTCCATGATGCGGGTGAATACCCATGGGCTGAGGTTGAGACCGAAAGGGAGAGCACGAAATTGGTAGACGAGACCGTCGTAGGCGAAGCGGAGATATCTCCTGGAAGCTGGGTGTATCGGGACATGGAGGTAGGCGTCGGACAAATCCAAGCTGACTGCGAAATCCATCGGTTGCACGGCAGCACGGAGGGCCCGAGCTGTCTCCATCCGAAAGGACGGGGCCATGATGAAAGCGTTCAACGCCGAGAGGTCGATAACTGGGCGCCACTTGCCGCCTGGCTGTGCGACGATGATGAGGGGCCCGCGAGTGGAAGGCGGGGGCTGAGGTGACGGGTCTGGAGGTCCGCAGGGTGCGACCCAGTGCCGAGCGGGCTGCAGGAAAGCGCTGCTGTACTGTCTTGCGTGGCCAGCGATCCGAATAGAATCCTTGACGGACTGCCAGGAGTCTCCGAAGAGGAGCGGTCCTCCGAACGGAGCACGACGCAGCTGAACCTTCAAATCCGGAGGCATCCCACGGCAGGCGTTCAACACAGCATCCCGACGCAAAAGGTCGCAGTTAGCGGCGGCCACCATAGCGTTGACCAAGGAATGGTAAGCAGCGCGGTTGCCAGCTTCCGCCATGACGAGCAGATCTCCAAGGAGGGATGACATGGAGGGGTGCCAGGAGTTTTCAATGCGACGAATGAACGCCTGAGTAAGCAACTCCAAGAATCCCACGCAGGCTAGAGAGTTCCTCACAAGAGAGGCCGTCCTGTCCAAACCCCGAGGGAAAGAACACTTGAGAAGGGAAGCGCCCACAGCTTGCAAAACGGCGGGAGGGTCCACGGGAGGAAGCGGGCAATGGAACGCTTGAGAATGGCCAGCGTACCAGTCCTGACGAAAAGCGATGTCGAGTCCAGGGGGCCACCTGTGGTCCGAGAGAAAGTCTGAACCTCGGACACCTGAAAGAAGGTGCATGGAGAAAACATCACGGAGATCCCGAAAACCAGGGGGCTGCGGCAGTGACTTAAATCTCTTGACGTGTCTCCCAGCGTCCACGAAGGCGGATACCTTCCTCTTGAGGGGAGGCAACGCCGGGCAGTCCTCCGCGGGGAGCGTCGAAGCGATGAGACGCGCGACCTCATCCAGAGCCAGAAGAGTGTCCGTCCGAGAGGAAGAGGTCAACTTAAGGGAAGCCGAGGAATCCGACGCCGAAGTAGGAGAAGGGGAGCGGCTGAGGCGTCCGAGAAACGCAGAAGCAGAATTGTCGGCAAGCAGACTCAAGGTGACGACGTCTTCCCACGGCCTGGGAACGGGGGAGCGACGCAGACGACGAGGGCTCCGGGAAACGAAAACCAAGCGGCGGCGATCCACGGGGAGAGAAGGGGAGCGAAGAGAAGATGAGCGACGCGTAAGACGCCGAGGCGAGGATCTACCGCGGGGAGAAGAACGACCAGAGCGCGGAGCGCGACTGCGGCTAGGCGACGGCGAAAGGGTGAAAGGAGAAGGAAGGGTCGAATGAGGGGAAGAGGGACGGGACGAAAGGGAAACCGGTCGCGAAAGGGAACAAGACGAGTGCGGAGACCTTACCGAGCGCTTAGGGCCAGGATCCCGAGAACGACGCGGGGCATGATCCTTCCTGTGGTCCTCAGCAGGCGAGCAAGAGCGACGAGAAGAGCTAGCACGGCGGACAGCATCTGTGTCGGGTGGAGGCTTCGGACGCGTGTGCGAATAAGTCTCAAGCCAGGCTCTGTGAGGCGGGCTGACTGCCGGCAAGGGTACCCCCAGTGGGGGGCCCGCGGGCTTTCTAGGAGATGAGTGGTGATCGGTAGAGGACCTGGGACGGTGCGAAGCACGTCTCTCCAAACTGGGCTCTGTGAGGCGAGTTCTCTGCCTGTCAAAGGGCTTGGTCCGGGCGTGCTCCCTTCTGGGTGTGGGCACCTCGATCCAAGAACGACTCTGTGCACTAGCTTTCGGCGTCCGGCGTGGCGTCCTTTCCACAGGGTCAATCCTGTCCCGAGAGGTCGGTGCACAGGGCACGGCGGGTGGAGTCTCAAGTGTATTCGGCGCAGCCAACGGAGTAGGGCGCTCGCGTTTGTAAAAACTCCATAGCTGCGACCAACGCAGCTCAGGCCAGGTGGAGCAGACGTCACACGAACGGTCAGAGGCACAACCCGCACATAGGAGACAGACCTTGTGGTCATCCGATGGCCACTGGAACCCTCCACATTGTGTGCAAGTCATCAACAGGCCACTGCAACAAAAGAGGCATGGTGGCACGTGGGCGAGAGTCATAGCAACCTAGTACAAGCACTAGCAAATGAGCAAGGGGTAGGGTCTAACAATGCTACAAAGCGACCACTACAGCAACAAGTGAGCGTTAAACGTCGTAAGCCCAGCATGGCGAAGGTAGCTAGCTAGAGGCCAAACCATTATCCAGGAAGGGGGCGGGCATGACGCGAAGAGCGCCGCCAAGCTAAGAGTGAGCCCGCCATAACAACTTTCACCCCCCTGCCAGCCCACGAGTGAGAAGAGGCTACTGTCCGACGCAGCCAGACGAAGAAGTAAGGGTGGTTTCCGCCGCTCGAACCGGTGACCCGCCTGGGAACCGGTCGAGGAACAAACTTAACTACCTTACCTCTCTGCCGGAGCGGGGATGGGAGACGAAACGTCCATGCCCGCAAGACGACCGGTTGCAGCAGCGCCAGCAACCACACGCACAGCAAAGGAGTGAAGAGCAGCCGCCAACGAAGAGGGTGAATGCTAGCTGAAGGAGAGAAGCCCAGAGCAGACGCAAGAGACTGGAAGGCTGGGAACCGGTCGAAGAAAAAACTCGCAGTTCAGAGGCTAGAGCAAACACGTCCGAACGTGTTCGCCTAAGTAGCATGACTGGTTGGAACACCACGTGACTCGGAACCGGATGGGCAGGAGCGGGAGACAACTCTCGGCCCCTCTGGGGGTTCCCCGAGTGCCTCCTGGGTTGTGTGGTAACACAATGGGTTCTTAGGCTAGAATGAGTAAGTAGTAGACACTTCCACTAAGTCATGTCATCGGTAATGTTTTTGAAGAAACAAAGGAAGAAATAACAGGCTGCTCACCTGTCTGAGGGACTGAATAAGACTGTCTTCTTTTGCTAATATGCGACGACCATAGCAGTAGGCCATGGGAAGGTAAACTTGTCGACAGTGACACCACAGTCGGGATGGATGGAAAGGCAGCCACTGGGGAAACACCCTGTCACAGGCAAATAGGAGTCAGACGGTAACCACATTGTTCATGCAGTCACCTGTACCTTTTACAGTACCAGTGGCTGCATGTGCGCAAGGGTTCACTCATTCAAGACATGCCGCCTCCGGACACGTGGCATAAGCAGAGGTGCACGTCTCAAATGAGTTAATAGAAAATGTAGCCATCACCTTCAGTTCTCGAACCCTACAACAGGAGATGGGCTGACAATGATATTTCAAGTACAGCTTCCTGATAAGCTTGGCACCTTGAAGTGACCTTCAGCTGACTTTTTGCCTGACACTGTTTAGCCCTTTCACTGCCAGTGAAATCAATATTATGTCTTTGAAAGTAGAGCAAATCAACACTGCATAATCCCATCTATCCAAGCAGCATGGATATGAACAAGGTCAGCAAGAGGCTAAAAACCTCATGTACCCCTCCATCTGGTTCCTTGCCTCTTGCAGCTGGGTGGTCTTAACATTTTTTCAGCAGTGATGGGGCAATATTTGTCTTGCTTCACAATTCTGGACAGACGATTGACTTCCACTAACACCTATCTAAAATAATTTTGACTGGCTTTTATTTTCTTATTGTAAATTTCAGCAACTAGGAAAGTAGGAAGGAAACTGGGATGGTACACATGTGAACTGGTCTGTGATTTTTGTTGTTGTTGTTGCTGTAATCCGACCCGCATACAAATAATCAAGAGTAATTAACTCATTCAGCCCGGCGCATATACTTCCCAAATTGGCGCCAAGCTAATCTGTCACTGCCCTTGAATTATCATGGTCGATCCATCTCCTGCTGTAGTGCGTCAGGGCTGAACGACTTCAAGCCTAAAAACTTAGGTGGCCAGCTAGACTACCAAGCCTCAAAAGTTAGTTGTCTGAGACAAAATTTAGTAACCTGTCAAATGAAAATGCTCTTTTGAACTCCACATTTAGAGGTTACCAGTGGCCTTGTGGCTATGCCACTGAATGTAGTAGGATTTTAGTAACAACTGTTGAATTCAGTCTATTCATTACTCTTTTGCTAGACTTACCACATTTCTGGAAAGAGGGAGTGCATACCATCCCAGTTGTACACATTCAGCACAGCGAGCCAGAATTTCCCCCACGATGGGATCGCACAGGCTCCACCTGTTCAACATTTAAAAGTGAGCCAAGTGATGAAAGACACGAAGGCCAGCATTATCAGTCTGCGCAGGAGCTCCAAACATGCCTTTATACACTAGGCCACAGCTCTTTAACATATCTGAGATGTGCCACATCTGTATACATGGCTTTATGCTGTGTACCCAGATGTGGCATGTCTCGAATGATTTAACCGCTTCACTGCCAGTCAGACATGAGACCAGGTTGAGATCAAATCCTAGGAAAGCAAAGAGTCCAGGACTCGTAACTCGCAATCAGTATATTTTCATGTGGGGGAACTTCACAAAACATCTACATTCATCTTACAGTGTAAGCAATGAGTTCAAGAAAAATTCATTTTTCTTTAAAAGGTATTTTTTCGAAAAATACTTACCGATGACATGACTACTAGGAGTGTCCACTCCTTGCTCAATTCTAGCCTAAGAACCCGTTGTGTGAACACAACCCGGGAGGCACTCGGGGAACCCCCAGAGGGACCGAGAGTTGCCTCCCGCTCCTACCCACCAGCCCTATTCACCTGTGAACTCCAGTCACGAATTAGGCTCACCAGCGGCAAGCGGGGCAGGTGGGAGGGTCCTTCGAGTCATGTCATCGGTAAGTATTTTTCGAAAAAATACCTTTTAAAGAAAAATGAATTTGTTTCTTCAAAAACATTACCGATGACATGACTACTAGGAGAATGCCGAACAGGAGGAGGGTGCCGCACCAGAAGGTTTTCTCTAGGCCATGGCCCCCTCCTCTCCTCCGACACTCCGAACTCCCTAGCGGGTGCGTACCTACGGCGCCTGAGGCGCCGGGAGGGAGTGTTGTGCCGCCGTGAGGTCCCCCACCAAGGCGAGGTTGTCTCGCTGCCCTGCCAGATCCCGTAGATAGAAGCGGGCGAAAGTAGATTCTGATCGCCAGCCCACCGCAGCCACGATGTCCTTGACAGCGCAGTTCCTGTCGAAGGCTACGCTCGTGGCCATGGCCCGTACTTCGTGCGCCCGAATCTTTAGGATCTTCGCTCCCTGTGGGGAGAGATCGACATATGCTGAGCGAATCACCCAGCGTAGCCAGGAAGAGACTGTCTGTGCTGTAATGTCGTTTCTTCCATGTTTTTAAAGGTAAGAAGAGGCGTGAGCGTCCCCTCCGGACGGCTCTGGTTCGGCGCAAGTACACTCTGAGGGCTCGTACAGGATCTTGTTGCCTGGTCTCTTTGGGGAAGTCTTTCCCGCGTAACGGTCGTAAGGTGATAACCTGTGGTGCCGTCAGTGGAGACCTAGTCTTGGCAATGAAGGCAGGGTCGGTCACAAGTTGGACCGAATGATCAGCTCGAAATTGCAGGCATGTAGGCCGGGCTGATAGAGCGTGTATCTCGCTTACTCGTGCCGCGGTGGCGAGCGCCAGTAGGAAGCAGGCCTTCCGCGTCACATCAGCCAGACTGGCCAGCGGTAGTGGTTCGAAACGTGGTGAGTTCAGCCAGGTAAGAACCCATGGTAAATCCCAGTGGGGAAGTAGTGAGCGAAAGGCAGGCCTTTGTAGTCTGAAGTGTGACATAAGATCTGCTAGGTCCTTACATGCGCCGGGATCCGCGCGGCCGAGATGCCGGTAGGTGTCGGCAATCATCGAGAGATATCCCTGAATGGTAATAGGGGCCAGTCCTTGGTCTCCGAAGAGCCAGAGGAAGAAGTCCGCAAGTTGGGGGTTTGTCAGTTCGGTGGGGGAGAGACGACGGTCGCTGCACCAGGCACAGAGTACCCTCCATTTCTCCTCATAGATACGTCTAGTCGAGGGCTTGCGGGCTGTAGTGATCGCTTCCACTGCAGCACCCGAGAAGCCTCTAGCGGAGAGGGCTTGCCGCACAACCTCCAGGCGTGTAGCAGTAAGCGTTCTGGACAAGGGTGGAACAGCGCCTGACGTGGCTGCTTGAGCATAGTGCGGGGCGTGGGGAGCAGTAGAGGAGGGTGAGTGGCGAGGCTGATCAGGTCGGTGGACCAGGAACGAGTCCAAGCGAACGGGGCGACCAGGAGCAGGATCGCATTGGTTCCTCGCAGCTTTAGGAGGACTTTGGGAACAAGGACTGTCGGGGGAAAGGCGTACGCTATGAGTCCGTCCCAGGGAAAGGATAAGGCGTCGACCGCCCAAGCCAGGGGATCCGGTACTGGGGATACGAAGAGGGGAAGCTGGTGATTCCACCTCGTGGCGAACAGGTCCACCATTGGGGTCTCCCAGTGAGAGCAAATCATCCGGAAAATGTCCTGGCATAGCGTCCATTCCATGTGAATGAGTTGTCCTCGACGAGATAGGGAGTCCGCCAAAACATTCAGGCGACCGGGGATATGGCGAGCGCTGAGAGTCAGATCGCGGTCCTCGCACCATCGCATCAATCGGAACAGTAGCATGCAAAGATCGGGTGAATGAGTTCCTCCCTGCTTCTGTATATACGCTACCACTGTCGAGTTGTCCGAAAGGACGAGAAGATGCTGGTGTCTGAGTTGCTCTTCCCAAACGATGATGGCCTGCCACACCGCTTGCAGTTCCAACCAGTTGCTGTGTTTGTCCGCGAACTCCGGAGTCCAGAGGCCGGACGTCGTGGTGAACTGAGGAAGCAGGTGGGCTCCCCAACCAGCCCGACTCACGTCAACACACAGGGAGAGGTGAGGGGATGGAGAGGAAATGGGGACTCCCAGAGCCAACCACGCTCTGTCGGTCCACCGTAAGAGGTGGGGACGTACCAGCGGGGACACGGGGACGATCGTGGTCAAGTCGCCCGAGGAGGGACGCCAGAGCAGTAGGAGATGAAGTTGTAGCGGTCGGGAGTAGAGACGCCCGAGGGGGATAAGATCCGCTGCTGCGTTGATCAGGCCCAGAAGCTGAAGCCAGACCCTGGAGTGGATAACTTCACAATCCGTTTCTCTGGCAAGAGTACCCTGTTGCGGTCCGTGACAAACTCCATGCCTAGGTGGATGAAGTGGCGCGCAGGAGTGAAGTCCGACTTTCCGGTGTTGACCAGGAATCCCAACCGGTAAAGCAGCCGTAAAAGGGCGTCCCTGTCTGCCGCAAGCGCGGTCTCCACCTGATTTCTCAAGAGTAGGTCGTCGAGATAATTTGACGTCGGACTGGACGACGACTGCCTTGCCTTGGCCACTACAGCATCCAAGATGCGGGTGAAGGCCCAGGGGCTGAGGTTGAGACCGAACGGAAGGGCGCAAAACTGGTAAATCACTCCTTCGAACGCGAAGCGCAGGTACTTCCTGGCAGACGAGTGCATGGGAACATGTAGGTAGGCGTCGGACAGATCTAGACTGACCGTGTAGTCCATGGGTTGAACCGCCGCCCGAAGGGCCCTTGTCGTCTCCATCCGAAAGGAAGGGGCCGCGATGAAGGCGTTCAGCGCCGACAGATCTATGACTGGCCGCCACTTGCCGCCGGGTTTGGGCACCACAAACAGACGGCTGTAAAAGGCGGGCGAGTCCGGACGCTGCACTATCTCTGTGGCCTGCTTCACCAGGAGAGCCGCGACTTCTCCTCGCAGAGCGGCGGCCTTGAGGACGTCGGACGGAACCTCTGTCCAAAGTGGAACGGAGCGCAAAGGCGGAGGAGAGCGGAACGAGATCCGTAATCCTCTGGTGACTACGTCCAAAACCCAGGGCTCGTCTCGAAACAGCGAGCGCCACTCCTCGCTGAATCGTGCTAGCCTCCCGCCGACTGGAGCCCCGACGACGGTCGGCGGGGGTGGAACCGGGGACAAGTCAGGTGGCCCGCCCGCGCCCAGGGCGACGGGCGGGACGGGGCCAGGCGGGGGTAGGGGCGCTAGCTGGGCCAGAGCGACGGAAGGACGGGCGACGGCGCAGCGCAGCTCGTGGCGGGGCAGACGGGTCCGAGGTGACACGTTTACGCGCCCGCAAGGAGCGACCCAGGGCCGTGCGGGCGGGAGGAAAGCGCTGCTTGACAGCCTTGCGAGGCCAACGGTCGGAGTTGGAGTCCTTCACCGTCTGCCAAGTATCCCCAAAGAGCAGAGACCCTCCCAGGGGGGCCCGACGTAGCTGAGTACTCAGGTCGATCGGCATTCCACTGCAAACCTGTAGGACGGCGTCTCGTCGCATAAGGTCGCAGTTGGCCGCGGCCGCCATCGCGTTAACTGAGGAGTGATAAGCTGCGCGGTTCCCAGCCTCCGCCATGACTAGTAGGTCTCCCAGGAGGGGAGACAGAGCAGGCTTCCTCGAGACGTCAGATGAAAGCCTGTGTCAGTAAGTCCAAAAAACCGGAGCAGGCGAGCGTGTTCCGGACCAGCGACGCCGTCCTATCCAGTCCCCGTGGGAAGGACCGTTTCAGCATAGAAGCACCTCCGGCTTGCATCAGAGCGGCGGGATCCACGGGTGGAAGCGGGCAGAGGAACGACTGCGAATGGCCGGCGTACCAATCCTGTTGAAACGCGATGTCCAGAGCGGAAGGCCATCTCCCGTCCGCGAAGAAGTCCGAGTTCCGAGTCTCCGAAAGCAGGTGAGACGAGAAGGCGTCCCGCAGATCCAAAAAACTAGCCGGCTGTGGGAGGGACTTGAACCTCTAGACAGTCCTATCCACGTCCACGAAGGCGGAAATCTTCTTCTTCACAGGGGGTGAAGCCGGACAAACGTCCTCAGGTAAGGAGGCGGCGATGAGCTTGGCAGCCCCGTCCAGCGCCAGCCGCGTGTCCATCCGGGTAGAAGAAACCTGTCTGACGGAGGCCGACACACTGGAAGCCGAAGAGGCAGAAGCTGAAGAACGGCTGAGACCTCCAAGTAACCAGTCCGAAGAATCCTCCGGCGTCAAACTGAGGGTGTCGAAGTCCCGCTGTCTGGAAACCGGCGACCGAAGAGGGCGACGAGGGCTCTGAGGCTGGGAATCCCGTTGTCGGAGAACCGCAGCGGACGAAGACTCCCTCCGCAGGGGAGAGCGGTAGTCTGAACGACGCGGTGAGGGTCTCCTGCGTGCCGAGGGCGGATCCAGACGAGGAGAAAGGCTGCGACAAGGGGGAACGGAACGGTGAGGACGAGGAAGAGGGGAAGTGGCCGGTCGAAGGGAAGAGGGACGGGACGAACGGGAGTCCAAACGAGAAGGGGAACGCGAAGAAGGTGAAAACCGTCTGTGGCGAGGGGAGTCCCGATGCGACGAGCGAAGAGAAGAGAAGGTCCTCCTACGATCGTGCGAAGGAGAGCGAAAACGTCGAGCAGAATCCCTGTGTCTACGTTCTTCACAACCAGGAGGCTCCGGACGAGTGCATGTACGTCTCTCTGAACCAGGCTCTTGGGAGAGGCGGGTTACTGGCCGGCCAGGGGACCTCCAGCGGGATCCCGGCGGCTTCCTCAGAGACGAGTGGGGAACGACGGTGGAGGAGGGACGCCACGAGCGTCCCACCAAACCAGGCTCTTGGGAGAGGCGGGTTCTTTCCACCAGCTGTGTCCGGGCGCGCTCTCGAACGGAGGCGGTCTTGACGGTCGAACTCCCACTCTGTGCACTAGTCCCTTGATTACTCAGTGGCGTCATCTGCGTCGGATCCCGTTGGTCTCGCACGTCCGGTGCCGGGGGCAGAGCGGAAGGCGTCTCGGTAATCTTCAAGGTACCCGAGAGGGCAGGAGGCTCCCTCCTATAAAAGTTCCAGAGATTAGACCACCGCAGTTCCGGCCATGTAGCACAGACGTCACACGTATGGTCGGACGCACACCCAGCGCAGGGGAGACAGACTGCATGGTTATCCGACGGCCACTGGAAGCCTCCGCATTTTGTGCATGTCATCAGTAGGCCACTGCAACACACAAAACATGAAGGCACTCGGCGAGTGTCCACCAATCTCCCCGTTAAGCTTTAGGCCCCAAGCTACAGTGGTGTTAGGCACCCAATTAACCAACGTATGGCTCACATGCCGTCAACATTTAGTTAAAACCACGGCGGAGGGAAAACAAACCCTGCCGGGACAGGTGAGGATCCAAGCCTTCGTCATAATGCAGGGCGTCTAAACCATAAGCCTAAGTAAGTTAGGTATGGCCTAGGTACAGTAACGGAACTCACCGCTCGCAGCTGGCAATGGCGCGAAAAGCCCGCCAAAAAACCGGCGCGAAACATTCTTCAGCTAATCAGGCAACCAAAAAGAGCCCAAAAAACCCCAAACGAGGGAGAAGCGAAGCAAAAAGCAAGCTGCTCGTGCCTGTGCCCCGCTCGGGCAACCAGCCGAGGCTCCTCTAACTACCTTACCTCCCAGTCGGAGCGGTACGAGAAGGAGAAAGTTCCATGACCCCCACAGCCCGACCGGCAAAGCCAGAGAGGGAACCCTTGAACACGACCGAAGCTGCAGTCGACCAACCGTCGCAAAATTAGAAACCAAGTCCGGCGAAGACGAAGCAAGCAAGGCAGACCAAACCGGTCGAAAAACTCCAAAGTCCAGAGGCTAGAGAAAACACGTCTGAACGCGTGAGCCTAAGAAGCGTAACTGGAGTTCACAGGTGAATAGGGCTGGTGGGTAGGAGCGGGAGGCAACTCTCGGTCCCTCTGGGGGTTCCCCGAGTGCCTCCCGGGTTGTGTTCACACAACGGGTTCTTAGGCTAGAAATTGAGCAAGGAGTGGACACTCCTAATAGTCATGTCATCGGTAATGTTTTTGAAGAAACAAATAAAAAGTGTTTTTGCTTTTTCTCAACGAATTTGCATTGATCTCAAAAATAACCAAAATGCAGGAAAAAAATTTGGATTTCCGAAAAAATTTGGAAAAGTCCCATGTCAGGCCAGTGGATGCAGATTGTGTTTCAAAAATCTTTGTTAATTTCATGCCAAAGACTGTGAAAGAGCACCAGCCATCCAAGGAATGAGGACACAAAGTGACCTTACCAAGAGGCTCAGATCCTCATGAGCCCCTGCATCTGTGGGATCTCATGAGGATCAGTGTCTCTTGCAGTTCACTGGAGTTCATGTTTTCTCAGCAGTGAAGTGCAAACAGCATTTTGCAGCTGAGATAAATCGAGTTTTACTCATTTTGTGATGTGCGCCACACAGAATGTGCCCACTGCTGGTATACAGTCTTTCTACATGCCTTCCAAAGTTGCAAAAGTCATTAGTAGTCCAATACCACCTATATCACTTTGAATCACCCTAAAGACGAGTGCTGTTTCTGTTCCCTACACCACACAGTGGGTAACTGAGCATATGATGTATTCCGCAACATATCAACATAGGACTAGGAGTAACCGAGGACAGCAAACGGCTTAGATTCTCACGAGCCACTTCACCCTGCCTGTTGCTGGCTGTTTAGTTTGTATTTGCCGTACAGGGGTTCTCCCCTATGTCCACTCTCCATTTTGGGCCGACATTGGCTGCAGTCAGCCTGCGCATGGCTGTGCATGGGCCAGCTGTGGCCAACATTGGCTCGATGGCCTTTTGCATAGTGGGCATCACCATAGCAGCAGACACTCTTGTAAAAAAACTGATATGTACAATCTGGGGACACGCACAACGCCCTGTGACTGAGCAAGCGTCATGCACATGGTTACTGTTCTCAGGAGTACCGTCAGAAACTGAAGTCTGAGAACTGTAATTGTCTGTGTACTTAAGACCGTGTTGAAAATATGGTTGTCTTCTGTAGTTCATTTGCAATGCCGGAATAAATTTCAAGTGCTCTTTTTTGGACAGATCAATAACGTAAACTTTCTGCATACCCAGCTTGTGCAAGAGGTTTCTGGCTCTGACCAGATCGGGATCATCTGGCCCCACCCCCAGCAGTCTCATGGTGACATAGTTCAATGCACACCCGAACACTGTTGGCGGACCCTCGATATGCCTGTAAAAGAGTTAGGTATTTTTATCATCATGTCTAAAAAAAAATGTTTTCAGTAACACATTGTGTATACAGCCACAAGTACTGTGAGCAATACCAGTGGCTGCATGTACAAGGTAGTTATCTTCAGTTTGGTGAATTACATTTTATTGAAATGAATAAAATCAATATTATAATACATGTATAAAAACAGCAAACCATGGGCAGAAAAAAAACTATGGCTCATAATGGTACAAAATAGCATACAAGCAGTCCCACAACTTACAGTCCCCATCCCCCATCTGGACACTGGACGGAACGCAAATATCGGATCATCTCCAGACGCTGAGCCTCTGTAAACGTGGTCTTGGTGATGTAGCAGACTATTACAAGACCTGGGAGTAAAACAAAAATCATGCAATTGACTTTTTGCTTCTAACAATGTTAGATATTACACAAGTAATATAACAATGATTTTACAGGTCCAAACGTCCAATGTACAATGCAATAAGTGCTACTTCAGTGGCAGAAAATACACTAACCATGGTATCTCGAAGGTATAGTGCCTTATCAGCTTAGTGCTTCTCCAGGTACTAAGCTTATCAGGTTCTACCCTTAACCAATCTTGCTTAATCCATCATTTTACAGTTAACCCCTTCGCTGCTGAGAAAACTGAACACCACCCAACTGCTAGAAGTATAGATGCTCATGATCCACCACAGTGTTGGGGGCTCATGAGAATCTATACCTCTTACTGAAACCACTTTGCACTCATGTTCTCTTGATGGTTGGGGTCTCTGACATTGAATTTACAATGATTTGAAAAACAGTTTGCATTCACTGGCAGTGAAGGGGTTAAACCCAGCAACCTGTGCCATAAAGAGCACTGGTGGCCGCATACACAATGGGGTAAATACTGAGAGTGAAAGATATATACGATCATCCAGCCATATACGTCAGTTTATCCAACCACACATTTGTTTCACAGCCTTCACCTGGCATGAGGAATAGTGGGCCGCCATAGTCCCCTGCCCAGTGCCCATCCTCTGCCTGCAGTTGGCTGTAAAACTTCATCCCATTGTCAACAGACTCTGATGCTGTGTCTGCTTTCTGCAGTGGTGGTGCTAGTTCACACTGCAGAAGCAAATGCAATGTGAAAAGCATGTAAACTCGTTGGCCAAGAAGTATGTAATGTTTGCAAACATAAAAACACACATAATATATGACACACATAATCATACACACGTACAGTGACACATACAAAAAGGAAACCAAGAAGGGTCTGTATAAATTTCCACTATATTATCTAGACAAAGGTTAACCCATTGTGCCTCAAGGCTGCATTTCTGAAATTTTGTGGAGCCACATTACGACTATGTATCAGCTGCAGGTGATGGATCGACCATGATAATTCAAGGGTAGTGCCAGATTAGATTGGCAGCTGATTGTGCCAAGCTAATCAGGTACTACCCTTGAATTATCACGGTTGATCCCCCTCCTGCTGTTGGGTGTTGGGGCTAAATGGGTTAGGTCAGGTACAGCAGAAACATATGTAGACCTTTTTCTTCAGAGCTCTTCACTGCCAAGGAAAAAGTGAACACAATCCAAAATAGATCCTCAAGAGCCCCCACAACTGTGGGGATTGTATGTCTCTTGCTGAGACCAATGTGTATCCATGTTCCCTGGACAGTTGTGTTTTTTTAAGTCCCTTCTGTTTATAGAAGGGACTTTTTAAGACGGGTCGCGGTGGGGCGAATTTAATAGCATGTCCATGATGTCAAAGGCGGGCAGGCTAAACCTCTAACAATTGAAAGAACAAGATAAAAATTACGTCATGTCTAGTTACGCTAACCTCACTGCTGAACGTACATTTGGCGCGAAGCGCCGTATGTGCATATGTATGTATGTGCGTATGTATGTAAACAAGAGAATCTCCAAAATTTCTGTACATACAAGCTTGAAACTTGTCGAAATACTTTCTTAAGTTGGTGGCTAAGAGAGCCTCCGAGCATATTGTAATTGAATGTCTCATTGAAGACATAAACAACCGTTTATAGGAAGTCGGTTGACCCAGATTAGAATCCGTAATTTTTGTCATATTTACTTGAACTTTTGCTTATAGTTTGGAGAAAGACATTGGATGAGTTCGTTAGCCAGCTTTGTATCCTTTCAACTTCTTTAGTAAAAAATAATTCTTTTTAGAAAAGAATTAAATCCTAAAAAAAACCTTTACTTCTAGAGAAGTCAGACAGTGGCACCGACGTAAAAGAGGCAACTCCGTCACAACGCAGACACTGATATAATGTTCTAAATATGATGTCATTCTCTCTCTCGCGCACGGTTCACTCTCTCTCTCACACAAACATGCGTACATCTCCAAGAGGGATAGGAGATGTAAGGAGCGCGCGCACTCACTCTCACACACACATCAACACGCTTTCAGAAGAGCATGCAGGTGACCCATGTACTTAGTATATCATGTAGCTAGGTAAAGTCAGCCTGCTTTGACACAAATTATAGCAAGACTGAAATTGTACCGTGAAGTTCTAGTTTTGTCACCATTTTCTCAAGCCTATGAAGCGAAACGGAAAGTGAAACTCATATCACGTAAAATATAAAATTACGTAAAAACTAAAACTTATGTCATGACAAATGACGTTTGACAAACCAATGACGCGCAAGTCCTGCGCCCCTTATAGAACTCACTGACCTGTTGGCAGATCTGCGAGACTTTTTCAATAGGAGATAATTCAACATCAGAATCAGGTCAAAGACAAAAGGTAGAGACCATTGAGAGCGAGGACAGCTCTCATATAGAATTAAGAAGGGACTTTGTGGGTTATGGTTCATCCCATCTTGTTGGTTGTTGAACACATTTCAGAAACAAAATGCGCATCCAGGGGCAGGGAAGAGGTTAATTTGAGCCACCTTTCCTTTCAGACCCTTTACTACCTGGTCATAATAATAATAATTATGGTATTTGTAATGAGCTTATCTTATAATAATTATAACTCTAAGCGCGCACTCACAACTCGCGCACGCATGCGCACGCTTTAGACAATGACTCACGTACCATAAATATTGAAATACATTACGACGGTCAGCTTGCTGTGGGGAGTGTGGTGATATAGTGCTAAAACTGTTGAAAGAGGTGAGTTTTGAGGGCGGACTGGAAGGAGGAGAGAGAGTGTTTCTGATGGAGAGAGAGTGGGAGAGTGTTCCAGGTGGATGGACCGTAGACGGAGAAGGAGCGGGGGCCGAAAGTGTTGAGTTTGGTGCGAGGGATGTGGAGGCGGAGAGGGTCGGAGGCAGAGCGGAGGGAGCGGGAAGGTGTGTAGGGGTGAAGTAAGTTGGAGAGATAGGCAGGAGCGCAGTTGTTCAAGGATTTGTAGCAGAGAGACAGAATTTTGTATTGGATGCGTTGGGGGATGGGGAGCCAGTGAAGGAGTTTGAGCAGGGGTGTGATGTGGTCGGATTTTTTCTTTCCGAGGACGAGGCGGGCAGCATTGTTCTGGACGCATAGGAGAGTGAAAGTGGTGGAGTGAGGGAGGCCGGAAAGGAGAGAGTTGCAGTAGTCAATGCGAGATAAGATGAGGGAGACAGCAAGTTTGGTGGCAGCTTCGGTAGTGAGGTATTTTCTGATCTGACTGATGCGGCGGAGGTGGAAATAGCATGCCTGGGCCGTGGCGGAGACGAAACTGGTCATGGACAGAGAGGAATCGAGGATAATGCCAAGGTTCTTTGCCGAAGCCAAATCCCCTTGACAAGCTATGAGACATTTAACCCATTACATCCTGAGGCTGATTTTGTAAAATTTGTTTATTGTCTTATGAAGGCTACATTGCAGATTAGGAGACAGATGTTTTTGTTCAAGGGTGGTGCCAGAATACATGGCGCCTCAGGCGCCAAGCTATTCTGGCACCATCCTTGAACTATCAGGACTTCACTTTTATTTCAAGCAGCGGGTGTATCAGGATCAAAAGGGTTAAGTAAAGCATGTCAGTTGTGCTGGGCTGTGAATTTGGACCTTACAGCACATAGCAATGTGTAAGGTTTAAGATCACAGGCCAGCTCATGACATTTACTGTCAGATTACTATTTTCCTATTACCGTGTCTAATCCCAAAGAATGCTGTTCAAGTAGCGTCTGTTTGCAGGCAGTCTCGTCAGCTCCAAGGTACCTCCACACCTGTCTACCACCTTCGCAGGCAAGCCTCCAGCGTGTCAGGTCCGTGACTGGTTTTGTCTTGTAAGGACCTCCACGATTGCGGCGCATATCATTCTCATATTCAAACCCCATTTTTTCTGAAAATACTGATACAATTAACCCATTGTGCCTGCAGCACTGACATGCATGTAAAGGGTTATAAATTTGATACACATGGGCCATTGATCCGCAGAGTACAAATCCAACGAGTCATTTCTGAAACTGAATGGGCCAAGTGATGGCCAAGCATGTGTATCAGCACCTCAGTTCTCACCAACTGCTGAAATATTGGTGTGTGTGTGTGTGTATGGGGTGGCACCTAGAGGCGACAAGCTATTCTGGCACTACCCTAGAACTATTTTAGTCAAACGTATTTCACACACTGATGTATTCTGAATGATAAGGGTTAACAGAGAGTATGTGTTTTCTGATTGTTGTTCGCAAAAAAATAGTTCTGAATTTAATATTCGCCATTGAAGCGACGATCATGTGACAGTGACCAGGTGCACCATTTTCGATCTGGGGCAGGCCTGCTCTGTTTTTAGTCTTGAGCGTTTCGACAGAAAATATCGTTCAAAACTGAATGCTGTCATCTTTAAAACAAACCTAGTGTGCGTATTGTTTTGAACTATGCCAAAAAGCTTTGTTGTTTGGTTGTTGTTGTTTTTGTTTTTTTTGTCAAACAAAGCTGGTACTCAACAGTCAAAAAATAGGTCATAACGCGTCATACAGCAGGCTACAAGAAGTCATTACTCGCTACAAGGGGTTTTGTAGCAAGGTCACATGGTACAGTTTTTGCCCAAGGGATTAGTCATGTGGCATAGAGATGAAAACAAATATATATATGTACTCACACAAACACACAACTACTCTATTTATTTCAAAATTAACTCATGTTGAGAATGAGATATGATTCTGATATGAGGTAATGAAAAAAAGTAATGATAGTTGTGCCGAAAAACTGAATTCTTAAGTCCAATTTACTTGATATTTTCACATTTATTTAAAAGTACTCTCCTCCACTGTTGACACACAGTTTCAGTCTTTTCAGGCAGGATTAAAAAGAAATATGGTACTCTGATAAAGGTAAGGGTCAGCTTTTTTTTCCCAGCTCCTGGATGCGTGAAAACCTTCTTCCTGCCAGCCTCTCTTTGAGTTTAGGGACCAACCAAAAGTCGTGCTGGTAAAGGCAAAGATTGTTTCATGGCTAAGGAAGAACACAAATATTTTCCTCATCAGTGTACAACACAGTGACATTGGCCTCAACTGGTAATTTGGGGCCAGCTGTCAGAAACATTGTGAGCAGCTGATTGGAGCAGTTAGCTTTCTGTATCATCTGAACCTCTGTCAAGAAAAGGGATTATCCTTATTGCAGATAGTTTTTGGAGGTCAAGATCATCATACAATAACATTTGAACTGTTCCAAACAAAAGATTGGAGTTAAGGTATTTCTCAAAATAACAGTATATTATCTTATTAATATGTAAACAAGGAGGAAAGTTTCCTCATTCATGGCTGAATTTTTTTAGTCAGGCCAGTACTCGCTCATCTTCAAAGCCCTCTCTTTCCGAGTTGAACTGCACAATCATATAGCTGAAGTGGTCACTATTCTATACTTTTTTTAGGATACTGTACCCCAAGTACACTGTCCTGCATTAAACTGTACAAAGGGTAATTATATACACAATGTTTTGTGTGAAAATATGCAGAGTGTACACTGTCACTTGTGTTAAATCATAACAAGTCTTTCAAGTCTTGCTCAATGTGCTGGCACAGTACGGTCCTGTTGAAAGATTACATCTTGAGCCACAATCCATGATCCAAGCCAGACTGATAAGCTTGATATAAATTAACACAAGACAGTGCACACCTTGTACAGTTTAACACAAGACAGTGCACCCCATTGACATTTAACACAGGACATTGTAGCCCAGGTACAGTGTCCTAAAATGTATACGATAATGACCACTTCACCATTAATATAAGTATAAGTTTTAAAAAATCTGGGTTATTTCAATGCAAAAGTAGACATTCACTCAGATGTGATTTTTTCCATCTGATGCAGACTTTTATTCTGCACATACAGCATACATGTAAATTAACTATTGTGAATATCACTGCAAACGAATACTCTATTATCAACTGAAACGTGGCTGTACTTACATACATGTACGTAATGTGTCTGTTCTGCTCGGCCCGCTCGTGTATGCCCAGTGTTATCTATCTGGCCATGCACACGATCCAATCAAATGATCGCGCCATAAGTGGCCCGACATAACCAAAGACAACGATCGATCAGCTGTGAATCAGTTCTGAGAGTATAAAATAACGTAAGCACTTCCTGACAGCTAAAAACAATTCATATATCACTATCTACACGACATCGTTAAAATATGAGGGCAAGAAAGTGACGTCAAACGCCTGTAAACCACATCACAAAT
Organism: Semisulcospira habei; assembly: GCA_036245525.1. NCBI lineage: Eukaryota > Metazoa > Mollusca > Gastropoda > Semisulcospiridae > Semisulcospira > Semisulcospira habei. The sequence continues at coordinate 207,123,996 of BTPG01000002.1, read as the reverse complement.
GAAGCAGACGACAAATTGGCCGTCATGAACATTTATTTGGCCTTTCAACTCTGCAAGTGCCTCTCATTTTTCTGGGGTTATTTGTTGCAAACATTACACATGCACACAGATTAAAACTCATGAAGCCAAGCAGTGCCTCTGACTACAGAGACCTCGACTGAGAAAGAATACGATGTTCTGCTCTGTGAGTCTGTTTGTTCTGGAGATTGCCTTTTTTAGTTCCCAAAACTGTATGTTTCAGCGTCTTTTTACCCACACTTACAGTGATACGTTTGTGGTTGTTTTTTTTTTTTTAATCGACTTAAAAGAAATACACTCTGACAAATAATAATGAAATTTTTATTTTTTTATATGTATAGACTGTAATAGTTAAATAAATATTTACACAACAGCAAAAATGTTGCGTGATTCCGCGCCGGTTTTTAGACAGGCACATGGAGAGAGCAGCCACTCTCCAGCAAGAAAGAGTATTGGCTTATATGGTGAGACAAAGAGTCTATAACCGACACATAAAATATAGCATAAGTCTATTACTATAATCGTAATAGACGTATGTACAATAGATCTATAGGTTATTGTCATGAACAGCTGTTTTTGTTGTTGTTGTTGTTGTTTTTTGCTTTTCGTGCGCTATTTGTCTGTAATTTAGTGTAATATGAAAAATCATTTGAAATCATGGTAATCCGATTTGATGAATTATTTATTTGTAAAATAATATATTATTATTACTATTATCATTATTATTATTCTTTATTTTCTCAATGAAGGGGAAAATGTTATACATTAAGGTGCAAGACTATGGTAAAAAAAAAATACATAGTGCTTGTATGTCATTTACATAATTATGTACACTGATATACCCGGAGCTCAGTTTAATGTTACTATTAGCTGTTTAGAGTTGCAACAAAATTAATGCTTTTAGTCACATCAAAATGTTTATTTGACACAGTCGAAATGTGACCAAAAGACATAACTTCACACACACACACACACACACACACACACACACACACACACACACACACACACACACACACACACACACACACACACACCGGGCACACACACACACACACACACACTGCCACAGACACACACACACACACACACACACACACACGCACACCACACACACAGACACACACACAATTTGTCTATCACCAATGTGTGAAAAGACGTTAAATAAATTCCTGACCCTGACACACACACAAATCAGAAGGAACTTGATTTTATGATTGATATTTTGGAGGCCGCAGCCTGATCTGTCACTGTCGGTTCCCTTATTTCCCCCACCCCCACCCCCCCCCCCCCCCCCACCCTACTCCTCCAGGCAAAAACGACGGGCTTGTTCAGATAGCATGTCCGTTATAAGGTCCTGGTAAATCAAAGTGGTACAGCGGCTGCAGTCGTGCAGCCGAATTTATCAGTGTTCAGGTTGTACTTCACAGATGCTGTCACTGTCCCGCCAGGGCCGTCCATTACTCTCTGGTGCCGTGGTGGTTAAGCCGGCCCTGCCGAACTAACTTATAACTAACTAACTAACTAACTAATGTGCTCGATTCTCAGAAGTTGATTTTTTTGTTGGCAGAAGTTGATTTGCCCTGAGTACGGTTGGTCTGGCCTGCGCATCCAGTGACATACGGCAAAGACATATTTAATATGTTCTCCCGTCACGCCGGCTTAGTGGGCTATATAAAGAGAAGAACCCAGCGGAGGAAGAAACACGTTTAGAAAAGAGTGCTATTTTGCTTCTATATGCCGGGTAACTGAAAAATCACACTAAAAAGTTTTAAAACTTGAAAAAACAAACAACCTTTCAAGTGCAAAAGGGTTTATATTTTACGCTATTTTCTTCTTATCCCAGTACTTTTCATTGATGTCCTGCCATACGCACAAATGTTTCTTCAGGCAAACGTTTTCCGCGGTCTGAAATTGTGTTCAACCGTTAAGATCGTTTTTGGACATGTCAGATATAAAATCAAATTACACAAACTCCGTTCATGGACGCTACTGCCATGCAGAGACCAACGACAGAGGCTTAAGGTTCCTGGAGCTCAAATGATCTAAAACTGATGAACACGTTTCGCCCACACAAAGCATCCAGAAGGTGGACATGGCACAGCCCGAACGGAGAGCACCATAACCAAATTGACTACATCGTGGTGAAGAGACGCTTCCAAACCAGTGTGAACATTGCCAAGACGAGAAGTTTTCCAGGAGCAGACATTGGAAGCGACCATGACTTTGTGATGATGGCCTTCCGACTCCGCCTAAAGAAGGTCAACAAGCGCGGCAGGGTCCCACCAGAATCAATTTTGACCTCGAGAAGCTGAAAGACCCAGAGGTAGCGGAAGCCTTCCAGGCAAAGATGGGAGGAAAATTCGCACCACTGTTAGTTCTAGGTGCAGAAGACACAGATGTGGACACACTGATCGACACATTTAACACTGCTGTAACTGCTGTAACCCAAACAGCCAGTGAGATCCTTGGCAAACACCGACAAGCAAAGAAACCTTGGGTTACAGCTCACATCTTTGCTCTATGTGACAAGCATCGAGAATTAAAGAAAAAGAAATCAGAGGTAGAAGGAGCTAAACAATACAGGGAAATTAACCAGGATATCAAGAAAAGCATGAAAAAGGCAAAGAATAAGTGGATTGAAGATCAGTGTAAACACGTAGAAGAAAATCTGAACAAAAATAATAGCAAAAAAACATACCAGGTGGTGAAAGACCTGACCAGTGTAAAACAAGGACGCTCCTCGATCATTCAAGATAATGAAGGGAACTGTCTTAAGGAAGACTAAGACATACTGAAGAGATGCACAGAGTACTGTTCAGATTTGTACAACCACCGAGCTACAGGGGACCCAGGCATATTTGTCAACCGGGCCACCCGTGACCAACAACGGCAACTATCCCATCCTCCGAGAAGAAATAGAGGCTGCAGTGAAGTCGCTGAGAAAAGGGAAGGCAGCAAAAGCAGACAACATCCCTGCAGAGCTAGTCCAAGAAGGGGGAGAAGACATGATAAGCGCCTTACTAACAATCTGCAATAAGATCTGGCAGTCATGGGATTGGCCCACACCATGGACCCAATCACTTATAATAACTCTCCCCCCAGAAGGCAACTTATATCAATGCCAGAATTATCACACGATCAGTCTTATATGCCACCCAAGCAAAGTCATGTTAAAGATCCTACTGAACAGGCTGAAGCCACAGGCAGAGGAAATCATAGCTGAGTAACAGGCAGGCTTCAGACCAGGGCACAGCACAACTGAGCAGATCTTCAACCTGAGAGTTCTATGTGAGAGGTACCTCCAGCACCAGCAAGACCTCTATCATGTCTTTGTGGATTTTAAGAAAGCATTTGACAGGGTATGGCATGCAGCCCTTTGGTCTACCATGAAGCTATACAACATCAATGCCAACCTGATCAAAGTCAAAGCAAACCTTTACAACAAGGCCACTAGCGCAGTCTGCTTCAACAGCAAAGTAGGAAACTGGTTCAGGACTACAGTCGGAGTCAGACAAAGCTGCTTGCTCTCACCTACTCTTTTCAACATCTTCCTGGAAAGAATCATGACAGACGCTCTGAAAGATCGTGACGGAAGTGTCAGTGTTGGAGGCAGAACAATTACGAACTTGCGCTTTGCGGACGACATTGATGGCCTTGCAGGAACAGAGAAGGAGCTAGCTCAGCTGATGGAAAAGCTGGACAGTACAGCCATTGCATATGGGATGGAAATCAGTGCAGAGAAGACCAAACTGATTACAATAACACCAGTGGCATTGGCACTGACATCATGTTTGGAAGCCAAAAACTGGAAACAGTTAATAAATTCAAATACTTGGGAGCCATTGTTGCAGATGAGGGATCAAAACCAGACATACTGTCCAGGATTGCGCAGACAACAACAGCACTGACAAGACTGAAGATCATATGGAAGGACAGAAACATCACGCTCTGCTCCAAGATCAGACTGACTCGTGCGCTCCTTAGTCATCTCAGTGTTCTTGTATGCCTGTGAGTCATGGACCCTCACAGCAGACCTTGAAAGGAGGATCAAGCCACTGAAATGAGATGTTTTGGCGAAGGCTGCTTGGCATTTCATGAGATCACATCATGAACGAGGAAGTGGGAAGCAGAATCAGGCAACTCACAAACCAGATAGGTGAGGCTAGCGTTGGCAGAATTATACACAAACCAAGGGGAATTACTCAGCGCTGGACAGACAAACAGTTAGATCCCCTGCCCCCGCCTATCAGGCACCCAATCGCCAGCCCTCAGAGAAATACGCAGGTATAGACCAAGACGATCATCTGCATCCTCAAAAGAATGCATCAGGTCTCTTAAATATGATTGATTGATTGTACATTGCTTAACGTCCCGACAGCAACAAGGCTTTCTCAGGACGTGCCTGCACTGCTTGTTTAAAAAAAAAAAAAAAAAAAAAAAAAAAAAACCTAAACAGAATATTGAATGTATGTCACCAGCCGGTCCAATACGTTAAATAAACCTACGACATGGGGCCTAAATAAAGCTAAGACCGTTTAGCAACACACATCCAATATCAAGAGCTACAGGCAGCGCAGACAGTAGGGAGAGTTTAAAAAAGGCAAATACCGGTGAATGGACCAAGGGTAGACAGAAACACATGCCCCAGAATCCGAAAGGAAACCCACCCTGTGGGGCTGACCAGGGTGACCCTGAGAACTAAAAAGTAGTTAACCCCACCCAAGTCCCCCAGGGCAGACCCGGGTGGGGATTCTTATATAACCCATGTCTTTCTCCGGAACTTAGGAAGTAGGCAGGAGAAACGCTGCACACAGGTCTAGCTATGGTTCATTTAGACAAAGGATTTGGATTTAGTACAGGTCGTCTTTTGAAGTAACCCGACTGAAATACCATGACCGAACTGACTGACTCCACTCCGTCACTGAGAGTAGTTCAAGCTAGAAATACAACACCCGCGTTCAGTACGAGAAACAGCTAAAAATAGATTGATACGCTAACGGCTGCGCAGTATTTCAGTAACCGGCATATCGAGGCTAAAACTGCTTCAAATTTGTACACTGCCGTATGCAAGCACATTATAGAATTTTACAGATAAGGCGGATATGGACCAATGGCCTTAGTTCAGAGGCGGCCGGCGAGCCTGAGGGTGGTGCCGAGTCACGTCAGAATAGCTTGGCGCCGAGACCGGGCGCCAAGCCGACTCTGGCACTCTTGAACAGTGATTCAAACTTATCATTTTCACACTGGTGTATTCCGAAGGATATGGGTTAATAAGTGCGATTACTTGTGTGCTTTTGCCGCGTGCCCAAACGGCTGCTGTTACGTTCATCGACATGTTCGGCGGCGGTGTCGTCATCGATACAGGCAAAGGCACAAATGTGTGCCGAAATCAGTCAGTGTCTTTAGGTTTATGTCGATGGTACTTTTGTATAGCCTGATGCCGCTAACGAGTTAGTTACGAGTATGATTTACAAGTCCTTACGATTTTTGGCGCTAAAATATAAAAACATTGGATTGTGTCATGATGTCAGTTATTACCCTTGAGACTAAAATAACACACACACACACACACACACACACACACACACACACACACACACACACACACACACACACACACACACACACACACACACACACACACATGCTGCTGTGCTTTTTGGACGATGAGGCGAGTGTTTTCCTCCCACTTAAGGTCACATGACAGTGTTACGTGGTGGAGTTGTAGTCGAAGTATGATAAACACACCAGACACACACACGTAGAGTTCTTTAAAATAAACCTCGTTCAGCTGCAATCCGTCACACGTGGCTTAAGGATGTCCATACTGGAGTAACAGTTCCAACAATATTTAATTCAGCGATGTGATATCCACACAGTAATGCACTTTCAAATGCACAAACTACTGATACAAAGTCTCTTCTGCAATGTCCACACTGCGACACAAAGTTTCTCATACACAGCGTCTCTCCCAATAAACTACGTGTCTCTACACTGACAAAGCAAGACAATGTACGAACGGGCTTTCCCAGCACTCTCCTTATATGCACTACCAAATTCTAAAATCATCTACGGAAATAATACAATGCAACCAATCGGAACGAAATACGCAACTGAAACTAATAAATAAGAATCTTCTGGAATCATTAAACTAGGCTACAAAAACTCGGCTGCTCACTTCAGCTCTAAATCCTAATGTATAATGAAGACACATAAAGTATGGTAGCCCTATCACCACGTTCTATGATAGCTCTAGAAAGTACGAGAACATTCACAAAACAAAATAAAGGCTGCTCAATTCACGCGCACTGAAAAACAAAATGTAGCGAAAAGTTACGAACTGTTGCCAACTACTAGACGTCACACATACGAGGTCACTAGACAGTGCGACCCTTCTAGAACGTTCTGGACTAAACTTAACAAAACGAAATCGGCTCTACTCACGAACAAAAGAAAATCTTACTAAAAAGGCACGTGAAACACAACCGCCATGATAGCTCAAATAAATATCAGATCGTTTCCTACGATAAACACATGCACGCTCTCACAGGATAACACAACCACAAACGTAACAGACAGGATAGTGCCAAGAAACTTAAAGTTATACTTTGCTTTATTTCTTTATGTATACTATTCAAAACAGTTTACAAGTTACAATAATTTACTTTTAATATTACACTGTTCGCAAGATATTTCATTTACTAAGTGATCACTGGGCGTCAGTAGTCGGCGTCGACGGCGCCTTGGGCGTAGCCGCAGACATATAGTCACTCAAGTTAAAGTCCGAGATGAAGGAAGTGTTCGATTTTGCAGCTGTTATACCATTTCCCAAATCGTAAACAATACGTAAGAGTACGTAAAGTATACGTATCTATTCGTAAAGTACTCGTAACTACAGTAACACGCAAAGTGCTCGTAACAACTGGTAACAATCCGTACAGCCATCGTAACACGACCAGAGTCGGAATGACATCGTAAACAACACGTAACTTACTTACTTAAGCCTGTCACCCCTACCCGGGTATAGGCCGTCGACGAGAGACCTCCAGCAACTCCTGTCCTGTGCTTCTCCTTCGATTCTACTCCAGGTGGTTCCCAGTCTCTTGATGTCTGCTTGGAGGTCTCGACGCCAGGAGTTTCTCGGCCTACCTCTTTTCCTCTTTCCCTGGGGGTTCCATGACAATGCCTGCCTAGTGATACTGGAAGCTGGCTTTCTCAGACTGTGACTAATCCATCCCCATCTTCTTCGCCCAATTTCATTCTCTGCTGTTATCTGCTCTGTTCTCTCCCAGAGTCTGACGTTGCTGATCTTCTCTGGCCAGTGGATTTTCAAAATTCTTCTAAGGCAGCTGTTCATGAAGGTCTGTACTCTGTTGACTGTGGTTTTTGTCAATCTCCAAGTCTCTGCTCCATATAGGAGAACTGCTTTTACATTGGAGTTGAAAATCCGGACTTTGGTGTGTTGTGACAGCTCTCTGGAACTCCACACTTTTTTCAACTGGAGAAAGGCTGCTCTGGCTTTACCGATTCGTGCTCTGACATCTGCATCCGTGCCGCCTTTTTTGTCTATGATGCTCCCGAGATAGGCGAAGGACTCCACCTCCTCCAACGGGGTGCCAGCAAGCAAGACTGGTTCTTCCCTGGTTGCGTTCAGCCTCATTGTCTTTGTTTTCTGTTTGTGAATGGTGAGGCCCACTTCATTTGGGACGATATGTCAGCAAGCCTCGTGGTCTTGTCCTGCATTTGTTGATGAGTGTGGGACAGTAATGCCAAGTCGTCTGCAAAATCGAGGTCGTCAAGCTGTGTCCACAGTGTCCACTGTATTCCACTTCGTCTGTGCTCTGTGGTCATCTTCATGACCCAGTCTATGGCCAGTAGGAAGAGGAACGGAGACAGCAGACACCCCTGCCTGACACCAGTTCTGACCTGGAGCTCCCTGGTGAACTGCCCTTCATGGATCACGCGGCATGTCATGCCATCGTACCTGCTCTTGATCAGGCGGACGAGCTTTGTGGGTACACCGTAGTGTCGTAGGAGTTTCCACAGAGTCTCTCGGTCCACACTGTCAAATGCTTTCTCATAATCCACAAAGTTGACGTACAGCGGGGAGCTCCACTCCAGAGACTGTTCCACGATGATGCGGAGAGTGGCGATCTGGTCTGTACATGATCGGTTCTTCCTGAATCCTGCTTGCTGGTCTCTCAGCTGGGGGTCAACGGAGCTCTTCATTCTCTCCAGGATGATCCTGTTGAAGACCTTTCCTGGTACTGACAGCAAGGTGATTCCTCTGTAGTTGGAACACTTGCTGAGGTCGCCTTTCTTGGGAAGCTTGATTAGGTACCCCTCCTTCCAGTCAGCCGGCATCACCTCCTCTTCCCAGATCTTTCCAAACAGTGGGTACAGCATCTCCACTGTTGTCTGTAGGTCTGCTTTCAGAGACTCTGCTGGGATGCCATCTGGGCCTGCTGCTTTGCCGTTCTTCAAAAATGCCACTGCTCTTCTGATCTCTTCCCGGCTGGGTCTGTCACAGCTGATGGGTAGGTCGGTCTCTGCCGGCTGGATGTCTGGGGGGTCGGGTGGGCTAGGTCTGTTCAGTAACTCTTCAAAATACTCGGCCCATCTGTCGAGTTGGTCTGCTCTGTCTGCAATAGGCTTGCCTTCTTTGTCTTTTACTGGTCTTTCTGTATGGCCATACTTGCCTGACAATCTTTTGGTAATGTCGTAGAGCTGTTTCATGTTGCCGATGCCTGCTGCCTTTTCTGCCAGGCTGTCTGTGTAGGCCTTCTTGTCTGCCCTGATACTCCTCTTCACCTCGCGGTTGGCTTCCGAGTATTCCCCCTGTGCCCTTACTTTGGCTGCTCTCGTGTGACTGTTGTTGGCAACTGCTTTCTTCTGCTTCCTCACTTCTATCTTCTTCAAGGTCTGTGCCGACAGCCAGTCCTTGTGATGGTGTTTCCTGAACCCTACAGTGTCTTTGCAGGTTGAGTTCAGCACCTCTCTAACTGCCTTCCACTGCTGCTCTGTGGTGACCGCCTCCTCTTCATTTACTAGCTCCTGTAGCGCTTGAAACCGGTTGGACAGCACCAGTTTGAACTCTTCTCTAACTCCAGTTTCTCTCAGAAGGCCTACATTATAGCGCTGTCTTCTTGTTGTCTCTGTGCGGCTTTTCTTTAGCTTGAGCTTCATTCTTAAGGTAAGCAGATGGTGGTCTGAGGCGACATCTGCTCCCCTCCTCACTCGAACATCTTGAAGGGATCTTCTAAATTTCTTGCTAATGCAGATATGGTCTATTTGGTTCTCTGTTGTATGGTCAGGTGAGACCCAAGTTGCTTTGTGTATTCTTTTGTGTGGGAAGATGCTGCCTCCAATGACAAGTCGGTTTAGAGCACAAAAGTCTACAAACCTCTCCCCGTTCTCACTCATCTCCGAGCCTAGTCCCTGTCTCCCCATCACCTCTTCGTATCCGGTGTTGTCCTCCCCTATTTTGGCATTAAAATCGCCCATGACGATGGTGATGTCTCGCTCCGCACATTTGTCCAAGGCACTCTGGAGTCGGTCGTAGAACTCTTGTTTCTCTTCCTCGTCACTGTCATTAGTGGGCGCATAACACTGGATGACGTTCAGCTTGAGCTTTTTCTTGGTTCTAAAGGCTGCTGTGATAATTCTTGACCCAAGAGGTTCCCAGCCCATCAGCGCTCTCTGTGCCACTGGTGACAGCATGAATGCTACATCTTCTGTATGGGGGGCATTCTCCTCTTCATGACCTGAATACAAAATCATCTCCCCACTTAACAGCCTTTTCTGGCCAGACTGCGTCCATCTGGCTTCACTGATACCTAGCAGGGAAAGGTTGTACTTTTGCATTTCCGCTCATATCTGGGCGGCCTTGCCGCTCTGGTACATGGTCTTGACGTTCCATGTGCCCATGGTTGTATCCCTGGATAGAGAGAGGCGGCTCGGTCCTGTGGCTTCCGAAGACTTCCGGCTTTCACCACAGGACGTCATAAGTCTTCTGGTAGAAGAACCTTCCTCCTCCAGGAAAGGAATTACTGTTAGTCTTTTCGTCGGCGTTTTTGTAGCTATTTCCTTTTTTTGCAGGGTGGGGAAGCTACCCCTACGCCCAACCCCCTTACTAGGAGGACCAGGGGTTTTCTGTCGGGGTCACCTTCCCTTAGACCATGTTGGTTCACGGCACCTTATTTCATTCGGTGCACCCCTCTCACGAGGGACCCCCTATCCACCACCCAGGGGACGCGCCTCAACGCCATATGGTCCCAGCGCGAGGAAACAACACGTAAGCACTCGTAATAATCCGTAAAGAATACGTAAACATATCGTAAACTAACCGTAACAAATCGTGAACAAAAATCAGTGTTACGAGTCATTTACGGATTCTTGCGAGCGGTTTACGTGTTGTTGCGATCGGTTTACGTGTTGTTGCGATCGGTTTACGTGTTGTCACGGTTGCGAGCGGTTTACGTGTTGTCACGGTTGCGAGCGGTTTACGATGACTTCAGTACGGATTGTTACGAGTTATTTCCGGGACAAATCAATCCGTGGACAATCGTGCGAAGACTATGTCAGTCAAGAAATTTGCCTCTCCTTTCAGTCACGGATCCTTATGAGTGTCTGCGTGTTGTGACGAGTTATTTACGGATAACAGCGACTGAGTTTTTACGCGGGATCAGTGCTTGCGATAGTGACTACGAGTTGGCGATCCGTAAGGACTCAGTTACGGTACTAGAAAAATCCGTGTATGCGGTGAAGTGGGTTTAACTGCGGACACAAAAAACCCCAACAACAACAGAGTAAATAAAACTTGAGGGGGTTACACAACCAAAATGATACAGACATTGTACACTCAGATTAGCTACGGTGACTACCCCACACTGACTGACTGCCGGACTGATACTGAACTGAAACTGGCCGGCGTAACTAGTACTGAGAACTGTCAGTCAGTCGTATCGTCGCAAAACTCCCAAACACTTTATGAAATAACAATAGATTACGAAATACATGTATAGTCAACTTCCATTAACAAGGTCGGTAGAGTCCGAACGTGAATAGCTCAGGCGGCGGTTCACTGAAACGGCGGCTCCGTCTTCTGCCACCGTCAATTTTGGCTTGTTCATCAGTTTAAAACTACAAAAGCATGACTGTGACGAAACCGGCATGCATTTTGTAATGAAAACAAATTAAGTTTAACCAATTGTTGAAGTAACTAAGTAGTTAACTAATTAAACTAACAAACTAATCATTTACAAATGCGCGCGATGAGTGTCGAGAAAGTAAATGTGCATGCAATTTGCATTCGGAATTAGGTCACGGAGATTACCGATGGGAAGTCGGAGCCGAGCGCCTCCTATCGCACCGACACTCCCACGGATCAGGGGAGAGAATAAAGGAAGTTCCAGACTAACATGGCCTCACACAACCTCTGCCTACTTTCCATGATGATTATTTGTCGATTATGTACAGCACTGATCAAATCAGACGTCGCTGGCTTCGGACAGAAGATGAAAGGTATGTGATAATCCATTGCTGCATGTTACATTTGTTAGTATACTGTTCTAATCAGGAGAGAACGGTCGCCGAGTGTATGATTCATTGCCCCTCGAGCACAATGGGCTGGTTCATTATCTATCAGGTGCCTGAGAAATGATAATCATCAAGGAGCGGCTAAATGTCTGTTTTGTATTAGAATACTGTGAAGTGAAACATTCGACATTTCATTGTTTGTTCATGGAATTACAGTTTCAGGGATAGACATCGGTGTTAATTTCTATTCTAGTTTGGCTATCTGATAGTGACACTGTCGATCTGTTGACCTCGATTTTGAGAAAAAGCATCCTCATCCAAGCTTGCGTGGATCATTTGTTGTTTCTATTGCAATTTTTGCATACACTTCCGGAACTGTTGAAGTTTTACTGGACAACTGTACCACGCTTTGCTGATTGATAAATAGCTGTTGAGCGGAGTTTCTTTGTACTAATCTGATGGTCACTCAAGGCAGACTGGAAAAAAAGGGGGCGGAGTCAAATTTAATGGGATCATGAGGCCAGCTGTTTCACTGGCAGTCTTCAGCTGTCACCTTCTTATGAATTGATCGAATTTCACTAAATGCCTTTTGATTTTCTGTTTTCAGTTGAGCATATACTGATTTTACTATAGGAAGTGACAGCATGGATTTAATGCACTAACATGACTGCAGGGACGTAGCGGGCATGAGAAAAGTAGTCCGGCGGTTACCAGAGAAAGTCAGAAGGTTGTAAAACTATTTGAGGGACGACGACGACAAGAAGTTTATTTATTGACACCAAAATGTCAACTCTATTTTAAAGAAACAACATTCACATCCAAAGATAGACTTACCTATGATATGCTGGCTTGGAATCAAGAATTGGGAAATGTCACAATTGTTTAAAATTAAATCCTTCATTTGGTCATGGGTAAACCAATCAATTAGTAAACAAATTCGCCTTTCTGCAGTTAATGGTATGGTATGGTACGGTATGGTGGTAAGGTGCACATATCCATCTAATTAAAGATGCTCAAGGCGCCACCGTAGGGATGGAAGCTGGAGCTTTGAAAGCCTGCTGCTACTAAGCGCTACTTTATGTGCAAACCTATTAACTTCGGTGCGTGTAAAATATTTTTGTTGCCATTTCACCGGCCCTACCGGTCCTTCTCTTTTCGATTAGTGGTAATGGGATTTTAAACGTGCGCTCTTGATGATTATGCGCGCTGTGCATATGAAGGCGAGACAGGCAACCGTAAGCCGAGTCAGTACTACGTAATTTGACTCGATGGGAATGAGGAAAAGTCCACATCCCATTCCTGCCCACCAGGGGATTCGAACCCAGGATCTTACGACTGCCAGTGCAGTGTCTTATCCACTAAGCTAGGTCCCCATGTCAAAAAGATAAGATAAAGTTAAAAGATAATAACATGTCAGAGTTGAAGATCGTTTGTTGTAGATGAGACTTGCGAAACAAATTTAAGAAGAGATATAATCCATGAAGAAATGTTCATCACAAAAGCTTTGCATCTCAGTCCTGAGTCAACTTTGACAGCAGACGTTAGTGTTGCACGGGATTTTTGAAGCACATTGATTCTTGGCACATTCAGCTCAGAAAATGTCCCAAAAACTGTTTGCCTGCATGCTGCAGAAGCCACAAAGTTGTTGGCAACATGAATCAAGTTGAGCGAGTCAGTTTTAGACTTGTGGACGTGAAGTACCATTAAACAGCCTCGTGCATGCGTGAACTTTTTTTTTTTTTTTTTTTTTTTGAGAGGGGGGGGGGGGGGGGGGGGGTGGAGGAGATGTCTGTACATCGCACAACACTATGTCATAGCTTGACGTGACCAGCCCTATACCCTTATGACATTTCACAAATCAGTCACGTTTTGTGTTAGCTGTCAGGTGTATTTCAAGAATGTTTAAGCCTTTATTGGCTGATGGCTGCTTTTATCAGCGTGCTGACCCTTTTGTTTTTGTTGAGTAAACCTTGTTGTTAGTTAGGTTTTTATGGTAGTTTGTTTTGGGTTCATTTTGTATTGTTCAAGAGGATGTACTCTCGTTCACGCTATCACTTGGAAAGGCTAGTGGAGAGTTGTGGTGTGTTCTTTTCATGCCTAAAACTTTTTATCCTGAATAAAAACGTTTCATCATCATCATCATCATCATGTCCTTAGTTTTGATTGTTGGTGTGGCAATTCCGTGATTGTTTGTGGTGTTTCAGGATTCCGTCTAAGTATTCGTAGTGCCCATTGATCATGTCGTAGGCGTACAAAGCTTTGCTGTATCTGCCCTCTTTAAAGTGTATGAAGAGGTATTCTAGTTGTTTCCTTGCTCCCTTGTCTCTGCAAAGGCCCATGAGGTCAACCCATTCAAAGAATATCATCATAGTTTTCAGTCCATTGGAGAAGATGAATGTGGCTAGTAGGAATTTTTAAAAGTGTGGGAGGTTTTTCGTCTGGCACATGTATTTTCTTCACTCTTTTTTTCGGCCATTTGTGTGCTGGTCCTTTGATTTCTTGGATGTCGCTCCTTAGCGGTCTGGCGTTTTTTCTGTTTTTGATTCATTCCATTTTCTTTTCCCCGTTGTTTGGGGGGACTTTGTGTTGGTTGCGGTGTGGCCGGCACGTAGGAATAAGATATTTCCAATGCCAGTTGGTTTCCTATTGGGAGGTCGTTCTGCTTCGTTTAATGTGTCATGAGGCTGTTTCCGTTTGGAGTCGGCGTGCAGCTTTTAATTTGATTGAGCTAGTGGTGCATCAAGTTCTTCTTATTTCTGCTTTTTGCCACTGCTAAATTGGTGGAGCAAGTCACAGGTGCAGAAGTCTGTTGTGTTGATGCACTTCGGCCAGTAGCTTTTGTACTTGGGGCTGGCGATTTTGACACTTTTCTGTTTACCAGCCACTGCTAAGTGGTGCAGCTAGTGGCGCAAAGAAATGTTGCCATTTCTGGTAAACATGAATACACTTGCGAAGTCAGTTTTGACACCACGACAGGTTCCAACCTCTCTCTTTCTCTCTCTCTCTCTCTCCTTTTTTTTTTTTTTTTTTGTCCAAAAAGTACTCCGGCGGTTACACGGAGCGCCGGAGTGGCCCGCTACGTCCCTGGACTGTAAATAGAAAGAAATTATTTTGCCTTTTATTACCTTTGCTGCTTTGTTTTGTTTGTTTGTTGTTATGGTTTTTGTTTGTTTTTGTTCACTTCTAAATCAAGCACCAGCTAAAGGAAATGGACTAACCATAAATACAGTAACTATATTTATCTACTTTTCTTGTAGATTATCTACCTGGTGCAGACGTGGGCAGGACAGAGCCAGGTGTGGCCATGTTCCATCAGCATCAGGACTGCCATCTACGTGCCTATGTTGATGACAGCCATATACCAGCTACACTTATAGAGGTAGGGCAGCTTTTGAACTACTAGGAACCTAAGCACTAAAGGGTCCTTTTTCATCGCTTGCAGTTATGGCTAGACTGATACGGTGACTGAGTGTGTGCGTTTTAAATTAAAGTCATCTGCCAGAATGGGGGATAGGGGGGGGGGGGGGGGTGTGGGGGGTGGTGGTGCTAGTGCAGTCTGTCCCTTGAATCCTGTAATTGTATCACTCAGTACTTATTGAAGATATCATGACATGCAGCATGTATAAATTACATAAAGTCATTGTCAGTTCAAATTTTAATGCCCTCGCCACACAGAGGTGATCATTGTCTATTTGCATACAATAAGTACACAGAAAAATGTACTTTCATGGTGTTCTTGTTTTGCTGTAATTGCCTCCCTGCTACCCTGGTATCCTCCCCTTTTCATTCTGTATTTCTTTGTTATGAATCAACTGTTATGATTGTGTGCTGCTTGTGTTTCAGGATGAACATGTCAGTAACATAAGCCTGCAGTTTTCAGCATTTGGACAACGCTTTCTTGTTGACCTGCATCTCACAAAGCAAGTCCTGTTTCTTTTCTGTAAAATTTATGCTTTCTGTACAGGTGCTTTTGTTATTATAATGACACAGATTCTTGGATATTTAAAATTTACTTGAGAAAGTATATTTTAAGAACTTGAGCCATACAGTTGAAATTCGAGAGTTGTCCTCTGAAGGTTACATAGCACTAACAGAGTTTGACCATGATGATTTAACTTCAAGGGCAATACCAGAACAGCTTGGCGCCTAGAGGTGCCAGGCTATTCTGGCATTGCCCTTGACCTGTCATGTTATGTTCAAACTTCAATTTATATTCTGTACTTGTCCTTGTAGTGTGCCAAGTCTGAATGGGTTAATTGAAGTCACTCAGAATGATTCTGTTTTACAGAGATTTATTTTCCTCCAAGTACATCAGGAAAGTTTCACATCGTGACAAAGATGACTTGCAAAAAATGCTGCATGTAAGTTCTTTGATACACTAGTTCATACAATTTAAGTGTTTTGTAAAATTCTAACATCTTTTTATGAACATTACACACACATTATTTATCGTTGGCATAACAGAAGATCAAGGGCCCCCACATTTGCTGTTGTTGTTATATCTGACATTTGTTATAATAAAAGTGAAATAGACAAATTGTCATTGGAACCTTGAAAAAGTGTTGTTAATGTTATCCAACCTTGCAATCGGTGAAATTTACTGTATTAGTACTATTACTGTCCTTGCAGTCTAGAACTTACTTGTACTAGAAGCATTTTTGTTATTTAGTCATATATTTCTTTGACATGATTGGCTTTCTTCACTTGTCATTTGTGTGTATGTGTACATACATTTCTGTGTTGTAGTATTAGTACAGTTGAAGGTGTGGGCAAAGTTTAACACTGTAATCATAAGTTCTTACTGGTCCCTGTATTGTAGCTTGCTTTGAATATACATGTATGTTATATATACACCTACATCTGGAAAATTTCAAATGGACTCTCATTTTGATTAATAAAAATGATTAGTATTTTCTTTGTTCATTAACCCCTCCTATCCTGTACTGTTTTTGCACTTCTTACGTAATCTCCTGAGCAGTCATAGCTGAACTGTTACATTTTCTATGCAATACCTTTCTGAATATTGTCTATCTTCAGAGAAGAGAGCACTGTTATTATCAAGGAGGCATTCGAGATAATCCAAAGTCACACGCAGCCATTAGCACTTGCAAAGGCTTCAGGTAACTTGGCTGTTGTGTTGAAATCTGTCAGCTGTTGTGCATGAGACTAGTCTGGTTTGGATTGATTCAAGTAGACATGCACTGGAGCTGACTTTCAGTTTGCTTGAGGCCTTGCTTTATCTTGATTTCAGTTCACAGTGGTTGGAAGAAAAATGTGTGCTGGTCTGTGATTTTGGACCTTACATCTTATTGCCATGAGGTCTAAAATCACTGACCCACAAACAAAGTTGGGCATGTTGCATTTTATGTCTTGATACCAGCATGTTGGTTGGTCAGTGTTGCATGCATTTAATACATTCTACCCCAGGACCGAAATCCCCAAATTTTGAAGTTGAACTCTGAAGGACTATTACAATTCTTGAGACAGATCGAGCATGATAGTTCAAGGGTAGTGCCAGAGTAGCTTGGCGCCTATGTGCGCCACCCTATTTTGGCACCAATTGAACCATCATGCTTGATCCATGTCTTGCTGTGGTGTGTTGGGGTTGAATGAGTTAAGTGTTTTTATTTTTTTATTTATTTTTTGTGTGTGTTACTGTTGTATTATTTCTGTTGAGCTAAGCTCTCTGTCTGTTCCTTCATCATTGCTACATCACTTTTGTACTCCTGTTGTAGTTTTTAATTGTAGTTTTTTCATTAGTGTTGCTGCACTGTTGGGCTTGTATTCCATAATAATATGTAAGCATGATGCTGTAGTGTCTTCTGAATATTTATTTTTTGCTAATGCTTAGGTATCATTGCGTTTAAGCTTGCAAGCACTAAAGCAGTGCCATACAGGAATGATTGCTGGTCTGTGATCTTGGACCTTACTGCTGATGCCATAGGGTCCAAAATCACAGACCATCACACACACAAAGAGGATTGTCCTTGCCACTGTGAAGGGCATGTTTGGGTGTTTCCGTTCTTGAGAAGAGGAAATAGGCGTGCCATAGTCTTTTTGTATACTATTTTTTTCTGTTGGTCACACTGTTAGTTTGCATGTTTATGCTCGCTTGCACTCATGACAGATGTGCAAAGTTTATGGGTAAAGTTTTTCTCATTACATGGCTTTATTTTTAGTTTGAATCCACTGCTGCCATACATTTAAAAATTTGTTATTGATGCTAACATGTGTAAGCTCTAAATGTGATCTCTTTTGTGAACTATTTTTTTTAGCCCCTTCACTACCAGTGATGCACATTATGTTTCTGCAATCTTAATTAAATCAACACCCGCAGCCCAGGTGCACATATTCATAGTGGTGTCAGCAAGAGGCATAGATCCTCATGAGCCGACTAGACTGTGAGGGCTTATTAGAATCTACATCTCTTGCAGTTTTATTGTGTTCACTTTTCCACTACAGGGAAAGGGTTGATTGTCTTGAGTATTCCTGGCTGGTATACATATTAGAATAGCCAGTGTCAACCGTTTTATTCATGATAAAGTAAAATTTAAAGAAAACACCTGCATGCTTTAAACATGTAGATTCACCTTTCTTTCTCTGGCGGAAAAATCTAAAACTAGTCGAAGAATGTATGTGCAATTTGCATAAGACTCATATATATATATATATAGTTTGTGAGTAGCAACAAATGTTACGATGCCATTTTTAAAAATGCATATATGTCAGTAAACATTATGATGTAGGATTGTTGCTTTTTGTTACAGTGGATACATATCTGATGGCGTGGAAGTCTACCACATACAGCCGTTGAACGGCACATCTCTCCATAGAGTCTTCAGAAACAGGGATCGCAAGAAACTTTCACTACGATGTGGTAAGCACTTTTTTTCCGAACATGCATGGTGTTTTAAACTTGTAGAGTTTTCAGAAAATTGCCCGTTTGTAACAGGAGTTTTTGCCTCTTGTGTTTCATAAAAATGCTTGTTATGGCTGACATCACAGCCTCCACAACCTGATAGAAGCAGGTCGCTTGCTTGTTTGTCAGGGCTTTACCCCATTACATCCTGAGGCTGATTTTTTTGGCTCACGTGCGAAGCAAAAGTGAATATGTTTTGGGCCAGTGGTCGTCTGTCCGTCGATCATAGTCTGTCGTCCGTGGGAAGCTTTAACGTTGGCATTTTCTCGGAGACTATTGAATCCACAGTCTTCAAACTTGGCCCAAGGATACTTTGTGGCAAGACTTTTCTAAATAAACCAATTCGAGTGATCTCTCACAAAGGTCACAGGGGCTCAGGAAATAGGTAAAAAATAGCTATATTTTGATATAATTTATTTTGTTCTCAAATACATTTCACAACTTTAAACCCAGACTTGGTACAAAGATGCCTGATGGTAAGACCTATCTATGCATTCTAATTTGGTTGATCCCTCGGAAAGTTAATTTGGATGACCCCTCGGAAAGGTCAAGGGTCACAAAGAGCTCAGGAAATAGGTCCATAATAGCCATATTTTGACAAAAGATGTTTTTTTCCTCAAATACTATTATCAACTTCAAACCCAAACTTGCTACAGAGATACCTGATGGGAAGACCATTCTACGCATACTAATTTGGTTGATTCCAAGGAAAGGTCAAGGTCACAAGAGCTCACGAAATAGGTCCATAATAGCCAAATTTTGACAAAAGATGTTTTTTTTTTCTCAAATACTATTCACAACTTCAAACCCAAATTTGGTACAGAGATACCTGATGCAAAGGTCTGAATTGTTTCGAGGATTTCCTCGGTAATCTCGCCGATTTTCCGCTCCTCAAACTACTATTTACTATACTACTACTACTGTTTCCGTGTATAATTTCTTGCGCCTTTTTAATTTCCGCTTTTTTTTTCAAAGTCAATTCAGACCTTTGCTGATGGTAAGACCTATCTATGCATACAAATTTGGATGACCCTTCGGAAAGGTCAAGGGTCACAGGCTGGCGAATGTGTGTAAAATGCCAATTTTTGATAAAATTATCTTTGCCTTTCTTGTTAAATCTGCTTATTGTCCTATGAACGCTGCTTGACAGATTTGGAGATATATATATATATATATAAAAACCATTTTAGTTCAAGGGTAGTGCCAGAATAGCCTGAGGCGCCAAGCTATTTTGGCACTACCCTTTAACTATCATAGTCAAATTAATTTCAAGTAGGAGTGTATCAGGATGAAAGGGGGTGAAGCCACTATTTTCATTGAAACACATGCAGTTTTGACTTACTTCTGATTTCCAGAAATAGTCCATTTGGCTGGTGTCATCTGGTTCTGCCCTTTACTTTTTCTCTGGCATCTGCATTCAGAAAGTTGTAATTTAACGGTGAATGTTATATTTCTATGTTTGCTGTCTGATTTTGCAGGTACAGATTTGCATGATGTGTATCAGCCACCAGCCGATATATTTAACAAGTATTCTAGGGTAAGTTGCTGTTTAACTCATTCAGCCCAGACACACCACACCAAGACATAGTTCGAGCATGATAGTTGAAGGGTGGTGTCAGAATAGCTTTGCGCCCATAGGCGCCAAGCTGTTCTGGCACCACCCTTGAATCATCATGCTTGATCTGTCTTTAGAATTGTAATACAGTCCTTCAGAGGGCATCTTCACAAATTTCGGTCCTCAGGTAGAATGTGTTAATTATTTCTTTGTTTGGTCCAAAATCACATTTGAATAGCAGATTTGGGGGAAAAAACAAACCAGATGGTACTCTGGTAGATTGTACTAACTTCTTGTCCGTGACTTTGGACCATATGGTGAAGAGCTGTAAGGTTTAAACTTGCAGACCATCTCAAAACTCTTACCGATGGCATTACTAATAGGAAGGTACGTTTAGCTTACCAATTTCAGCCCAAAAAAACCATCGTGTATACATCACAACCAGGAGGGCAACTCTAGGGAGCCGTTACCAGGAAACCCTGGGTTGCCTCCCCTGCCTCCCTATCCGGTCACGTGCCTTGCAGTATCCACCAGTCTTAAGCTTATCTCACAAAGACCGGTTGTGTTCAGCCTGCTTCGCTTCGGCTGTGTACGGCGTGATTACCAGAAGACGTCGTGTGTGGTTACTGCTTCGTGTGGGATTACCGCTTCGTGTGTGGTTACCTCTTAGAAGCAGGGCTTGGTGTGCTTCCCTCACGTGTGAAGCAAAAGTTTTGGGCCAGTGGTTGTCCGTCCGTTGTCTGTCATCCGTCCGCCATCGTCCGTGGTAAACTTTAACGTTGGCATTTTCTCGGAGACTATTCAAGGCACATTCCTCAAACACCAAGGATACTTTGTGGTAAGACCTTTCTAAACATACCAATTTGAGTGACCTCTCACAAAGGTCAAGGTCACAGGGGATCAGGAAATAGGACAAAAATAGCTATATTTTGACATAATTTATTTTTTCTCAAATACTATTCACAACTTTAAGCCCAAACTTGGTACAAAGATGCCTGATGGTAAGACCTTTCTATACGTACTAATTTGGCTGATCCCTCGGAAAGCTCAAGGGTCACAAGAGCTCAGGAAATAGGTGAAAAATATCCTTATTTTGACAAAAGATGTTTTTTCTCAAATACTATTCACAACTTCAAACCCAAACTTAGTACAGAGATACATGATGGTAAGACCTATCTATGCATACTAAATTGGATGACCCCTCGGAAAGGTCAAGGGTCATAAGGGCTCATGAAATAGGTGAAAAATTCATTTTTCTCTAAAAGGAGTTTTTTCGAAAAATACTTACCGATGACATTACTGTTAGGAATGTTTCTTAGCTAGCATAATTTTAGCCAAAAATTGGTTGTGTACCAGTGGCAGGGGAGGCAACAAGGGGTGCCATAAGCTTAGCCCGTATCCTGAGTAGCCTCCCCTCCATCCCCATCCGGGCCACTGCCGAGCGGATACTCGCCAGTCTGTTTACGTAGCTGACGCGGGGCAGGCGGGAGAGTCATACGAGTAATGTCATCAGTAAGTATTTTTCGAAAAAATACATTTTAGAGAAAAATTCATTTGTTTCCTCAAAACACATACCGATGACATTACTGTTAGGAAGAATCACGAAGAGGAGGCGGGTGCCGCTTATAACGCCCCTAACCCGCAACTGCCAACTAGACCCGCCCTCCCAGGAGCAACCTCCCGATAATTTTAGCGAAGAATAGGGAGTGTTGCGCTCCGGGGATGCTTCCCCCCGCGGTATGTTACCTGGGGGGAAAGGGGGGGGGGGGGGACGCGAGAGGAACTCGCGCTGTCGGACACGGCTGTTTGGCCCAGCGCTAAAAGTGGCCATTTAGTTTGTTCCAGGCGAGCCGAGAAACTGGGTCACAAGTGGTGCTCGCACGTGGAGGCAGCGAGTCTCTCAGCTGTCAGGCTAGCTGATAAGCGGGTTTCCTGCTAGGCGCAGTACAGCAGGGAAAATGACTACCTTTGGTTTTTCATGACTGTCTTATTTACTGTTCAAGTGTTTGATGCAAAACTTTGTTTGTTTAAAAGCGGACATTCTGCCCAACACACCGACACCAAACACACTATAGTTGTGACAAACCAGTAGCCAGCAGGATAAGGTGGAAATAAAGAGTAAAAAACAGATTTCACTGTCTGTAGAGTTTTTTTTTTTCACAAAATAGATGAAGTTCCAACATCAATAACACAAATACGACACAAACTACATCAAAACGGACTTGCATGTGCTAGAAGTAACATGTCTAGAGTAAGTATGACTTACCAGATCAGAGATACTGTGAAAGGGGCCGGAGAGCGGAGGGTGATAATGAGGTCACTGTTAGCCTTGCCAGTACTCTCAGACACCGGCACGAAGCAGTAGCACGGATCAATGTTATCATTTCTTTCATGCACTTCATTAAGTCTTTTTATAATGTTCTTCTAGAGCAGTGTTGATTCTAGAGCGCGTTTTGCGCGATTTCTTGCAATATTATGCTCCAAATCGCAAAAAAAACACTGATAGCGCGGCCGAAGAATCGCAGAAAAAAGAAACTGGACGCTTTTTTGCACGACCAGCGCGGCCGCACCGCTGCTGCGTAAAAGCCTGCTCGAGCGTCTTGGTGCAGTGTGGCCTGAGTCGAGCCAGGGCAATTTCACTATTATTCACCTGTTTAACACGAACACAGATTCCATTCACAGAAAACCAATTCACGTGTCGCTCTCGCGCTGTGGAAGTACACATGACAGATCAGAGCGAACTCTAGTCTGTGATTGGCTGAATAGCCTTCGGCTGTTGTAATCTGTCTTCTCATTGGCTAGCATTTCTGTACTGTATTCATGTTGTATCATTCGTGTACCAACACGACCCTTTTACCGATGCGGGATTGTACTTCAGCCTGTGTTGCTTTTACCTGAGGATTGTAACTTAGTATGGATTTTACCTGATGGATTTACATTAAATACTCGAGCTGTACACGTTTCCTTGTGTTTTCCTAGCGAGCTGAAGGTATGCATAGAAAGTACGATAATGTCGTGCACTTTTAACCTGGTACTCATTCATGCACACGTCTTACACACTTTCTCCTTGAGGGCCGTGATCAATTTTGAGGCCATATTGGTTAACACGAAATATGGTTAACACGAAGTGATTTTCCGCCGTGTCCCCAGAAATTCGTGTTAAGCGGAATCCACTGTATGTATGAATGTGTGTATATATGTTGTTTTAAAGTAAGCAGTGCAACGCGATTTGAGGGCCTCCCTTTTACACCTTGAGGGGCTCCCTTTTTTGATTAGAGGGAGCCTTTGGGCTCACTTTTCTGAAATCCTAGAATTAACACTGCTAGAGCAAAGCACTTAGTCAGACATTACATTTTTTGTACATAGTTAAGTTAACAAGACTGCAGACATATGGCCCAATGACACTAAACTGGTCTGGTTTGTAAGAGGCCGAAAGGCCCGTGGGAGCAGAGAAGGAATTAATGAGAACACGATAGCCAGAAGTCAAGTGGTATCCAAGATGCCGCATTCCTTGCTATTAGCATTATTTTCATCCACAGCTAGATATTCTTGTTGTAAGGTTTTTAGTGGGATAAAAACATTCAGGCAGTCAGTCACGGGAATATGTGTCATACTCTCTTGTGCGTTTTCTGCTTTTGTGACGGAGGAGTGCTTGCTAAATGAACGTGACTTTTTGTTTAGTCCCTTTCTAGCTATAGGACCTATTATCGGTCGTAACGTATGTTTATGTGAGAGTTTGCATCAATTTAAATGGTGTAGATTGTGAAAATAGAGAACACCTCACATATATAGTGAGTGGCGAATGCGTACTTTTCGGAATCAGATCTTAACTGAATCAGTGAGGCGTGCCCGTTCGCCGTGTTTAATACCGGTCAGGAATTGCTTATTATGTAGCACTGATGAAAATCATATTTTAGAGTTTACTCTGTGTGTGTGTGTGTGTGTGTGTGTGTGTGTGTGTGTGTGTGTGTTATTTTAGTCTTAGTAACTGACATCAAGACAAATTCCAAAGTTTTTATTGCCGGTTTTTGTACATGGAAACATATGGCAACTAAACTATCTTATCTTATACTGTCAGTGTCCGTGAATATAGACTCAATTCTTTGTGTCGAATATGTGGAAGGTGGTCAAGAAAAAGGTATGACAAAAAAACAGGCCATATCATGCAGTAAATATGAACAAATGATACAGACGTGTTATGGGAAAAATCTCCATGAGGACAGGGCGTTAAAGATAATCCTAAAACAACACATACTTGAGTGCCACTATGCAGACTTTATCGCACAATGGGGCTTTGGACTGGCACTCCATGGTGAGCAGGGAGGCGAAGAGACGCATGCAACAATAAACGGCATTCTAAAGAGCAGGTCATACGGCTTTCAAACGGAAGCAGAGAAGCTCAAATTACTCATAACACATGTCACTAGTGTAACCTGTGCTGTACTCAGTCATGCCACCTGTGAAGAAAAGAAAAATGAATGGAAGCAGGTGATTGTTATGCTGTCGTTACACACACACACGCGGCGATGTGTGTTTTAAAAATTTTTATATCACACCATCGAATTTCTACCGCTTTCTGTCAGACAATTAAGCTAATCTTTTATGTCTTAATCACAAAGTTGGTCGCAGTTGCTGTCCGAGGAGGTTTTGGTGTGCCAAGCAGACTGATGTGCATAGGTGTATTGAATTTATTTATTCTGTTGTGGTCCGTTCAAGTTCAAAGCAGACTTTTTCAGATTAAACATTTAGTCGTCCTGAGAAACTATCCAAGAGTGAGATCATCTTGTTTACCACACAACAGTTGTCTTTAACCCGTTTAATACCACGGCTGCATTTCCCAAATTTTGGAGGTGTCATCTACTGAACGACTGAGTAACAGTTGTAGTAGATGGATTGACCATGATAATTCAAGGGTAGTGCCAGATTAGCTTTGTGCATGATGTCACCAAGCTAATCTGGCACTACCCTTGAAATACCATGGTCGATCCATCTCCTGCTGTAGGGTGTTGGAGTAAAACTGAAAATAGTGCCAAAGAACTGTGTGTCCAGTGTTGACAGATCCGTGCTACTGCTATGTGCCTGTGCGAGTACTGGCACTAACAGTGACCTCATTATCACCCTCCACTCTCCGGCCCCTTTCACGCTAACTCTGATCTGGTAAGTCATACTTACTCTAGGCATGTTACTTCTAGCACATGCAAATCCGTTTTGATGTATTTTGTATCGTGTTTGTGTTATTGATGTTGGAACTTCATCTATTTTGTGAAAAAACTCTACACAGACAGTGAAATCTGTTTTTTTCTCTTTAT
The DNA here is from genome assembly GCA_036245525.1 of Semisulcospira habei. Taxonomy (NCBI): domain Eukaryota; kingdom Metazoa; phylum Mollusca; class Gastropoda; family Semisulcospiridae; genus Semisulcospira; species Semisulcospira habei. The sequence continues at coordinate 207,098,654 of BTPG01000002.1, read as the reverse complement.
TTCCACCTTATCCTGCTGGCTACTGGTTTGTCACAACTATAGTGTGTTTCGTGTCAGTGTATTGGGCAGAATGTCCGCTTTTAAACAAAGTTTTGCATCACACACTTGAACAGTAAATAAGACAGTCATGAAAAACCAAAGGTAGTCATTTTCCCTGCTGTACTGCGCCTAGCAGGAAGCCCGCTTACCAGCTAGCCTGACAGCTGAGAGACTCGCTGCCTCCACGCGCGAGCACCACTTGTGACCCAGTTTCTCAGCTCGCCTGAAACAAACTAAGTGGCCAGACTGAAACAGCCGTGCGGAGTGGTCCCTCGAGTAGCATCGGGCGAAGTTGACTCTGCTCACCCCCGCACGGCCGTCGCAAGGCCTAGACGGCTCCGGAGCGGTTGAATGCGAGAATGCGGCCGTGGCTTTGACCTCGTGCGCCCTGATGATCAATCCTTTGGCTGCATCAGGCTAGAGGTTCTCGTAGGCGGCGGGAAGAACTCAATTCTTAGCCTACAGTCTGGGGTGAGAAGTCATCCCCTCCTGCATCCTCTGCGTATCGGCTTGGTCCGGTGCAGGTGTCCACATAAGGCTCCCACTGGATGCTGCTGTCTGCATCCCGGGCCGGGCCTGAATCCCCTCAGGCCTAAAGGTGACCGACTGGGCGCACCAAGGAACCGGCTCGTGACTAGGAAGTCGGATTGGGCAGCCGATGTCCCGCCAACCATCCAACTGCCCATCTGAGGGGTGCACTGAGGAACGTGCAGTTCGCTGACGCTGGCAGCCACGGCGTGAGTAACTTCTCCCGTGGAGAATACGATCGGATACGGGAGGCGGCTCTGCCCTCCCGTCCACACTCTGCATCCTTCATATTGTCGAGCGGGCGCACACTGGTCCCGCAGTCTTGTCCGGCCGTGGTAGCTGTCACTGAACTGGGGCGGGATGATGGACGCCTGTGCTGGAGCTGTGCCGACGTTAGCTACTCAGCGGAGTGAGTGCGCAAAGCAGACTGCCGCCTGCCTGGGGGCTAGACTCGACTGCGCCAGCCGAGCGTAACCCCCCCGACATGGCGACGCCAGTGGCCGGGCCGACAGGACGGCCCTGGGGCTAGGAGCCGGTATGCATGCTGTTCATATCCCAAGGGGTTGGAGAGTTGCCTCCAGCAGCCACGCCGATCCCCAGTTCAGCTCAGGCGGGAAGGCGAGACTTGTCAGCACGCTGCTGGCCAGGCTCCAGCGGTAGGGGGCACGAAGTCCTGTCCAGTGAGTGCTCGAGGCCGAGATCTGACGCTAGTACCCCAAGTACCCTTCCCGAAAGGAGGAAAGGCAGGGCGAACTATCTCTCCGAGGCAAGATGGGGCCACGGCAGCGGACGAGTGGCAGCTCAATGATCCAGCTTCTTCTCCAGATCCACGGTACTGCGCAACCTTCCGGGGGCTGGAAGGCTACGTGCAAGCTGGCTGTGTCTCGATCACGCAAGCACTCTGTGGAACAGACTCAAGCGTTCACTCACATCGCTCCGGACGCTTGCGGCCGACCGCTTCAAGGCCGAGGTCCAAAGTTCGTTCCGGACTTCTGACCCCAAGTACCCTCCCATAATGGAGGGTAGGCAGGGCGATATCTCTCGTTCTTTCAGGCCTACTGACCCCATGGAGGGTAGGCAGGGCGATCTATCTTCCAGAGGCAAGACTCGTCCAGAGCACCTGACGAGTGGCACCCCATGATCCAGCATTTACTCCAGGTCCACGGTACTGTGCCTTGGTCTGGGGGCTGGAAGGCTACGTGCATGCTGGCTGTGTCCCGGTAGCGCAAGCACTCTGCGGAACAGACTCGAATCGTTTACTCACATCGCTTCTGCTGCAGGTGCGTCGTCCGCTTTGAGGCCGAGGTTCGTCCAGGGCTTCTCACGCCAAGTACCCTCCCGTGGAGATCTATCTCACAGGCAGGGAGACTCGTCAACAGCACCTGACGAGCGGTGCCCGATGGTCCAGCATGTTCTGCGCAACGGTCCGGGGGCCGGAAGGCTACATGCATGCTGGTTGCGTCCCGATCGCGCGTACACTCTGTGGAACAGACTCAAATGTGTACTCACATTGCTCCTCAAGCTGGCACGCCGTCAGCCTGAAGTCCTAGTGTCGGCGATGACCGCCGCTTGCGCCGTCGAGTGTCCACCGCCAGGGATTCACACACGTCAGATCAGGAGCTGGCATGCCATCTGTCCGACGCTATAGCCTCGTTACTGTCCATCGTGGGCCGTTTCATCCGAGTGACCACCTCCAGGGGCAACGTCCCCTCGTTGCGCCCATTGTTCCTCCTGCCAGGGTGCGCCGGCAGGCCATGGGTTGGTGGAGGCGCCGCAGGCATGGAGTGAGCCGACGGCATGTAGGTCAACCGGCCACAAGTGTGTAGGGGCGTAATGGCAGACTGCAAAACGTAGTGCATAGTGAGAGGAGGTCGAGCGTGGCCCCTGAGGCCACGCAAGCACGTACACGAGGAAATGGCGAAATCGAACACAAGCGAAATGCACGGGTGTGCCGACGCCTGGCGCTCTATCTTCCCCCAGAGCGCGGTCGAGGGCAGCCACCGCGGTTTTACCTTGTCACGTTGGGGTGTCAATCGGCCCAGTCAAGGTACCTCCATGTCGTAGAGGTGCAGGGGTGAAGCTCCGCAGCACCCAGAGGCAGAGGACACTCAAAGCTGACGCCAAGCTCGAACCGTGAACCCCCACCCGGGTCTGCCCTGGGGGACTTGGGTGGGGTTAATTAGTTTTTAGTTCTCAGGGTCACCCTGGTCAGCCCCACAGGGTGGGTTTCCTTTCCGATTCTGGGGCATGTGTTTCTGTCTACCCATGGTCCATTCACCTGTATTTGCCTTTTTAAACTCTCCCTACTGTCTGCGCTGCCTGTAGCTCTTGATATTGGATGTGTGTTGCTAAATGGTCTTAACTTTATTTAGGCCCCATGTCGTAGGTTTATTTAACATATTGGACCGGCTGGCGACATACATTCAATATTCTGTTTAATTTTTTTTTTGTTTCACAAGCAGTGCAGGCACGTCCTGAGAAAGCCTTGTTGCTGTCAGGACGTTAAGCAATGTACAATCAGTCGAACCGTGAACACTGATCCCCTCAGGTACTGTCCCGGTGAGCAAGTCCCAGACGGCACACCACAAAAACACGGAATTCCTGGCAGGCTGCCCCTAATGCGATATCTCTCGTTCGTACACATTAAATCCCAGCTAGCCCATGAACAGTGTAACTGAGGCTAGCACAGAGTGCGCGGAAGCAACACCATGAAGCAACCGGTCACACCGTATACAGCCCAAGCGCAGTAAAGTAGGTACACAACCGTCCAAGGCTAGCGAAGAAACCAGACTGGCGAGTATCCGGTGGGCAGTGGCCCGGATGAGGATGGAGGGGAGGCTACTCGGGATATGGGCTAGGCTTATGACGCCTCTTGTTGCCTCCCCTGCCACAGGTATACAACCGATTTTTTGCTAAAATTATGCTAGCTAAGACACCATTCCTAACTGTAATGTCATCGGTAATGTGTTTTGAGGAAACAAATAGCCATATATTGACAAATATGTTTTTTCTCAAATCTATTCACAACTTTAAACCCAAACTTGCTACAGAGATACCTGATGGTAAGATCTATCTATGCATACTAATTTGGATGACCCCTTGGAAAGGTCAAGGGTCACAAGAGGCTGGCAAATGTGTGTAAAATGCTGATTTTTGACAAAATTGTAGGTATTCCCAAATTTTTGCAAATTTTTCAACCAAATTTGGTACAAAGATAGCTGATGTGATACGACCTTCCTGTGCATACTACTTTAGTCAACTCATCACAAAGGTCAAGGGTCACGGGGGGTTGACAGATATGTGAAAAATGCTTACAGTTTCAGAAAATGTGGATTTTGCTGCTGCAGAAGCCAGCCCTTGTCACAAAGGTCACACATATAATTATGTAAATCGGCCATACACGTGAGTCATAATGGCTTTGCCTTTCTTGTTTTTAAATAAATTTGCAGACCCTATATTATGCTCAGATGGGGGTCTGTGTACCCTCTAAAATTTCTACCTGGGAGTCTACAGACCCTCTAACCTGTTGTGAAAACAGAAGCCCTGAAGGTTCTGACCGATGGCCTGGCGCCCAACTTCCAACTATCTGGACAATCAGCTCCTCCGGAACCAGATGCTGACAGCCTTGGAGGAGGACAGGGACACTTTGCTGACCCTGCTCCGCCAGCTCGGATTCCTAGTCAACGGAGGCAAGTCCGATGTCTCACCCTCGCGCAGGTGGTTCACCTAGGCATGGAGTTCCTGACCGATCTCTACCGGGTGCAGTTCCCCGAAGGACGGATTTAAAAGATGGCGAGGTTAGCGCTCCAAGGGTATTGCACGGAATATCTCCCGGCACAGCAGTGGACCTCCTACCCCACGGCAGGTTCTGCTCTCGCCCGGACCAGCTGCATCTGCTCCTCCACTGGTGCCCGTCCTCCGGAGATTGGGCGGGCCTGGTCCCTGTATCGCCTCTGGTCAAGTCTCCCCTGCGCTGGCTGTGCTTCTGACCACTCCTGCGATGTCTGCTCCGCCTGGCCTGAGCAACTTCATCGCAGTTGTGGAGTTTACAGGCGGAAGCGCCCCTCACTGATGAGTGATCGTTCTCTATCATGGCGCCCCCCTCCGTGTTCCCGGAGCAGGGACCACACACCCACACCGACCTTGTGGATCGGACGACACAGCGGACACTTGCGGCTGACTCTTCTAGCAGGACTGGAGCCGCCTTGGCTCCCGCCAGGACAAGCCCGCTGACTCTTGCGAGGAGTCAGTTAGGCGGAGCGCCCACCTCACTGTGACCGGCATGCAGAGACGTGCTTCGCGCTGTCATTTGTCCACTGGCAGTCCTGACTTGTCTCTCCTCGGAAAGCTCGCAGACTCTTGCGCCGAGCAGTGACCGCACGCGACCACTCCGACCTTGTGGAACGGATGCCGCTCCGGACACATGAGCCCAGCGCTTCTAGCAGGACTGCATTCAACGCGATAGCTCCCCAGAGGGAGCCCGCCCAGACAAAGCCCACTGGTTCTTACGGGGAGCCATATAGCCGGCAGAGCGCCCGCCTCATTGAGCTCAGCCTCCTGGTACGCGCCGCGCGCCTTTCAGTGTCCACTGGCAGTCCTAATTTGTCTCTACTCGCTGACTCTTTCGGGGAGTCATACAGCCGGCAGAGAGCACACCTCACGGAGGCTGGCCAGCAGAGACCTGTGTCCACTCGTCCGCGGACTACTACCTTACCTGTTCCCTCCCGGTCCGCCAGCAGCGCCAGACACTCTCGCTCGTCTGGGAACCAGCATGGGAAGGCCGCAATGCGCGCCACTCCAGCAGACGCAGCTCTCGCCTCTCCGCGTCCTCGTCGCTCTTGACCAGCCTTGCGCTTCCGCGATCAGCTTAGGTTAGTCTTGTTAATACTTGCCTTGCCCGCTGAGGCCTGCCCCCCACGCCCCCCCCCCCCCCCCCCCCCCCACCCCACGAGGAAGGTTTCCGCTGTCGTCAATGCGGGACGCCAGGTTAGAGCTTCAGTCGCTTCCTCAGCCCCCGGTTTAGGGATCTTAGGGATGCCTTCTCTGCCCAGCTCCAGCAGTCCAGTTTCCACGACCTTGACTTCTCCAACCGTCACTGGCCGGCTAGACTCGACTTGGCCTTTGCCAGGACTGGTATGTGGGCCCTCCAGGCCACCATACAGCCCATGGACTTCATGGTCGGTCTGGACCTGTCTGACGCATACCTCCACGCCCCATGCACCCCGCTTCCCTGGGTACTGATGTGGCTTAACTCCAACAGGTTCGAACCGCTGTCCTTGGCCCACTTCGCGGATGTGACTCCTAAGACGTGCTTCCTGTTGGCCCTGGCCACGGCGGCCCTAGTAAGCGAGCTACACGTGCTGTCAGTGCACCCTGCCTGCCTGCGGTTCCAGACGGACGGTTCCGTGCAGCTTCTCACGCTTGCCAAGACTAGGTCTCCTTTGACCGCACCACAGGTGGTTACCTTACGGCCGCTGAGAGACGGGACCTTTCCCCTGGAGACCAGGCAACAAGATCCTGTGCGCGCCCTACGCATTTACCTACGCCGATCCCAAGCCGTCCCGTGAGGATGCTCTCGCCTCTTTCTGCTGTTGCACCCAGGCAGAACTGATATTTCAGTCCAGACGATTTCTTCCTGGCTACGCTGGGTCATACGGTCCGCCTACCAGGACCTCTCCCCGGATGAAGCAAAGAGGCTTAAGATATGCGCACAAGAGGTACGAGCCTTGGCCACTAGCATCGCAATCGACAGGAACTGCGCTGTCATAGACTTCGTGGCCGCAGTGAGCTGGCGGGCAGAATCGACCTTCGCCCGCTGCTGCCTCCGGGATCTGGCAGGCCAGTGAAACTACCTCACACTGGTGGGGGACATCGCAGCTGCGCAACACTCCCTCCCAGCGCCTTCGGTGCCGTTGATGCGCAATTAGCTAAAATTGTCGGGAGTGGCGGCAGGGAGGATGGCGCTGTCTATAGCCCTTGTTCGGGAGTGTTGGGGTGCGGCACCTTCCTCCTTCTCACAATTCTTCCACAAAGTAATGTCATCGGTAATGTTTTTGAGGAAACAAATTAGTTTTTCTCTAAAATGTATTTTTCGAAAAATACTTACCGATGACATTACTCGGAGGACCCTCCCGCCTGCCCCGCTTGCTGCTGGTAAGCTAAGTATTCACGACTGGTTGGTACACCACGTGGCTTGTGGCCGGATGGGCAGGGACGGGAGGTTACTCTGGGCCCCAGGTAGGGTTCCCCGAGTGCCTCCTGGGTTGTGTAGGAACACGAGTTCTTAGGCTAAAATTGAGTAAGTAGTAGACACTTCCATAAAGTAATGTCATCGGTAAATATTTTTCGAAAAAAATACATTTAAGAGAAAAACTAATTTTTCAGATCTTTTTCCTTTTTTGGCTCATGTGCGAAGCAAAAGTGAGTATGTTCTGGGTCAGTGGTCTTCCGTCCGCCGCTGTCAGTGGTAAACTTTACAATACAATACAATACAACTTTATTGTCTGTTCGAGTCCAAGCACGACAGAAATTTGCAATAAGACATTAATAAAAACTATAAGAACTTTAACGTTGGTATTTTCTTGGAGAATATGGTATTTAAGCGACAGTTTTCAAACTTGGCAGACCTTTCTAAACATACCAATTTAAATGACCTCTCACAAAGGTCAGATTCACAGGGATAAGGAAATAGGTCAAAAATAGACATGTTTTGACAAAATTAATTTATTCTTAAATACTATTCATAACTTCGAACCCAAACTTGGTACGAAGATACCTCATGGTAAGACCTTTCTATGCATACTAAATTGGTTGACCCCTGGGAAAAGTCAAGGGTCAAGAGAGATCAGGAAATAGGTCCAAAATGGACATATTTTGACTAAAGATGTTTTTTCTCAAATACTATTCACAACTTTAAACCCAAACTTTATACGTAGATACCTGATTGTAAGATCTATCAATGCATACTAATTTGGATGATCCCTTGGAAGTCAAGAGTCACAAGAGTGTGTGTAAAATGGCAAATTTTTGATAGAATTGTAGTTCTTGTCAACATTTTTGCAATCAAAGGTAGCTGATGATAAAACCTTCTAAGGCATACTAATTTAGTTGACTCACTGCGAAGGTCAAGGGTCACAGGGGTTGACAAATTTTGAGAAAACATGGATTTTACTGGTGCAGAAACGAGCCCTTATTGTCACAAAGGTTGCACATATGTAAATCGGCCATACACGTGAGCAATAAGGGCTTTGCCTTTCTTGTTCTGTTTGTTTTGTTGTTTCTTTACTTTGAAGTCTTTATAAATAATGCTGATGCAGTGTGTAAATGAAAACTAATTTACTGCGGTTTATATTGCAGAGAAAGCGCAGCATCCGAACTCCATATGACAGCAACCGATACACTCGCTATGTGGAGCTTTACCTTGTCAATGACTACAGAACAGTAAGTAGTTTCCCTATGTTTCCATGTGAAATGTGCTGCTTTCTGATTTTGGACCTTATGGCTATAGTTATAGATGACCGATATTTTCATGTGAACTATTATGTGTTTGTCTGATTTTTTACACCATGGACTTTGGCTGTAAGTTCCAAGATTGCATACCGGCACACATTTGTTGCTTTTCATAGTGTGCTGTCTTGCATCCATGACTAGAGTTCTTGTGAGTCGTTTCCTGTGTTTCTGCACACATTGTTGCCTGCAGCAGATACAGGTCAGCCTGAATTTGTTGTGATGCCCAGGAGTCATAAAGTCAGACTGCGTTACTTATAGTGTTGAATTTACATAGACTTGTGAAGAAAAAACACTTGGTAAGTGAAAGGGCCAGCTAATGCTGATATCGACCTGAGACTCTTTTACTAACCGGGCATCCCTGTGGGAGTCAGAGACCTGTGCACATAATATCAGATACCATGGTTAACTGTAGCACTTATTACTGAGGCTGACCTATAGTTTAGTATGAAGTTCATGTTGTTTTTTTGTGGCGTTACTTACTTCTTCTGACAGTGTGGGGGAAAGTGGTTTAGGTGGCATCCTTAATTTTTTTGTGGAAGTCATTTGGGACTGTCTTCAGTCATAATTTTGTGTTATTTTCTGTACAGTCTGTGGAAGTTCTCCCAGGTAGACCCATTTGGGAGTACACCATCAGTAGACTTTTATTCAAATGTGATGCTTATTTTCAGATAGACCCACTTGGGGAGTACGCCTCAGATACACTTCTATTTGCATGAGATGCTTAACATTTCATTTGAATAGAAATTTACTTGTGATGTACGCCCCAAGTGGGTCTGTCTTGGGAGTTTCACCACAAACAGTATGGGTTATTTTGTACGCTGTTCACTACCATTTAATGTCTTAGTTGTAATTATTTTTCTTGTGGGTGAAGTCTAATCTTTTTTTAAAAATTCATGTGCAGTTTGAGAGGCAAGGACAAAATGCTACAAATGTATTCAAGAGATCACAGGAGATTGCTAATATCGTCAATAGTGTAAGTATGACTGATGTACAGTTTGTTGAAGGCCCACTACCGCCGTGACTGTTCAAATATACACTTTTGTAACAGATGGTTACGAAACACTACACAAATGGTTCATTTAGACACAGGACAATCCAGTTCAGCACAGGTCGTCTTAATATCAAGTAACCTGACAATGACTGCCCTCCGTTCTATAATTACAACTGTATCAGTACGAGAAACAGCTCAAAATAGATTGACACGCTAACGGTTGCGCAGAATAAATAAGTGTGATTACGCATGTGTGTTTGCTGCATGTCCAAAGTTCATTAGGTGTGTCGATAAGGTATAAGGAACACAAATAGTGCTGAAGTGTGTCTTCAAAATTACGTGTAATGGTACTTTAAAATTGTGTACTTTTTGATACATTCGTTGGACAATAAACTCCCATACCCATCAAGTGAGCTGACAAAGGGCATCAACGCCTCCATCATCATTGACAGACAGCCATCAGTTGTTGTGTTTATATACCTGTGTGTTGTTTTTTTTTTACAGTTGTACCGTCAGCTGAACATCTATGTTGTGTTGGTTGGAGTGGAGGTGTGGGGAGGAACAGGAGACAAAATCACCATCGCCTCCAGTGCTGATACCACCATGGAGAATTTTCTGCGCTACCGAAAGGAACGCATCAACCCCTACCACCCCAATGACAATGCCCAGCTCATCACGTGAGAAATTTATTTAATTTTTATTGTTTGTTTCGTTGTTTCAAAATGTGTATGTTTTTACGGGAAACTTCTTCCTTGTAACTCACTTGTGCACGCAGTCACCAGTACACTAAACAGTACCAGTGGATGCATGTACAGGGGGGTTAACAGCAAGGAAAGTGTCAGTTCCCTACCAAAATGCTCAACTGATCATGTCAGGTGTTTTCTGAAAACACCAAAGTAAGTCTCTAGTGAGCCCTCCTACATGATACACAATCTTCTAAGCACATGGGAAACAACAAATTAAATTGAAGAGGCAATCATCTGAGTTTGATGTTAGTGTTTTTTCATTCAGTCTTTAGTTATTTTTAAAATCATGAAGAAAAGTTTTGGTGTTGAAATTATGGAATGAACTATATTTCTTATTGTGTTTTCTGTTTCACCCTGGGTACACGTTTGTCACTTCTAAAGGAGAATTTGTTTTCTCAAAATACATTACCAATGGCATTGCTATATGGAATACACTCTATAGCCTATCCATTTCAGCCCAAAGTTGTGTCCCCTACACAATTGGGGACGAGACACCGGGGATCCAGACATAGGGGCCCCGGGTGGCCTCCCCTTACCACCCTATCCCGGCATGCGTAGGGCGAATTCCTGCCAGTTTCACTCTTAGCTCGACCGTGGATGGTCGGGTTTGTGCCTTGCTACGTTTTTCAGAAAAGGAAAGACCGGTGTCTTCTGTGGTTACTACTACCAACTTTTGGCTTTTTGCCATGGGATTAGACTTTCTCCTCGGACTCCGTTTCGTTGGTGTGTTAACTAAACTTCAACGTTTTTTCTGTGTGTGGACTTAGCGCCGACCGGTTCCGACCGGTTTGACTTCAGTGACCTTCGTCCGTGGTTGCGGCTTGTGACTTTGCTCACGCGTCTTTGTGCCTCGTGGTGTGAGTTCGTTCCGTCCTGCAGACAGTGTGCAGCGGATGCTATGGCGGCTTCTGTGTTGAAGTCCTGCCTCCTTTGTGGAGATTTTCAGTGGCCTTCTGATGCCCACAACACCTGCCTGCCGTGCTCGGGCTGCTCTTCAGACAGGACGTGTGACGTGTGTGCTGAGTGGAGTGAGGACCGGTGGTCTTAGATGTGGGATTTGTACAGACATGACCGGCCTTCCCGGACAGGACAGTCTCCTCGGACTTCTCCGCAGGATGGCGTCGCTCCGTCGGCTCCGCGGGCCCCACTTCGCTCCGTCGTACGGGCTGTCTGGCCCACAGGTAAGTCCCCTTCGTCTACTGTAACCTCCCAGGAACTCTCTCCCCGCACCGAGTCTTCCGAGCAGGGCAGGCGAGGTTCAGAGTCACGTTCCTCACGCTCCGTTTCTTTGGTGCGTGGCTTGAGCTCCTTGAGTCTGCTCCCGTAAACGTAATAAGAAAGAGAAGAAAAAGTAGGTATAGAGGACCCGAGGCCGCTAGAGATGCTGTCCCCCCCCCCCCCTCTCCCCCCCCCTCCCCCCGCCGCTCTGATTCTTCCGAGCGGGCCCGGCGAGCTATGTTTTGACCAGGCGGGCCCGGTGTGACTTTGACACGCTCCCCCCTCGCTCCGAAGCTTCGGAGCAGGGGTCGCGTGCCCTATTTCTGTCCTCTCCCCGCTCCGAATTGCCTGAGCGGGCCTGGAGAAACACTTTACCGTCCCCCACCCCACCCCCCACCCCGTATCGACCAGGCGGGCCCGGTGTGACTTTGACACGTGTCCCCCATGCTCCGAGGCTTCCCCCCCCCCCCCCCCCCCCCCCCCCCCCCCCCCGAACTTTCCAGGTGGGCCCAGTGCGACTCGGACACTTACTCACAGGACCGCTTTTACGCCCCCTTCCCGCTCCCGTTCTCCCGAGCAGGATTGGGGTCCCCTCTTACTTTCGGAGCGCGGTCCCTGGCACGTATGATCCCCTCTTCGTCCGCGTGTTGTCCCCATCTCTAGCAGCCCCCCCCCCCCCCCCCCTCGCAGGTCTGCGAATCTGGGGATTACAGAGCCTAACTTCGCCTTTGGCCGTCGTTTGGCCGAGGTCTCTCCTTGCACGCGACACCCCGCCGGGCGGGCTTCGCGGGCGGCTCTGCCTATCCTTCGCGCGCGCCCTCGCCAGTTGCCTTCGGCGGACCTGCGCTCTCGGAGCCGGTCACCTCTCCGTTTGGCTTCGCTTGATAGGCGGCCTATGGAGGTAGACCCTGACCTTCTCAGTCTACATCCAGCGGATTCGGCTTCGGCCATCTTCTTGCGGGACTCGCCCTCCGGTTCTTCTGACCGCCTCTCAGCTGTCTCGTCAGCCTCCTCCTCTGCTAAGGAGGTCGGCCCTTCGCTCGGCTCCCAGACGGTCCGTGCCTTGGGAGAGGCCTCCCGTCTTATATCGAACTTCCTCCTGCCTGGCTTCTGCCCGCCATCACCCCCTCTGAAGAGACAGGCTTCCGCCATGGTTGATGTGCAGAGGCAGGCCAAACGTCGCAAGTCTCTCCCTCAGCCAGCTGGCTTCCGGGATCTCGCCGAAGCATTCTCCGCCCAGCTGCGCCAGGACACCTTCAGAGACGCTGGCTTTTTCTCAGATTCACGGTGGCCAGTGGGGATTAATATGACTTTCCACCAGGCCTGGTACGCCGGGCACTCTCAAGCCTTCGCCTTGGGACCTGGAAGCCTCGTCCCCGCTCCGCGACGTCCATTCCATTTTGGTAGCTGCTAACCGGGCCGCCTACCATTCCTCAACCAACTCCATGGCGGCGGCCGCCAACTGTGACCTATGGTGGCGGGATTCGCTCCTGCGTCTCTGCGCGGATCTCCCCAAGACGGTGAAGATGCAGCTCCGCCAGGCTCCCTTTGGCGGTTCCCTCCTGTTTGGTGATATGTGGCAGACAGTTAAGGAAGCTACCAAGGACCTGTGGCCCCATCCTGCCTCCGCCCCCGCTTCGTCTCGCTTTCGCGCTACCCGCCCGGCCGGGGGTCGTGCCCGGCGGTCTTCCAGACAGATCTTGCTACCAGTCGGCGGTTCCCGCGGTAGGGCTTGCCCCCTTCAGGCTCCACAGTCCTTTTCCGCCTCCCGCCCCTCTTGGTCTCGCGGCACACGTAAATCGGGGCACGGTCGGGACCGCTGACTTTACCCCTTTTCCGCGCCCGTCGACAGTTCTCGGGTCTCCAGTCGGCGGGCGGCTGGCCAACTACAGCGACCATTGGAGATTGCTGTTCCCAGACGACCCCTGGACCATTTTGACTGTTTCCTCAGGCCTCCAGCTTTCGTTCCAGTCCCCTCCTCCATTGCGCAGGTTCCTCTTGTGGACCCAGGCTCCAGCCAACCGATCCCAGGCAGAAGCTCTGCGCGGAGAAATAACGGCCTTACTCGACAAAGCAGCGACAGAAGTGGTTTCTCGACAAGACTCGCCGGCGTTTTACAGCTGCCTCTTTCTCATTCCCATGCCAGGGGGCAAGTGGCAGCCAGTCATCGACTTGTCGGCGCTAAACAAGTTCGTTTCGGCTCCTCACTTTCGGATGGAGACAGCCAGGACTCTCCGCACAGTCGTCTGGCCGATGGACTTCGCGATCAGCCTCGATCTGTCAGATGCCTATCTTCACGTTCCGATTCATCTGTCTTGCCAGTATCTCCGGTTTGTCTTTGGCGGTGTCGTTTACCAGTTCTGAGTCCTCCCCTTTGGCCTCAACATCAGTCCTTGGGTCTTCACGAGGCTCCTCGACGCGGTGATGGCCCTCTTCCGCCAGCGATCTCTGAGTCCAGCCTCCAACTACCTGGATGACTTGCTGCTATGCAACCTGATCGCCTTGGCGCTCGAGGAAAACAGAGACGCCTTCCTTTCTCTCTTGCACCGACTCGGGTTCCTCGTCAGTTCGGGCAAGTCGGATCTCACCCCTTCTCGCCGGTTCCTGCACTTGGGGATGGATTTCCTGACCGACCTCAACTTAGTCCGCCTGCCTTTGGTGCGGCGGCAAAAGATCGCCAAACTCGCACATCAAATGGAGGTAAGGATCTCCTTCACAGCCAGGGTCTGGCTTCAACTCCTGGGACTACTCAGCGCGGCAGCAGACTTGTTACCCCTCAGCAGGCTCTATGCCAGCCCGCTGCAGCTACACCTTCTCCTCCACTGGCGTCCCTGATCGGGCGCCCTGATGGATCAGGTCCCAGTTACTCCACTGACCCGGCCCCACCTCTGGAGGTGGGCGGACCTCGCATGGCTGGCGACGGGCGCGCCTCTACACTTCCCCTCCGCCCCGGTGGTCTATCTGCTCCGATGCGAAATACGGACCGCTTTGAACCCCTGCCTTTGCCATGGTTCTCTGACCTGACCCGTAAAACATGTTTCCTTCTGGCTCTCGCCACAGCGTCCCGCGTGAGTGAGCTTCACGCGCTCTCGATACGTCCCGCCTGTCTGCAGTTTCGTTCCGACGGATCTGTGCAGCTACTCACAGACCCGTCATTTCTGGCCAAGAACCACCTGCCCTCAACGGCTCCCCAGATGCTGATCGTACGTCCGCTGAGAGGGACGGACCTTTCCCGTGTGTCATGTCAACAGGACCCGGTTCGGGCGCTGAGGATTTACCTGCGTCGCTCTAAGCCGCGCCGCCGGGGGCGCTCCCGCCTCTTCCTCCCTCTGTCACCAGGCAGGCCTGATATCTCGGCCCAGATGGTCTCGTCCTGGCTTCAGTGGGTGATTAGGTCGGCCTACCAGGACCTCTCCCCTGACGGGGATGGACTTCTGCAGAGCCGGGTGCATGAAGTGAGAGCAGTAGCCACCAGCGTGGCCCTGGACCGCAACTGCTCGGTTAAGGACATTATAACGATGTAGGCTGGCGTGCAGACTCCACCTTCGCCCGCTTCTACCTCCGAGACCTGTCCGGCCAGCGTGACTCCCTGGCCCGGGTGGGCGACATCTCCGCGGCCCAGCACTCCCTCCGAGCTCCACAGGCGCCTTAGGTACGTCTTAGCTGAAATCGTCGGGAGTGCTCCTCTTGGGCCTGCGGGGGGATTAAGTTCTGAGCTTTAGGGTCAGCACCCTCCTCCTCTTCACTATTCTTCCATATAGTAATGCCATCGGTATTGTATTTTGAGAAAACAAATGAATTTTTTTTCTAAAATGTATTTTTTTGAAAAATACTTACCGATGGCATTACTCGGACAGCCCTCCCTCCTGCCCCGCTTGCCCCAGGGCCCCTATGTCTGGATCCCCGGTGTCTCCTCCCCAGTTGTGTAGGGGACACAACTTTGGGCTGAAATCGATAGGCTATAGAGTGTATTCCATATAGTAATGCCATTGGTAAGTATTTTTCAAAAAAATACATTTTAGAAAAAAAAATCATTTTCTCTGACTTTGGTTGATCATTGTCCCCATTATGACTGTTCTGATTTTTACATGTATCCATTGTGTACAGGGGAATCTACTTTGACCATGGTGTGGTGGGCAAGGCCATCAAGGGACCCATCTGTACGCATCAGTTTTCAGGGGGAGTCAGCATGGTATGTCTGGTTCATTTAAGTCGAATAATGACTTGCTGTTTTTTAGGGGTTCTAAATCCAGATTGCGGTTTTGACACCTCTGTTTATTCAGCACAAAAGAACCCTATCCATCCAAGAATCATGGGTGCAAAAGTAGATCCAGCAAGAGGTATAGATTCGCATGAGCCCTCACAACTGTGGGGGCTCATGAGTATCTGTACCATTTGCAGTTCGATCATGTTCACTTTTAAAAGTGAAAACCAAACACTATCCAACTTAAAGAGGCATAGATCCTCAAGAACCCCCACACTTGCCTCACATCACAGGTGGAGCTCTCAGGCATTGAATTAAAAAAGACCTCAGAAAGAGGCATTTAAGAAGTTTAACATAGTGGACTTGTCACTCTAGAGACTTGTCGGTTCCCTTCGATGACACTTTTATTTTCTCAAAATCATTACCGATGACATTACTACCAGGAAGCTTCTCTTAGCATATCAATTTTAGCCAAAAGACTTACTGTGATACTCTCTAAGGGAGGCAATCACTGGTGTGCCATTACCAGGGCACTCCCTAGTGGCCTCCCGTACTACCGCATCCGGTGGCGCACTTACCCTTTCCAGCCAGTATCTTCGTTTAGCTGAGTCAGACCGGTCGTGTGCACTTGTGCTCCGATGGTAGTTGGTGAACTCTTCTTACATGGACTTACTGTGAAAAAAAAAAGAGAGAAGGAAGGAAAGGATTCTTTTGTGTGTGTGTGGTTTTGGTGCAAGGATTTGGTGTTGGGTCTTGGGGATTACGCACTTAGGACATGACATGGTAAAGCTTCGGTTACTAAAGCCTCATCGGGCGTTATGGTTTTTACCGGGTCGCATCTTTGGCCCTTGCTTGTATGTACAAGGCCGACCGGGAATTCGGACCCTCCAAGGAGGCTTCGAGTGCTCGCAATGGCCTATTGTATGTCCTATGTTACAGTGCTCAGGTGAGGACCGGCACCAATTGTGGCGATCGCCTATGGCCTAATGATGTACACGATGTCTGCCTTCACTACTCGGGCTGTCCCTCCAGTCGATCTTGCATTCGTTGCGCGGCGGGGAAGGAGGACCTTGGCCGCAGCTGTGGGCGTTCTACCGCAGAGAGAGACAGGTACGTCAGCTGATATCGACCGCAGCCATAGAGATGAAGCAGAGATATGAAACTTTGGATATCGTGTGCTTGTCGGCGCAAAAGAGGGGACTGCTGCCCCCTCCGGTGCTAATTAATTGAGCTGCCACGTTCCCCAGTGGGCTTTGGAGACTACAGGCAGTGGACAAGATTCGCCATCTCGCATGGCACCTTTGAGCTCAGAGCTTCTTGCATCAAGAATTCTGCCTGTCCGTGGCGCGCCACCTAATGTCAAACAGGCAGTGAGATTGGGTCTCGTTCATGCCCTCCTGGCAGGCAGAGAACTCAGGCAGCAGTCGCGGGGAACCACCCCCTGAGGCCGTTGGACCCTCCGGCCTTTGGACAAGACAGCGCCGGTATAGGGTCGCAACTTCGAGGCAACGCTCAGAGGGGAATCTGATTAATCGCCGACAAGACAGGTCATAATGGATTACCTTCGGGGTTCCTTTTTCGAGAGTGGAGCCGTAGAGAGCCCTCCACCAGCACTGACAACTGCCTCCGCGGTTTGGATGGAGTCAGTGCAAATGGCCGACAGACGGGCTGTCCTTCCAAGGGCAGGTTTCTGGTATTATACACCCCCCGTCTTGAAATATGGAAGGATGAAAGGCGATTGAAGGATTTCACAGCGCACAGATTCGGCGTGTGTAGGACACCATACTCGTGGTGATGTGTCATCTTCCTTTTCCTCTTCGCCGGATCGGCGGACAGTGCTAACGTGTCACGGCATCGATCTCTGACAACCGCCTTCAGGATGGTATGATGTTAGTCAGTACTTGGCCGATAAATGGGCGGTTCCTGCCGAGGGCAGACACTGGTACACTACACCCCGGTTTGGCAGACACAGGGAGGATTGGAAGGAAGATCAGGCCAAGGGAGTATCCTTCGGGGTCCCTACTTCGAGGGTGGAGCCATGGAGAGCGCTTCAACAGCACTGACAACCGCCTCTGCAGTATGGATGGAGTCGGTGAAAATGGCCGACAAGACGGGCTGTCCTTCCGAGGGCAGGTGCTGGTACTATACACCCCCGTCTTGCATACACAGGAATGGATAAAGATCAAAGGAGTGCTCTCGGCACAGGGAGACGGCGTGTTTTGGACTCCGTGTTCATGATGATGTCTCATCTATCCCTATCCTCTTCTTCAGATCGGTGGACAAGTTCAAGCGTGTTGCGGCAACGGACCTCGTTCGACGCCGGGCTTCAGGGGCTTCAGCGGCTTCAGCTAGGAGCAGCAGATTTTGGGACCAGTCTGGCAGGTTTCGCGCGGCAGCAGAGGCGCAGTTGACGTCAGCACCGGGTACACTCGGATGACAACTTTGGACGGAGGCGCCTTTCCCGGGGATATCGACGCAGCTCGCGGTGGCGAACAGCGGTAGATCTTCGGACCGAACTGGCAGGGACCGCTCTTTCGCGGAGACGCAGTTCGACGTCAGCTCTAGGGTCGCTCGGATGACAGCCGTTGGACGGAGCCGCCTTTTCCAGGGACACCGATGCAGGCCGTGTTCAACAGACCGCAGCAGATCATCGGGCTGGATTGGCAGAGACCACTCTTCCGCGGAGACACAGTTCTATGTCAGCGCCTGGGTTCGCTCGGTTGACAGCTGTTGGACGGAGCCGCCTTTCCAGGAACACTGACGCAGCGGCAGACCGCAGCAGATCTTCAGGCTGGTTGGCAGGGATCACTCTTCCGCAGAGACGCAGTTCGAGGTCAGCGCCGGGGATCGCTCGGATGACAGTTTTGGACGGAGGCGCCTTCCTGGGGACACCGACGAACCCGCATCAGCGATTCACAGCAGAGCTTCTGGCCTGACTGGCAGGGACCACTCGTCTGCGGAGGCGCAGCTTCGACGTCAGCGCCGGAACCAGTCGGATGACAGCCGATGAACGGAGGCGGCATCTCTGTGACACCGACGGCTCGGTCCTGGGACCGGCAGTGGCAGCCACTTCTCAGCGTGCGGCAGACGACAAGGAGGTGTGCAGTCTACCTTCGTAGGACTAAGTGTCAGCGCTTTGAGAGGACGTTGACCGACCGACTTTTCTTCGTGGGCCGGCATCACTCTCCATCGTGTTCGTGGATGCAGTTCCGACTTACGCACCTAGTTGGACAAGGCGTCCCGTCTCTTCGCATCCTTCTCCTGCCGGAGTGCTGCCCCCCCGTCGTCGCATTTGGTAAGTAGGGCCATGGTGTTTGTCTTCGCTCCGCGGCGGCCAAGTGCTACAAGCCAGACTGGTCCCAAAATCTGCGGCGCCTTCAACTGACAGGTTTTCGGGACCTAGCGGAGGCATTTCGCACACCTGTGTGCAGACAGCTTGGAGAGCAGGTATTCTTCTCAGGCACTCGTGACCAGAGAGGATGGATTCACTTCCACCGGCATTGTTATGTAGGAGCCCTCCCGGCGGTGGACAAGGGCGCATTGGTGCAGGCAGGGCGCAGCCAGTGGTCACTGACACTAGCATGGAACAAGAGTCTTCCTGTTTCTGCTTCTCGCTGGTGTGAACCGGGTTCTTGGAGGTGGCAACACAGTCGTTAGTCTATCGTCTGGAGGTCTCCGCTCAGAGGGAGATCAGTTCACAGCTTCACGGGGCAACAGCTGTTCACGGATGATGCTCGGATCTGTCGACGGTTGTGAAGAGCCTGGGGAGCTCTTCCAGTCCCCTTCCCCCACCGTGGAAGCACGCATCCTGGGGACGCGATTACCGGGAGATTGGACATGGCGACAGCGTTGCAGGACCTTACAGTAGTAGACCATAGAGGTGGTTCGGCATTCCGACTCCATGGCATTTACAGTTGACTCTTCCTCGTACCTAAGCCGGTGGGGAATGGCAGCCGATCAATCATCGACCTTTCGGCCCTAAACAAGTTCTTTTCGGCGTCGCACAGCAGGATGGAGACAGACAGAGCGCTGAGGGCGGCGGTGCGTCTCCAGGACTTTGCAGTGAGTCTCGACCTAGTGGACGTGTATCTGCATTTTCCAACCCTTTAGTCATCGCGGCGTTCCGGCGCTTCGCCCTTCGTGTGTTAGTGCCCATTCGGGCTCTACATTTCGGACTACCTCAACCCGTGGGTCTTCACTAGGCGGGTAGACAGGGTGATGTCAAGGTTCCTACCAGCAGTGTATAGCCCGACTTCTATTCAGCTGGTTGACCTACTGTTACGGAACCAGTTGGTGAACACTTGGAGGCCGGCAGAGATGTCCTGCGGGCGATACTTTGTCGCCTAGGCTCCTTAGTCTACGGAGGCGGGTCCTTCATGGTACCTTCACGCTGGTTGTCCAGCGAGGTATGAAATTCTTGGCTGTCTTGTTCGAGTAGGACTTCCAGTAGGAAGGATTCAGGGCAGAGTAGGAGCGTCACTCAGAGCCTTACATTGGGGCTTGACTATTAGGCCTGCTTAGGGCGGCAGTGGATCGTCGTCCCAAGGCAAACACTTCAACTGGAGGGAGATGAAGCGCTGCGGTTGGTTTCTTTGGGAAGATCGACGTGCACTAAGGAATATGCTAGGGTTCTTCAAGGCCACACTTGCTCTTGGAGTGGTCGCTGCGGCCATACATTTTCCAGCTACCCTGTCCGCGCTGGAGAATTGCTATTGGTCGATCCATTCGTCTAGGATGGAACTACAGGCTTCCTTGTGTGTCTCCTCCGTTCTGGATCCGCGAGCCTGGGCCGTAGTCGCGGCCTCCATCCCGGGGGTCGGACCCCTGGTGTAAGCATGCTGCTCACTGTGTTGGGGCCAGAGTTTTGCAGGAGCACAGGGACAGGAATACGGTACGGAGACTACTGGCGCCATTCAGCTGGTCCAAGAGTTGGACCGCCTATCTCTGGTATCTTGCGACGGACCCTTTGCGAGTTCCTTCCATGACGAGTACAATGTTCGAGCAGCCAAGGCAACATCTGTTCCACCCATGCCCTGAGGTACTGATGTTGTACATGTGGATTGTCCGGCTATCCCTCTCTGCTAGAGGTTTTCGGGGGCGATGGTGGAAGCGAGCTCTGCACCCAGGAGGAGCTCTTCTCGTTATGTCTACGAAGGTAAGTGGCGCATTCTCCAGTCTTGGTGAGCGACGAGCGGTTTTCCCCCATGGACTTACCAACCCCAGTTGGCCTCGTTCTCGTGGGACAGTTTTTCAGGCAGAACTTAGCGCCCGTCACCTTCCGGGATTACCTGGCGATTGGGTCAGACACTTACCGACACTGGGAAGGTCATACCTGGGAGCGTGCTACGGCTTGGCAGATCTGATGTCCCTTTTGAGCTTCTACCATTAGTGTGTTGTTAGACCTTACCAGGAAGCCCTGCTTCCGGTTGCACTTGCCACGGCTCCTGCTAGTGAGTTACGTGCCTTCCGTACGTCCCTCGTGTCACCAACGGAGGACCTATGGATCATTACAGCTGCTTACAGACACTGCCTTCTCCGCAAAGAACTGCCTTCCAGCGTCAGCCCACAAGTCGTAATCGTCTGACCCCACAGGGTGATGGATCAGGCACGGGACTCCTGCCGCAGGACCTCAGGGCCCTTAAAGTGTGCCTGCGCATATCTAAGCCGCTACGACTAGGACGCTCGCGCCGTTCCTGCCCTTGGCTTCGCGCAGACGAGGCATATCGGCACAGATAATCGCCTTCTGGCTACGTTGGGTGATTCGGTCCCCACACAAGTGCTCGACCAGAGCAAGCCAAACCATGTACATCTGGACTATAAGGCATGAAGTCCGAACAGTGGCGGCGAGCATCAGTTGACCGATATTGGGCAGAGAGGGACATTGTGGCAACCGTGGGTTGGTGGATCGAGTCTACTCTCGTCTATCCGGCCAGTGCATCAACCTTGGCCTGGCGGAGGACATCTTGGTGGCGCAGCACTCCCTCCTGGCACCTCAGGCGCCTTAGGTTTGCCTAGCTAAAATTGTCGGGAGTGGGCGCGTAGGGAGGGGCCTCGATAGTGCGCGCACAGCGCGGGCAAGGGGAGGTGTTCTAAAAATTTGCGGCACCCGCCTCCTATTCGCAATTCTTGGTAGTAATGTCATTGGTAATGATTTTGATAAAAAAATTAATTTTTCTCTAAAATGTATTTTTTCGAAAAATACTTACCGATGACATTACTCAGACGTCCCTCCCTCCTGCCCCGCTTGCCGCTTAGAGCTAAGGCTCAGATACTGGCTGGAAAGGGTGAGTGCGCCACTGGATATGCTAGTACTGGAAGCCACTCGGGAGTGCCCTGGTAATGGCACACTAGTGATTGCCTTCCTTAGAGAGTATCACAGTAAGTTTTTTGGCTAAAATTGATATGCTAAGCGAAGCTTCCTGGTAGTAATGTCATCGGTAAGTATTTTTTGAAAAAATACGTTTTAGAGAAAAATTGATATTTGTTAATGATTATTTTCGCATAGATAGGAACATAATTTTCAAAGTGTTTTTGTTTTCTCAAAATACATTACCGATGACATTACTGTTAGGGACGTGTCTTAGCTAGCAGTTTGAGCATCAGGGGAGGCAACAAGGGGAGCCCTTACCTAGGCCATATCCCAAGTAGCCTCCCTTCCATCCCCATCCGGGCAATCGCTCACCGGATACTCGCCAGTCTGTTTCTTAGCTAGCCTTGGATGGTTGTGTACCTACTCTTCTGCGCTTGGGCTGTGTACGGTGTGACCGGTTGCTTCACCTTGGGTGGCTTCCGTGTGCTCTGTGCTAGCCTAAGTTACACTGGTCACTGTGCTAGCTGGGAATTAACGTCGTTAGGAGCCTGTGAGGATTTCCGTGTACTTGTGGTGCTGGTGACTTGGGGCTTGCTTCCGGGTGCAGTACCGGCGGATTTCTGTGTTCACGGGTCAAGCTTGGCTTCGGTGTTGAGCGTCCTCTACTACTGGGTGCCGAGGGCTTCGCCTCTTCACCTCTGTGACATGAGGGTACCTTGACTGGGTGGGTCGGACCCTGACATGGTAAGGTAAAACCACGGTTGCTGCCCGCGACCAGCGCTTGGGGGGGGGGGGGGGGAGTGAGAGCGCCCGGCGTCGGCACACCCGTGCATTTTGCTTGTGTTCGTTTCGCCATTACCTCGCGTACGCAGTTGCGCGGCCTCAGAGAGCCACGCCCGACCTCCTCTCATTGTGCACTCTGTTTGCAGTTTACAATTACGCTCCCGCTCGCATTGTGGAATTTGCTAGGGCCAAGTGACTTGCATGCAGTATGCTTGCCCGGTTCCGACTGCACCCCCACTAAGCCTTGTGAGACCTACGCACTGGCAGGAGGAACGGTGGTTTCTACTGTGGGGTTTTTATCACCGCGAACGACCAGCACCATCTCGAGTGCAAACAATGGCCAATGCCCCCACTTACTCGGTGGATGCAGTCCGATGGTTACCTCTGGAGGTGGACACTTGGATGACGCGGGCTACGGCGGACCATTGGTGTGCCAGCTCCCGATCGGATGTGAGTGACCAATTAGACACTGACTCGCCTCCCTGCCCAAGCTGCTTCAGGGATTGGCGCGGCTATGACTATCCGGACCTTCGGGATATGACCAGCACGCAATACTGGCTCCTAGCCCCAGGGTTGTTCAGTGCTCTGGGCCTGGCGAGACTGAAAGGGGGGTTACGCTCGGCAGGCGCTGTCAGGTCTAGCCGCCAAGCAGACAGGAATCCTACACAGACTGGATTGGGATTCGCCAGACCTTTGCGTCCTGTTCAGCATGAAATACCGGCTCCTAGCTCCAGGGTCGTTCGGTGCTCTGGGCCTGGCGAGACTGTGAAAGGGGGGGTTACGCTCGGCAGGCGCTGTCGGGTCTAGCCCCCAGGCAGACAGGAGTACTCCATGGACTCATGGTGGACACTCGGATAAAACGGGCTGACTCTGCTCACCTCCCCGTCCGAGCTGGACCGGGGATCGGCTCGATTATTGGATTTCATCTCTGCAGACCTTCGGGATTTCACCAGACCGCTTTGCCGGCTCCTAGCCCCAGGGCCATGGGACCCTGGGCCTGGCGAGACCGTGAAAGGGAGGTTACGTTCGGCAGGCGCTGTCGGGTCTAGCCCTCAGGCAGACAGGAGTCCTACTGGGACACAAGTGAATCGGCGCCTTCGCGCTCACGGGAACTTCACTACCGTCGGGACAAGTCCAGCACAGACATACGTCGCCCCGTCTCAGGTTGGGGACAAGTTCCTGTGGCAGGACGAGGCTGCTGGACCAGCGTGCGCCCGCGCGCCGGTATGAAGGAACGACGAGCCGGGCCCACCGGACGGGTTCCGGTCCTAGGACTTGGCGGGATTGGGCGCCTGCTCGGTAAGTGATGAGTGTTTTCACTCTGAGCCCAGCCCACAGCGAGTTCTCGCTCCACCTCCCCCCTGGGCCCGGTCGGGTCTCGACCCGACTGCGGGAATATGGCCCTACGATCCTCCGATCTAGTTCAGCACGTGGTTACAGCGTCTCACCCGAAAGTCACTAACAGATGCTGTCGATGACGCGGCGGCTAGATGCGTGATGACGCCCTTGTCCGACCCTCTTCTCGTCGGGTGAGGTTCCCACCCGCGAAGCGCTACCGCGGATTGGATGCCCGACACACTGGGCCTCCCTCCAGGATGGACGCGGCCTGTACATATGTGTTACAGGTGTATTTATATGTCTATATATTGGGGTATATAACATATATCTATATTATACATCATAACATCGAGTGTAAAATCTGCCAGCCACCACCCATGTTTTTTTGACGATATAACTCGGCCAGATTATACTCGGAACATGTGGCTCGGGGGATCTCACGGATATATTCTACCGTATGTATTTTGCAGGTATAAACTTCGTCGGGGACTCCCCGACACTGGGCACCTCATTGCAGCACGTTGTCACCCGGCGGACTGCATGCCTTCCCCCCCACGCACAAGAGAACAGGGTCGACCTTTGCAGCTGCCCTTGGCGGACCATACGATTCCAGTTGCGAACCAGCCTTCTGGTTTCGGGACCTGCATAACCCGTTCTCCGCTCTTATGCTGCTGGGCTCCTTCGTCGGCTCAAGTTTTCTCCGACTCCAGACGGCCTGCGGACAAGGACATCGCCGTCCGGCACTGGCCCTAGGCGAGCAGCTATTCTTCGAGTCGAGGATGCCTGGCGCGGCCGTTACTTTCGACGCTGTGGACGGATATCCTGGCTCTGGCGGTCTCCGCCTCCGTCAACGTTCTGACTTCGGCTGCTGCCTGGGATCTGATGCGTCGGGTGACCGGCTGCGCTCCTGCAACCGCCCGACCGAGGGTGGTAAGTCCAGCACAGCCATAGGGCATCGCGCCCGGAGGTCAGTGACAGGACGAGTTGTGCAAAAGCCTGGCGGCGGGTGGCGCCATCATCGACCTGTCCGCGCGGAACAAGTTCATCACCGCCCCGTCCTTCGCTTGGCTTCCGCCTGAGCGCTTCGTGCCGCAGTGCTGCCGATGGACTTGCTGTCATCCTAGACCTGTTGGATGCTTCTGCTCGGCCCCATACTACTCTTCTCCAGACTTTACCGGCGCTTCGTTTGGCAGTGTGGTGTACCAACTTCGCGCGCGTCTCTTCGGCCTCAGCCGCAGCCCTGGCTGGTCACCCGCTTCATTGATGCAGGAGTCGCCAGGACCAGATGGATGCCTTTGAGCCCCACGTCGATCTACCGGGACGATCTCCTCGTGTGGTTCCGGGCGGAGGCCTTTCTGGCCAAGAACCGAGAAGTGCTACTAGATCTGCTCGACAGACTCAGCTTCAACATGGGCAAGTCCGACCTCGGGCTGTCTCGCCGCTTCGCTCGCCTGGGGATGGAATTTCGCACCCTTCTCCACGAAGTGAGGCTTCCGGAGCAACGTATTCAGCAGTTGGCGAATCTAGTGCGGCAGGTATCCCGAGGACACGATCCTCGACAGGATGTGGCTTCAGCTACTGGGTCGGATGGGTGCGGCGGCGGTGGTCCTGCTTCCCCTTTGTCGTCTCTACTGCCGCCCGCTCCAAATGCACCTGCTTCTTCACTGGCGACCCTCGACAGCGACCTCGAGTCCCCGGTTCCGGGGTTACCGATGCTACGTCCTTGTCGTCTTCGTTGAGCAGTTCCCGGCTGGCTCACAACGGGAGTTCCCCTCTACTCGCCTTCACCCCAGCTGTCCCTTGGCGCCGACACAAGTCTCTCCACCTGATGGTCTTAGCCGACTACCTCTCGCAAAGCAGCCGGCTTCTCCACTCCGAGTGGGCACTCCGGATGGACATTCTTTGGAAGATCTACACAGAATGGGAGACCCCAGGATCGACCACTTCGCTACAAGGTGGATCGACGGCTCCTCCTCTTCGTCTCCCCCGTTCCAGGCCTGCTAGACTGAGCAGTCGACGCTCTCACCATTCCGTGGGATGGCCTGGTCGCGAACGCTTATCCGCCGGCGGTGCTCGTCCCCAAGGTCCTGCTCCAGCTCAGGGGTGGCTACGCGATTGTGCTCCCGGTGGCTCCACTCTGGTGGACCAAGTCATGGACTGACGCCCTACTGAACCTCAGGGCCCCCCGCTGCGGCTCTCCGCCCATCGCACGATGCACTAGCAACCACGGCAGGCGTTGTATCTTCCGTGCCCCAACCTTCTCCTCCTCCGCGCCTTGAGGTTGTCCAGCAAACCCTCACCTCTAGCGGCGTCTCAAGTGCAGCAGTGGAAGCTATCGCTACAGCCCAGAACACCCTCGGCCTGATGAGTCTACGAGGGAAAGTGGCGAGTACTGTGCGACTGGTGTGTCGACATGCGCACTTCTCGCCCACGGAGCTGACGGTTCCACAACTGGCAGAGTTCTTCCTCTGGCGCTTCACCGACCAGCTTGGCGCCGATTACCATTAGAGGCTACCGGCTACGCTCGCCGACACTTACCGCCATTGGAGCCAACCGGATCCTGGTGCCTGCAAGCCCTGCCCTTCGCGCGCTTATTCCCAGGTGGGACCTACCCTGGGCGTTGGCGTGGCTCAACACAGACCGCTTCAAGCCACGCCGTTGGACGCGCTTGGCCAACGGGATGCGCAAGACTGCTCCCTACGGGCCCTGGCCTCGGCTTCCGGGGTCAGCAAGCTACACGCCCTTTCATCACACCACTCCTGCTTACAGTTCCGAACGGATGGCGCTGTGCAACTACTGACCGACCTGGCTTTCCTAGCCAAGGCCCAGTCTCTCTTGACCGCCCCACGGGGAATCTCCATTCATCCCTTGAGGGATGCTAACTCTGCCTGAGAGACCAGTCAGCAGGTCCCGGCGAGGGCCTTGCGGGTGTACCTGTGGCGGAACAAGCCTTTCTCAGGGGACTCACACGCCGATGCCTCCCTCTATCCCCATCCTCCTGACTCCGATGGGTGATGCGCTTCGCCTACCAGAACCTCGCCCTGGATGCAGCCAAACGTATGTACATCGGGGCTCACAAGGTCCGAGTCATGGCCGCACGTCTCGCATTCGACCACGACTGCGCCGTCAAAGACAGTGTGGCGGCCGTGGGCTGGCAAG
Organism: Semisulcospira habei; assembly: GCA_036245525.1. NCBI lineage: Eukaryota > Metazoa > Mollusca > Gastropoda > Semisulcospiridae > Semisulcospira > Semisulcospira habei. The sequence goes on along the minus strand of BTPG01000002.1, from coordinate 207,071,829 downwards.
ATGAGTCTACCTTCGCCCGATTCTACCTGAGGGACCTCACCAGCCAGCATAAGACCCTGTCACTGGTGGGAGATATCACAGTGGTGCAACACTCCTTCCCGGCACCCCAGGTGCCGCAGGTTCCTTAGCAAAAATTGTCGGGAGGTTGCTCCAGTGAGGGTGGGTCTCTTGGACGGTTCAGGGTTTTTTGGTGTCCTTCGCGGCACCCACCTCCTATTCGCTATTTTCCCTAACAGTAAAGTCATCGGTAATGTATTTTGAGGAAACAAAATGTATTTAAAAAAAAACAACTTAACAATGACATTACTTGAAGGACCCTCCCACCTATCCCGCTTGCCGCTAGTCAGCTAAGTAAACGGACTGGCAAGTATCCGGTGAGCGATTGCCTGGATGGGGATGGAAGGGAGGCTACTTGTTATATGGCCTAGGTAAGGGCGCCCCTTGTTGCCTCCCCTGGTACACAACCAAATTTTGGCTAAAATTGTGCTAGCTAAGACACGTCCCCTAACAGTAATGTCATCAATAAGTATTTTTCGAAAAAATACATTTGAGAGAAAAATTCATTTTTTATTTTGTTTTTGTTTTTTTCCATGCGTTTTTTTTTTTCTTTCATTTGCATGAAAAATACAAGGCAATGACAAACTGCAGACTGTTTTTACAGGACTATGATGGATTAGTTACATTGGTAGCGACTACTGTGGCCCATGAGATGGGACACAACTTTGGCATGGAGCATGATAACGACACCAAGTGCAGCTGTCCTGAGGATAAGTGCATCATGGCTGCCACCAGTGGGTATGTATTTTACTGTTTGGCTTTTTTCCCCCCTCTTGTAGCACCCTGACTGTCTGTACACACTAGGAAACAAACCCTTGAAGCTATATTCCCCACTGAGCATAATTCACCGACTGTTTATTTAGTTATTTATTTGCTTCTTTATTTATTTTATTATTGTGTTGTTTTTTTGGCATTTTTTAAAATCATCATTTCAACATTACATGGAGGTACTTCCACATGTATCTTAACTGCCTGCCTTCCTTGTTTTATTTGCCTTCTAATAATTAACAAACAAAAGATACATACTTAACCCTTTCATTACTGAATTCTCTGGTTTGTGAATACCACTGAGTACTGCTTTTATAAAGTTCTGTATTACCCCTGCATACTGAGTTTAGAGACTACGCAAAATACCAAAATATAGAAGTGTGCGGGAAAGGCTGATAGCAGAGTACCCATCCACCTCAGATACCCATAACCCTATATTGCTGTGACGAGCTTTGGAAGGGCTACACATTGACGTCATGTGTAAGTGTTGTGTGGTTGATTTGGTGACAAACAGGTGCAAATATGTGACAGAATGACAGAACATTAACACCTATGAAACAAGCAAACATGCATGAAAATGGGTCCAAAGGTGTTTGCATGCTCTTACCATGATAATGATAAGTTGGAAACTCATAATTGAAACTTGTGACTGTGTCATTGTCTGTTTATTACTGTCACATAGTAGTTTCTGACCACATCACTCCCCTGCTCAAGCTCCTTCACTGGCTCCCCATCCCCCAACGCATCCAATACAAGATTCTGTCTCTCTGCTACAAATCCTTGAACAACTACGCTCCTACCTATCTCTCCAACTTAGCCTACCCGGCACCGGCCTCCACGTAGCGTGGGTGGGTAGTCCCCTCAGTCCCTGACTGAGTGGGCTAGCAGACGGGTGCCATCTTTGTCCAGGATTAGGACTTGATGTCAGCAGATATGTTGTTCAGTCTTTTTCACTGGTCCAGTTTTTAAGGAGCTGTGCTAACCCAGGTCTTACCATGTTGGATTGGTCCTTAAAAATACTCATGAGCTTTTGGTCCTTTGGATCCCAAGTGTTTGCTGTGCTTGGAGACCCGTGTCGGGGGAGAAGAGGATCCTGGTGGCTGAAACACTCCACTTTGGCCTTGACTTCTGCCTAAACGGGAGGCTAGTCGTATCGGCCTAGTCAATCGGCTCTTGTCACGTTGAGCCCTATCCCCCTGTTGACATGCGGGTTGTTATACGGAGCACCATGCTATAGCCTCTGATGCTGATTAGGTGCTCTACGCCAGTATTCCCCTGCATTCAACAGTGTGATAGAAGGCGGTGGCTGAAACGGTTCAATCGGGCTTACCCCCTTGAGTATATCTTTCGGGCAGTCTCCATTGTGCGTCGGCTGGAGACCCGCCGACAATTGCACTTTCTCTTGTTGGGCTCGGTAGCGGGCGGGGACCCCTGGGGGATGAATATCTATCATACTATAATATGGAAAATATCAAAAAACCAAAACTGGCACCATAGCGGTACATAGCCACTGACATTGACCTTAAAAATGATAGCGACTCCGATTGTGGGGAAGCGACGCCTCAGGTTTCGGCCGTCTGGCCTCGCTTTCTCATTATCCACAGCAAAGTTAAAGAGAAGCCTGTTTCCAAGCTGCACCCTTTCCTGGTAGGGGAGACCCTCGGGAGCCGTGTTGGCAGGCCTGAGGCCCAGCGCCTCAGGTCTGGTGACTTGTTGGTAGAGTGCCGTGCCCGGGCACACTCCAATGGGCTACTGAGGCTCTCCTCCATCGGAGACACTCCAGTGGAGGTCACTCCCCACAAAACAATGAATTCCTCTAGAGGAGTGATTAAAGATCAAGCATTGGCCGAACTGTCTGAAGATGAATTTGTACGGAACCTTAAGTCACAGGGGGTGACCTACGTCAGGCGCTTCATTTCCAAACGAGGTGGTAGGGAGATCCGTCTCCCTACCATCATCCTGACGTTTGGCACCCCCACAGCTCCTACTACCATCTGGGGAGGTTACTACTCCCTAAAAGTGGAAAAGTACGTCCCTCTCCCCCTCCGGTGCTTTAAGTGCCAAAAGTATGGCCATGGGCAGAAGACATGCCGCCAGGCAGAGGCTCTATGCGCCCGTTGCACTAAGCCCGGACACTCTGCTGAGTCCTGCACAGCCATCCCCCTGTGTGTGAATTGCCAGGGGGCGCATATGGCTTCGGACAAGAAGTGCCCTCGTTGGATCTCCGAGTGCAGGATTCAGCAGGTGCGTGTGGAGAAGGGGCTGTCCTTTGCGGACGCAAAAAAACTGGTTGACGGTCCTGGTGCAGCTGAGGCTGCGCCAAACTCAAATAACAACTTTGTGTATACTTTCAGTGCTGCGGTGGTAGGCAAGCGCCCCACCAAAGACTTCTCTTGTCAAACCCCAACTTCTTGGTTGGGGGCGGAGCCTCGGATCCTCTCGCCCCTGGAGAGTAACCCTCCTCCGGTGGTGACGAGGAGCCAGGGAACGCAGAGGGCGGACGCTACCGGTCCGGTGGCACCGCCTTCTGCTGCCCCAAAGCCTCAGCCCCCACCCAAACCTGCTAGTTTGTCAACGCCAAAGGTTTCTGGCTCTGGTCAGCCTTCTAAGGCCGCTAACTCTAGCGGCAGGACCGCTGCCCAGGACCAGAAGTCTAAGAAATCTATGGGACTGCCGTGCGCACGGGCCCAGAAGGGGAACACTGATGTCCCCCTTCAAAACAAATATGCTGCATTGGAGGAGCAGATGGAGGGAGTGGAAGTTGCCGATGCTGCGGCAGCTCCACCCCCTTCATCTCCTAAGAACCAGAGGAGGCCCGGGAGCCGGCCCCCCTCTGTTTCTCCGACTCCTTCCAAGGCAAAGGAAAAAGGGGGGAAAAACTCCGCACCCCCAGATAAGACATAATCATGGACTCTCTGCTTCAGTGGAATTGTCGTGGTTTTCAAGCTAACTTTGAGGAATTACGTCTTTTAGTCAAGTGCTATAACCCCTCAGTAATATCTCTTCAGGAGACTTACCTGAAGACTTCTGACCCTGTGTCCTTTAATGGTTTTAACGTTATACATAAAGGCTCTGATTCGGAGAGGCGCTCGGGTGGAGTGGCTCTTCTCATTAGTAGCCAAATTTTATGTAGCCCCGTTAGCATCGACACCTGTCTTCAGGCTGTCGCAGCTCGGGTTACCTTGAAGAAGACCATAACCATATGCAGTATTTACCTGCCACCATCCCTGCGGGTCTGTAGTAATGATTTTTTAAATTTAGTTGATCAACTGCCCCCTCCCTTTATTCTCATGGGGGATTTTAACGGTCACGCTCACCTTTGGGGTAGTGACCACTATGATGGCAGAGGTCAGATGTTAGAAGATGTTTTTTCTTAACTTAACCTGTGTGTCTTTAACGATGGTTCACCTACATACTCTAACCCAGGTTCAGGATCTAGTTCTGTTCTAGACCTCACTGTGTGTGATCCTTCTCTCATGCTGGACTTTGACTGGAAGGTTCACGATGACCTGTGTGGTAGTGACCACTTCCCAGTAGTCCTGTCATCGGTCAGCTGTGGGGAGGATCCGCCGGTGGGGCGCTGGAATCTTAAGAAAGCTAACTGGCCTCTGTTCGCCTCCCTCTGTCAGTCTCGTATTACAGAGGAGGTGGTCATGTCATCTGAAGAACCTTTGTTTCTTCAAAAACATTACCGATGACATGACTGAATGGAAGTGTCTACTACTTACTCATTCTAGCCTAAGAGCCAGTTGTGTGAAAACACAACCCGGGAGGCACTCGGGGAACCCCGAGGGGACCAAGAGTTGTCTCCCTATACCCACCACCCGGAAGCCGGGTACCCATAATCCCTCAGTCTAGTCTACTTAGGCGCACGATTCGGTCGTCTTGCGCTCTGCTCTAGCCTACGGACTTTGGTTTTTCGACCGGTTCTCGGGTTTCGGACTTGCTGTTGGAATGAAGAGCGGGAGATAGGATCGTTTCGTCGGCCCTGCCTGTGCTGCTGCGTGGCTTTCTCGTCCCCACTGCGTAGCGCCTACGCTTCGACCGCTGGTGAGCTGTCCGGTGAGCTTCGCCGGTCGTGCCAGGCGGGTTTTTGGACGTCTCCCCCCCGTTCCCCTTCGGCGGAGAGGTAAGGTAGCGGGGTTGACCCTCGGCCGGTTCCCGGGCTGGGCACTGGTTTGTGCAGGTACGAACTTTTTCGTCTTCTTCTCACTGTAATCGTGCTCCCACTCACCTTCGGTAAATCGTAGCTAAGTTCCTACGCATTTGTACCTTGGGTGTGGAGAATTCTTTTACTCCATGGCCTGATTAGCTGAGTGGCAGTTTGGGGCACGCCTTGTCATCGCGTAGTTGTTCGGCACCAGCGCCTATTCTGGCCCTTTCTGTTTTCCCTTGCGGGATGTTGGTATAGATACGGGTGATGAATTTAAGCGCACGCGCATATGCAGGCATACGCTGTGGACAAGTGCTCACGTACCTTAGAGAGTGGATATACGTTCCGGCGGGCAGCTTGGGGGTTTACGCTCCTGGGCTGGGCGGGCCCCTCGTGACATGTCCACATAAAGTGATTTACTGCCCCGGATGTTTTTCTTGTCTTGGTTGTCATTGCGTATTGATTTGTGCAGCATGCGGCCGGTGTTGTTTTCCACACACGGTCACCCTTAGCAATGTTGTTGGGGCCTGACTCCTTTTATGACAGGGGTTGGTACATATGTTGTTGCTCACCTTAGCACTTGACGGCGGTGAAGCTACCTCGTTACTGCACTGCTAGATTGCAGACGTGCAGTTTGGTACCTCGCTTCCATCATGACGTATTCGTCTTTTGGGTACATATGTTGTTCCCTCGCCTTAGCGCTTGGCGGCAGTGGGCCTACTTGCTTACTGCACGGCTAGTTGTAGGCGTGCAGTTTGGTACCTCGCTTCTGTCATGACATGTTTGACTTTTGCTACATATGTTGGTTGCTCACCTTAGTGCTTGATGGCAGTGAGTCGACCTTCTTACTACACTGCTGGCGGGCAGGCTTGACAGTCTGTTACCCCGCTTTGGTGCTTGTGTGTTTTGTTGTTACGAAGGCTACCTTTCGTGGCTTAGTCCCACAGGACTCGCCCGCAGGCCTTCGGGTGTGTTGTCTGTTGCAGGGATGTGCTACCCATTCACACAGATGACAGTGGCTAGTTCAGCCCCCAGGGGTCTTTCGCCACTGCCCCGCGGGCCATGCTTGCGTTGCAAGCGATCGGCACCGTTTTAGGCGCCTCCCGGACACCGCGGGTTTTCCGCACGACAACGGACTGACATGGAGAAGCCACACCGAATGTCACGACTAGTGCGCGAGCGTGGATCGTGGAGGCCGCTGCCAGGGGGAGCGCACATGAACAGCCTCTGGCAAGGCCCGCTCGGTATGGCAATTACGCACACGTCCGACTTCTTAGGACGTTGCAGTACACTACCACCTGGAGAGGACAAGCAGTGTCTCGGCTGTAAGCACCAGCCTGGCTGCTCCTGGTAGGTGTGTTCTTCATGTCCAGGCAGCGCCCATTTGGGACTAGGCCTGTCTTCCGACACTGGAGGTGCCTCCTACCACATTGGAATGATTGTGTCACCTGGCCTCAGCAGCGCAGATGGCAGCATTGAAGCGTCTGCAGGCGGGAGCGACCTATGCTGTTGGTGCTTGAAGGATCCCGTTCCGCCCCGATGAGGGGCATGCTGACGTCCTTCACGCAAGGCAGATGTGCCGGTGGCCGTCGGACAACCACTAGGTCGGGTCTCCTAGGCGCAGGATGTGGATACGCCATCCAACGTCTCCTTGGCACCGGTCGCTTGAGACCAGGACGTCCCTGTGGGAAGCTACACACCGGATTCAGTGGACTAGTGCACGTAGTGGGCCTGGATCGATGAGGCCGCTTCCAGGAGGGAGCACGCCCGGACGAAGCCTTCTATGAAGCCATGTCCACTATCGGTCCCACTTGTCTCCAAGAAAGTCCATGGGATCCCGCTGGGGGTCCCCCTTACCGGCAAGAAAGCCCGCCTCCCTCGGAGCCCGGCTCAGAGACATTCACGTGCACGTCCAGGGACTCTAGTAAGGATGCTCGCCTCCAAGGAAGGGGAGACTACTGTCGACACATTTCCAGGCCACCTCAGGTTTGGTGTGTTGCATGGGCCTACTGGTGACCTGCAAACGATGCGGAGGCTTCCAGTGGCCATCGGATATCCATACAGTCTGTCTCCTGTGCGCTGGGTGTGCTTCCGACCACACTTGTGATGTCTGTGCTACCTGGCCGGAGCTGCGATGGTCTAATCTCTGGAACTTATAGGAGGGAGCCTCCTCCCCTCGCGGGTACTTGAAGATTGCCGAGACGCCTTCCGCTGTGCCCCTGACACCGGACGTGCGAGACCAACTGGATCCGACACAGAAAACGCCACTGAGTAATCGAGGGATTAGTGCACAAAGTGGGAGTTCGACCGTCAAGACCGCCTCCGTTAGAGAGCGCGCCTGGACACAGCTGGTGGAAATAACCCGCCTCTCCCAAGAGCCTGGTTTGGTGGGACGCTCGTGGCGTCCCTCCTCCACCGTCGTTCCCCACTCGTCTCTCAGGAAGCCGCCGGGATTCCGCTGGGGGTCCCCTGGCCGGCAAGAAACCCGCCTCTCCCAAGAGCCTGGTTCACAGAGACATACACGCACTCGTCCGGAGCCTCCTGGTTGTGAAGAGCGTAGACACAGGGATTCTACGCGACGTTATCGCTCTCCCTCGCAAGATCATAGGAGGACCTTCCCGCTCGGGGGCTGGGAGATTGTTGGCATCCTGTCTCGGAGGACCATGGGTGTGCGCTTGCTGGGTCAGTCACTGGAGTGACCTCTCCAGGGCGCAAGCCTGGGCGAAGGGTATGGAGATCCTGGGGTGCCCAGTCGTCAAGGTTCCCCTCTCGGCCTCGCTGATGTAGCCAAAGGAATGCAAAGCAGTACGTTTGGCACCAGTTGGCTGCAGGTGCTGCCGGAACAGTGCGTGAATACAGGCAGCTGTCTGCCTTCGGGGCTCCACTCCTGATTGGAAAGGTTTACTCCCCCACATTTGGCCGTTGGATCCAACCAGATCTCCTCCGTTCCTCTAGCCGTTGGCTGTCAGAAACAGCTCATCCGCCTAGTGGTGCAATGTGAACACCACCCCCTCACGTGGTTTAGCCCACCAGCCGAGGTGGTTAGCCAGGGTGTGGCGCTTGGAGCCAGCACGTGAGAGATTAAGGAGATGGATGAGGACCAGTGATGCCCGTCCGTCCTATGTAGGACGCAGCTGCCGAACAGCAAAGGTGCTACCTCTATCCAGAGCCCCCTACACCCCTGGGCGATTACCTAGACGCCTTTCGCTGTGCCCCCAGCACGGGATGTGCGAGGCCAACATGATCCGACACGGTAGGCGCACTGAGTTTCAACGGTTAGTGCCCAGAAATCCGCCTCTTCCAAGACCCTGGTTCATTCCCCACTCATCTCTGGCCACAGGGGTCCCCTTGCCGGCAAGCAACCCGCCTCTCCCAAGAGCCTGGTTCGCAGAGACTGACACGCACTCCTACGGAGCCTCCTGTTGGCGAAGATCGTAGGCGCCGGGATTCTATTCACCGTTACTGCTCTGCTTCGCAAGAGCGAAGGAGGACCTTCTCCTCTCAGCGTTTGACGGATCAGGTCTCCCTCGACTCAGACGGGTTTCGCCTTCTTCGCGTTCCCCATCTCATTCGGACTCCCTTTCGTCCCGTTCCTCTTCCCATCGACCGGCCACTCCCCCTTCCCTCGTCCTCTCCGTTCCATTCCTCCTCGTGGCAGCCGTTCTCCTCGTCGGGACCCGCCTTCGGCTCTCAGGAGACCCTCGCCGCGTCGCTCCGTCTTCGCTCTCCCCTTCGGAGGGAGTCTTCGACCTCTGTGGTTCGCCGTCAGTGGGATTCCTTCCCTCGGAGCCCTCCTCGGTCGCCGGTTCCAGTCAGCGGGACTTCGACACCCTGAGGGTGACGGCTGGCGACCCCTCGGACTGGTTGCTCGGACGTTCTCAGCCGTTCTCCTCTCCCTCTTCTTTGGCTTCCAGTGCTGCGGTTCCGGCAGTCCTGTGCTGCGCGGATGGACACTCGGCCGGCGCTGGACGGGACTTCCAAGCTCATCGCCGCCGCCCTTCTGCGGAAGTTTGCCCGGCATCGCCAGCTGACTCACTGGGGGTTCTCATCCATCGTGGACACCGGGGAACCAAGGCGCAGCCCCTGCTCCCTGCCGTCTAACCGTCTCGACAAGTTTCTTTGGGCACCCGGGGGGTGCCAGACTTCGGACAGGTGGTACCGCTTGGCTGTGCTCGTGGCGGAGGACCTAGCCACTACACGGAGTCGGATCTACGCACCTTGGTCGTCTCTAAGCCCGGCTGCTCAAGCTACGCTGCCTACTTCCGTGATTCTTCTCGAGGTCCAACCCTCCGACCTTCGGGCTTCGCGGACAAGAGCGTGCTTCGCTTGGATCCGACGCGGACTACTAGGCCTTCTTCTTCTGCTCGTGGGAGAAAGGATAGGTCACAGGAGCTTCTCCTCTCCGGCAACGCGACAGCGGAGGTGTACTTCCAGGATCAGGGCAGCTGGCGATCCTCTGACCAGTGCGTAACCCCTACCCTGGTGCTTGGGGACAGAACTTCAACTCCCTCCGTGCGTGTCGCTACCTGGACCGACGGTAGATCTGGGCCAGTCTTCCCCGGTGGGAACAGGGGCTACACACGGAATGCACCAGGACACCTTCGGAGGATCGGCGCATGAGACTAGGATGATCCTGTGGAGGGTCTCCACAACGATTTCAGTGGACTAGGGCACAGGGTGGGGTTTTGACCGAGGCCGCTACCCGGACGGAGCGAGCCCGGACACAGCTTTGAGAAGCAGAGAACTCGCCTCACAGAGCCCAGTTCAGAGAGTCGCGCTGGGTGACGTCCCACGTCCAATCTCGGTACCCACTCGTCTCCAAGTAAGCCGCCGGGATCCTGCTGGGGGCCACTTGCCGGCAGATAACCCGCCTCTCCTCGGAGCCCGGTTCGGAGAGACTTACACACGCTCGTCCGGAGCCTCCTGTCGACTCCCCGGGTGAGGAGTCATCGCATGCTACGTCTTGCCCTTGCCGCCATACGGCGCCTGAGGGATGTTGCCATGGTGGATTGGTTAACGAGCTTCAGGAGCTACGACTCGCCCAGTCTGCCTACAGTTCGAGGGAACACTTACGTACAGCTCCTCTCGGACCATACCTTACCTGGACCGTCGCGCATTTGGTCCACGGGTTCACCTTGCGCCCGCTTACGGGGTGCTATGCCACCAGGAGACCACGTTGCAATACCTGTTCAAGCCTCACGTGTGCCTACGACATAGCCGTTCGCTACGGACGTGCTCGCCTCTTGCCGGTTCTGGCACCACTGACGCTACATGCCGGACGTTCTTCCTGGCTCAGCTCAGTCATACGTTCGGAATTACAGGACCCCTCCCTCAGGGAGGTTAGAGGCTACAGTTACGTTATCAAGGCACTTGCATGGCCTCGAACGTCACATTCGTCAGGGACTGTTCGGTCTTACACTTCGTGGCTACTGGAGGCTGGCGGGCGGGATGACTTCGCCCGCCGCAATCGCAGAGTTCTGCCAGGCCAGCGAGACTCCTCGCTCTGCTGGGGGCGTTTTGCGGGGGGCACAACTCCCTCCGGGCGCCTCAGCGCCGTAGGTATTCACCTACCTAGGGTCGTCGGGAGTTTGCGTTAGGGAGGACGGCCATTGGGCCCTAAGGTGTGCTGGAGCGCGGCACCCACCTCCTCTTCGCAATTCTTCCATTCAGTCATGTCATCGGTAATGTTTTTGAAGAAACAAATTCATTTTTCTTTAAAAGGTATTTTTTCGAAAAATACTTACCGATGACATGACTCAAACGACCCTCCCACCTGCCCCGCTTGCCGCTGGTGCGCTAAGTATCCTGACTGAGGGATTATGGGTACCCGGCTTCCGGGTGGTGGGTATAGGGAGACAACTCTTGGTCCCCTCGGGGTTCCCTGAGTGCCTCCCGGGTTGTGTTTTCACACAACTGGCTCTTAGGCTAGAATGAGTAAGTAGTAGACACTTCCATTCAGTCATGTCATCGGTAAGTATTTTTCGAAAAAATACCTTTTAAAGAAAAATGAATATTTCTTCTTTTACTATTATTTTGTTGGACGTAGCGGGTGAAACCATCCCTAAAACTTCCACATCAGTCCCTCAAAAGCCGAGAGTACCATGGTTCAACGAAGAGTGCCGCAAGGCCCAAATAGCGCGCAAATCTGCTCAGCGACGTGCTTTCCGTAATCCGTCGCAAGTGAATATTTTAACCTTTAAAAGACAGAGGGCGAAAGCCCGTTACACCTGGAGATGCTTCGTCTCATCTTTAACTTCTCGGACTGCGTCCCAGAAAGTATGGAAGGCTGTTCGGAGAATTAGGGGCAGGGGTGGCTCGGCTTCTGTTGGCCATCTTAGAGATGGTGCCAGCTTGGTTACAGATAAAAAAGCTGTGGCCAATTTGCTTGCCTCCACCATTGCCCATAATTCTTCAACGGAGCATTATTCACCTTTCTTCCAGAGAGAGAAGGAGAAGCGAGAGTCTCGTATTTGTGATTTTAAGTCCGATAACTCAGAAGACTATAATGTCCCATTTACATTATCAGAATTGCAGCAAGCTTTGCAGAAATGTAATGACTCTGCTGCTGGCCTAGATACCGTCCACTATCAATTCCTAACGCATCTGCCTGAGAGGTCACTTCTTGTACTTCTCAAGGCCTTTAACTATACCTGGAGAACTGGTCATTTTCCACCGTCTTGGCGCCAGGCTGTGGTTGTACCGATTCCCAAGCCGGGTAAGGATCCTTCCGACCCGGGCAACTACCAGCCTATCGCTTTGACATCATGTTTATGTAAAACTATGGAGCGCCTGGTCAACGCCCGCCTGGTGTGGCATCTTGAGTCACAGGGTCTCCTCACAGACCTCCAGTGCGGTTTCCGGCGCTTCCGTAGTACAACTGACCATTTAGTCCGCTTTGAATCATTTATTCGAGATTCTTTTGTCAACAAGCAGCATGTCTATGCAGTTTTCTTCGATCTTGAGAAGGCGTATGACACTACCTGGAAGTATGGCATAATGTCTGACTTGTTGGACATGGGTTTTAAAGGGCACCTGCCCGTTTTTATTCACAATTTTTTGACTAACCGGTCGTTCCATGTCCGTGTGGGCTCAACCCTCTCCGACTCCTTTGAACAGGAGATGGGTGTCCCACAGGGCAGCATTCTATCTCCTGTTTTATTTAGTATTAAAATTAATAACATTGTAAAGGCCATCAAGGATGATTCTGAATGCTCTTTGTTTGTTGACGACTTTGCTTTGTGCGCACGTGGTCGAGGACTTGCGTCCCTTGAGAGGCGCTTGCAGCTGTGCGTTGATCGCATCCAGCGGTGGGTGTCTCTCAATGGATTCAAGTTCTCGCCCTCCAAGACTGTTTGTGTGCATTTTACTAACCAGACGAAATTTTTTCCAGAACCTAGCCTGAGCATTGCTGGAGTGCCAATTAAGGTGGCCGAGGAGGCAAAGTTTCTGGGAGTCATTTTTGACAAAAGACTTACCTTCCGCAACCATATTAATTCCTTAGAACCTCTTGTCAGAAGGCTCTCGACACTCTTCGTGTCGTCGGTCGTACTGACTGGGGTGCGGACCGTACTGTCTTACTTCGTCTGTACCGGGCCCTTGTTTGGTCCAAACTGGATTACGGCTCTGTGGTGTATGGCTCAGCTTCCAAGTCTGTGCTACAGCGTCTGAACACAATTCACCATCAGGGTCTGTGGATATGTCTTGGGGCCTTCAGGACGTCTCCAGTTCCTAGTCTGTATGCCGAGGCAGGGGAGCCTTCTCTCAAGCTCCGCCGCATCCGCCTCATGCTCAGCTACGTTCTGAAACTGAAGGCCCATCCAGACAATCCTGCCTATGATTGTGTTTTTAAACCATCGTTTGCAGAGATTTACGATACCCATCCGGGAGCTGTCCGTCCACTTTCTTTCCGTGTCCGACCTCATCTGCAGGCGGCCGGATTGGACCTGGACAGAGTTTCGGAATCCCTGCAACACATCACTCCACCTTGGCTCTTACCAGTTCCTGACATCTTGCTGGACCTGACTGCCCACAAGAAAGACTCTACTCCACCAGAGCCTCAATGAACTGCTTTCAATTTTTCCTGGCTATTGTCACATCTATACCGATGGGTCAAAGTCTGAGGATGGGAGAGTGGCTGCGGCCGCAGTGTCCTCTCGCCATCCTAGACGCCCATTTAAGCACCGCCTCCCAGACCACTCATCTGTATTTAGTGTGGAACTGCAGGCGGTTCTGCTGGCACTCAGGCATGCTTATTGATCTAGAGAAAGGAACTTCCTGATTCTGTTTGACTCTATTTCTGCCCTGCAGGCCCTTCAGGGCACGGGAAATGACCACCCACTGCTGGTGCAGATCAGAGAGCTCCACGCGGACTTGATGAAGGAATATTATGATATCATTTTTATTTGGGTGCCAGGGCATGTGGGCATCGAAGGCAACAGGATCGCAGATTCTGCTGCCAACGATGCCCGCAATGACCCTGTCCCTGACACACAGACTGTTTATAGTGATTTTAGACATGTTGCTAGTGCGTACATAGCCCGTGAGTGGCAGTCCGAGTGGGACAAAGAGGAAGCTAACAAGCTGCATGAAGCCCTTCCTAAGTTGTCCGACGGTCTACCTTATCGCTGCGGCAGCCGCCGTGAGGAGACTCTCCTGGCTCGGCTCCACATCGGCCACACGTATGTTACGCACTCTTATTTACTTAAACAGGAGGAGCGTCCATGGTGTTATGCCTGCGACGAGCAGTACTCTGTTCAACACTTTTTGTTGTCTTGTGCTGATCTAATCGACACAAGGTATAAACATTTCACGGCAGACTCCTTGAAGGTTTTGTTCCGGGATGTGCCCCCAGACAAGATCTTCAGTTTTCTGAGAGAGTGCCATATTTTTAATAAGATTTGAGCGTTTATAGATTATGATGTTTCTATTATTTTGACCTTTTTGAGAGTCTTCCGACGTTTTCTTTAAAGACCTGTGTGACATTTTAGCCTGACATATTTTTAAGGTATATTTACATCATGTCTTAAGACATTGCTTTTAGTCTGGCTGACCAGATTTTTACCCTTCCCGCCGTGAGATGGCCTTAGTTGCCTGCTCAGCGTTAAACCCAAATAACTATCTCTCCAACTTACTTCACCCCTACACCCCGCTTCCTCCGCTCCGCCTCCGACCCTCTCCCAGACCTGTGCACTTGTACAATGTACAATTTTTGAAGCATTGTACGACTGGTTTTCACGATCTCACGATTTTTTCGACCCCCAAAAAATCTCACGATTTTGCGCTTATTTTCGGCATTATTTCGGTCATAAGAACGCTAGCTCTGCGTGAGCCTTTGTCCGATGCGTCGCGCACTGCTATTGGCCTAAGCCTTTGAAATTGTCCAACCAGCGATTAGCTTTAATTCAGCTCCTTTCCCGCCATTTCCGGTTTAAACTCATGGTTGGAAAGCATGGAGAAGCGAGGAGAAAAGCGTCTACACGAAACTGATGATGAAGAAGAAAATCAGAGTCAGAATGAGAAACAGAAACTGAAAAAGCCGAAAATGGTGTACCAGCAAAGATACAAGCAACTTTACGAGAAGGAATTTCCTGTGTGCGCTTCCAAAAAACGATCGCACTTCGCTGTTTGCAAAGCATGTGTGACGGACATAAATATCGCCCAAGGAGGAGCCTCTGACATTAAGAAACACATGAAGTCGGAGAAGCACAAAGCAAACACGAATGAAAAAGAACAAAAAACTAAACAACCGACGCTTGAAACAATGTTTGCACCAAAGCTCAAGCTTGAGGAGCAAACCACTCGAGCAGAGGCCACAATGGTACAAATCATCGCCGAGAACAATCTATCTTTGGCCATCGCCGGCCAGTTGACAGCGGCGATACCAAAAATGTTCCCTGATTCGCAAATTGCAGCAATTAAGTACTTTTATTTCTCATTTTTGTATTTTAAAAAAATTTCATTGCAGAAGGGATGACAGAAAACAGGTGTTATTGCTTCGGGATATAAATTTGCGTATGAAATGACGTCACGTCGTCTGCTACAAGTACAAGTGTCGATTGATAGTGTGATTGTTTTCTCAAAACACATTACCGATGGTATTACTTTTAGGAAAAGGTTCCTTGCTAGTCTAATTTTAGCCCAAAATTGTTGTGTACGAGTATGGTCATGATGGCATGTGAGGGGCGCCATAGCTACGGCGGTAGCCTCCCTTCCGGTTCAACCACGCATGCGCTCAGCGCTTACCACTCCAGTCACTTTCTTTGCTAGTCAGCAGTAGGTTGTGTACGCCTTGTGCTCTCTACGTTCGGACGTTGTCTTCGGTGGAAGACGGGTGTTTCGAGGATTTCCTAGGAGGGAGAGAGAAGTTTTGTGGCCTTTGGGCTTGGACGCTTTCGTGGGGATACGATTTCGGCGTGCCGGGTTCTCAGAGACACCTTGTGAACTTGACTCACTAGTTGGCCGGTCGGCTTGTGTCCTCCTAGGCTGGTGCCTTTTGGCTTCGCCCTGGGCTGGCTTCGTAGACTCGGATGCTACCTGGTTGCTGCCTGTGTCTCGCGGTTGTTCCTACTTCGCCGTACAGTTGACTGTCGTCTCTGCGTCCTACACCGTTCGCAGCCCTTGGCCTGACGGAATCGGTCTTCGTCGCCATTTTGGTGGGACGGCGCCGGGCTACACTGCGTGCCTGTCCTTTTTCGTGCCTCTTCTTTTGCTTATGGCAAGGTAAAATCTCGGTCACTGCTTCCGTCCGGCGCTCAGGGAAAGGGTAGAGCGCCGTGCGTCAGCATACGCCGTGAACTCTTCTCCGTTCGTTACACTTCGTTTTGCGTGCCTGCGGGGGCACGTTCGCTTGCATTTCAATGCTATGCTTTGTTTTGCAGTTGGCACTTATACACCTGTTCAGATGTGGCGGATGCCAGTGGCCATTGACGAACATGAGTTTGCCTGCCTGTTCGCCTGTACTTCTCCGCTGCCATGTCTGGTCGACGCCCCTGGCTGGTAGAGAGTGGACTCAGCTATGGAGCTTTACCGACATAATCGGCCAACTCCAGCACGGACGAAGGGTCAAACACCGGTAAGAACCACAGACCCGACTAGTGGGTATTACATGGTGTGAGGACAGTCTACGCCGCAGCTTAGGCCGCGAGCCCGTCCTCCTGCACCGGCAGCAGACACAGACCCGACTAGTGCACGCTGTACGGTCGCAGATACAAGAGCTAAGCTTCGAAGCAGACCCTCTTCTCAGAAAGTATAACACGCTGGTGATCACCACAGACCCGACTAGTGGTGCTTACCAGACGTTAGAACAGTTATGCTGCGATGGCGGTCGCGAGCACTTTTACCACACCGGCAGCTTACACAGACCCGACTAGTGTACGCTGTCCGGTCCGGTCGACTTCGTCGACACGAGATACCTTACAGTATCACAGGCGACTGGTGGTTCTGGCAGGCGACACTACAGTCAACGCCGCGACTTCGGTCGCGTTCCCGTTCTCCTTCACCGGTAGCTACTGCAGACAGACTAGGGGACTTCCGGTGCCGACGTTCGTCGACACGGGATATCTTACAAGTACATCACGGCAGTTCTACAGACCCGCCTCTGTGGACTCTTCCCGTTTCCGCCGTTTTCAGCGGCAAGTTCGGCGCGGGAACAGGTTCAACACCGTTAGCTGGTTTCACACATAAGTTGCTGCTTACAAATTATGGAGCCTCGTCCTCGTCGCTCTTAACGCAAGAGGTCAGCGCTTCAGGCAGGATCTCCCTGAGGGGTTCCGGTCCAAGGGCAGTGCTGCGGCGATAGATTCTACGAGAGACCAAAGAACTCCTTCGCTGGTAGCAGGGTCTGACCTCAGAGGACGGCTCGGGTTACACCCCTACGGCAAGAACGCAGCTCTACAGTCCGGTTCCGGTTCCTCACTCAGTCGAGCGCACTTGCCGGCACACTTCCTCTCTTCAGGGAGCGGTAGTAGACGCGCTGCGTGCAGTTGGGACTTAGAGTTGTGCGGAGCGGTTCTTCGTTATTCACCGCCATACAAGTCTGCGCCGGCACGCTGGTGGGGACTTCCTATGACCAGGTTGAGACAAGTACCCCGAACAGATGAGGCTTCATGACCATTCGACTTCCACTCATTAGATCGGGGAGTTGGGCGCACCCATCACGAGGCGACCAAGGATAACAAGGTGGGACCCAAGTCGGGAGCAATGGCTTGTTGCCCCACACAGGGCGCACTTCGCCTATCAGATCGCCTGGCGGAGACGAGATCGCCGGACAGAGACGCCCAAGAGTAACGAGGTGGGACCCGAGTCAGGGTCAGTGACTTGTTGTCCCGGGACAGTAAAGCATAGGACACCTTCCTGGGCGCTTGTCAGCGGGAGGATTAGCTGACAAAACTCTGCTTAGAGGCCTAAAACCAATGATTCTTCTGCCGGCCTGGCGTCGGCTTCCGACCAGACCTCGCTCCCAGGCCTGGCTCAGTCGGCGGATCATCGACATGACAGCGAGACCCTTACACTCACGGGACCCGGCCTCGAGAGATGACCGCTCCACTCTCCGTCCGCAGGCCAGAGTGGACAAGCGACAGTTCGACAGAGCCGGCTAGAGTAACACGGGGGGGACCCAAGTCAGCGAGTGACCTAGACGTCCCGGTCCAGTAAGCTTGTAGTCGCTCTTCGCGGAGGGCCCTCCTAAGGTTCCCTTACCGTGGCGACCTAGATACCATATCTTGAGCACTTTCCAGCCGGAGTGATAGCTGGCAACCCCTTCTTCGGATGGCTAAGACCCAATTATTTCTGCCGGGCTGACGTCGGCAACCGACCCTACGACGCTTCCAGTCCCGGTCCAGGCGACAAATCATAGGACATGCAGAAGCCACTGTTCGGCTTCTCGGGAGCAGGTCAGTGACGCTTGTCTAGGTGAGAGCATGACTCGCGCGGTAGCGTGGTTCTTTTGGGTATGTTAATCTGTCGTGGTACGGCGACTATAGCCTTTCGTTCCAGCTAGGCGTTTTAACCCTTTGCCGCAGGTGTTAAAATGTTGCGTTCCCAGCGGCGCGGCGGTTCGCCAGACCGCTGGGGCACAACACCTCTTATCCTTAAAAGGCTATAATCCTAGAACCACTGAACCGTTTACTTCAGCCTTGAGAAAATGGACATGAGAAAACAGGGTGGTATTCTGACTCGGTCATTAAGTATTGCTTAATTAATTTATGATTATGATTTGATAAATGGGGCGCCCTCGCCCGGGCTATACTCGCATTGGCGCCATCTCCCGTCTCGGGCTACACCGACACTTCTACGGCTTGCGGTTCAGCAAGGGATACAGGACCGCTGCACTTCACACGACAAGATCCCGGCTCAGTGATGTTGGGCCATGCCCTCGCCCCGAACGTGCAGACGAGAACCCGCTCTAGTTGCAGTGCAGAGAGACGACCCCACGATGGGACCCTTTCCCGGCAATCGGTCACGATCTTACAGTTCGCCTGTCTTCGGAAGCAGTGCTCACTTCACGGAGACCAGGGATACGTGGAACAGGAGACGCTGTCCCAGGTCCTTTGGGTTGCGACGAATGGGAAGTCGGGCGCTCTGAAGTTCTTCGTCGCCGTTCGAGTTCGTGGGACCGGCCCTCGGATACTACGCTGTTCCTTCCAAGTGCTGGGTCCACCTTCATTGGATCGCTGCCGCCCGGGTTCCCCGGGCTTCGGAGTTTTTTGACATCCGTTCTCCTGCGTGCGGGACAGACAGCTTCTTCCGCTTGGATCCAGAGGACGTCATTCACCGTGGCTGGGCAATGATAGCTACTCCACGTCGCTATGCTCGCAGTTACGGGAGGTCTTGGATTCGCCACCAGCTGCCTGCAGATAGAGGAGGGAGTCTCCTCTGACCTTGGACGAGCAGGTCCCCTCATCGAGTCAAGCATTCAAGTCTCTTCCTCTTCCGTTCGGGTGCCGGGGCCTTGTCGCCGGTTTCTGTCTCCGCTCCGGGACGCTGGGAGGCACTGGTGGCTTCAACTTGTGACCCTACTTCTCTTCCGCTGCCAACGCTTCGCTGCGGCTACAGACTGCGTCTGAGGGTTCGGACACCGCCCTGCACGCTGCTCGCGGCCGACCGATTGGAGAGCCGACCACGCAGAGCTCTGCGCGGTGGTGACCTTCCTTGGCCCCCCCCCCCCTCCCCCCCGGGCAGACCCACAAGGAGGCTAACAAGGACGGTGGCACAGCCGATTCACGCTGCTTCACAGCTGGATGTAGCAGTCTTCCAGGTACTCTGAGGCTGGACAGGCGCATGGTCATCGCAGACAGTCGGACGGGATTGGCAGGGACCACTCTTCCGCGGAGGCGCAGTTCGTCAGCTGCTCCGGATGGGGGCTTACATCCGAGGGACGGAGGCGACGTTTGTGACACCGATGGCGCCGTCCCAGGAACGTCATGGCTGCATACTCCAGGCGTGCGTTGTTGCATAACAAGTAGCAGTCTACCTTCATAGAGGTCAGCGCGGTCGAGGACTGTTCCGACCGACCACACTGCGGGGGCCTTCTTCGGTCTACATCGGGGACAATGCACACAGCTCAGAGTTAGCCTCTGCTGAGAGTAGTTCTCGGCTCGTCGCGTCCTTCTCCCAGCGGGGTGCTACCCTCCACTTCGCATTGACCTGGCCTTGGTCAGCGGCGACCGAGTCCTGCCGTCCTCTTTCAAGACGACAGTTTCGGGACCTCGCGGAAGCTCTCGCTTGCCTGGGTGGAGTCGACTTGGAATTCCGGCTTTCGGCGGCGCCTGACCGGAGCGGAGGGACTTGCCCTCACCTGGCTCTACTCGACCCGCTTCGAGCCGATCCAGCCGCCGAGACTACAGGACGTGTCTAGGAAGACTTGCTTCTTGGACCTCACCTCAGCCTCCACGGTCAGCGAGTGCGCGCCCTTCGGCGCGTTCCGCCTGGTGGCAGTCCCGGACGGTCGGTTCTGTTCACCTGCTACCCTACCCGACCTTCGTAGCAAAGACCAGATCCTCTTGACTGCTTCTCTTGGTCACCACTTACACAGTTACGTTTTTTCACCTGCGAGACCTATAGTGGCTATTACCTGGTGACGGGACTCCCAACGTCACTTCCGGGCCTGGTCTGCGCCCCCGGGCTGGAAGAGCAATGGACTCAGCTGTGGGGATTTTACCGTTGTGGACTTCTGACACCGGCAGGATACAGGGTCAAACACCGGTAAGAACCACAGACCCGACTAGTGGGTATTACCTGGTGAGAGGACAGTCAACACCGCAGCTTAGGCCGCGAGCCCGTCCTCCTGGGCCGGCAGCGAACACAGACCCGACTAGTGCGCGCTGTACGGCCACAGAGACTAGACCTGAGGTTTCAGTCAGACCCGCTTCTCTAAACATAAAGACACTCTGGTAATCACCACAGACCCGACTAGTGGTGCTTGCCCGACGTTAGAATGCTCATCATCACGACTTCGGTCGCTGGCTCGTTCTACTACACCGGCAGCAGGCACAGACCCCACTAGTGCACGCTGTCCGGTTCCGCCGTACTTATCGGCTCGAGAGTTGCTACAGAAACGTCCTCCTGCATCGGCAGCTTCCACAGTACTTACAACCATTACAGATCCAAGCGCCACCCGTGTTTCCAGCTACAGGACCCGGTACGAGCGTTACGAGGGCACCTGCGCCGGAACAAAGCCGCTACGCAGGGGACTCGCCCGCCTACTCCTTCCCTCCCCAGGTAGAATGGCTTCTCAGCACAGACGGTTCCTCCTGGCCTCGCTCATTGATGACCTCCCTGCCAGGAACTCGCCCCTGATACAGCAAACATGAATTTCAGGGCACACAAGAACAGAACTTGGCCGCAAGCCTAGCATTCGACTGCAACTGTGCTGTCTAGCCTTGTGGCGGCTGTTTTAGCGAGCGGAGTCTTCCCTCGCAAGATTCTACCTGAGGGACCCCTCCTCCCAGCGCCAGCACCTTCGTGGTGGGGGACATTGGGACGGCGCAACACTCCCTCCCGGCGCTCTAGGCGCCGTTGGTATCTTTGCTAAAATTAGAGGGAGGTTGCTTGGTGATGACGGCTCTAGCCGCCTCGATGGCATGGGTAGGGGCGTTGTAGCGGCACCCGCCTCCTGTTCGGGATTCTTCCTAAAAGTAATACCATCGGTAATGTGTTTTGAGAAAACAAATGTATTTTTCTTTAAAATAAATTTTTTTGAAAAATACTTACCGATGGTATTACTCGAAGGTCCCTCCCACCTGCCCCGCTTGCCGCTGGTCCGCAAAGAAAGTGACTGAAGTGGTAAGCGCTGAGCGCATGCGTGGTTGAACCGGAAGGGAGGCTACCGCCGTAGCTATGGCGCCCCTCACATGCCATCATGACCATACTCGTACACAACAATTTTGGGCTAAAATTAGACTAGCAAGGAACCTTTTCCTAAAAGTAATACCATCGGTAAGTATTTTTCAAAAAAATTTATTTTAAAGAAAAATACATTTTTCGGGATATTTTTTTAACTGAAATTCAACTCAACAGTCAATTATTATGCAATTACCCGATGAATGTATTGTTTTTCTTTCTTTTCATATCTAAATGAATTGCAATATTACTATATTTCTGTAAAAGTAGCAAATTAGCGAAGGTATCTGACAGCGGAAATAGTGTCCAGTGACCACATGACTCAGGAAAAAGTGTCAGATTTTCTTCATAATCGTACAGATGACTGTCAAAATTAAATTTAACAAAAAGTAACTTTGTTACATTTACTCCTACCTTAGCCATTTTTGCACCATTTGATTTTACATTTTTTGCTCTTTTCAGCAGTATAAAGTACAATACAGTTAGAACATTTTGATTTTCTTTTCTAACATAGCTACATTGCAGTGGAAGAAATATGGAAAAGAAGTTGTGATATTTATTTGAAATAATGATAATGGTATAAAAAAGTGAATTAATTTAGATGTTAGACTTTAGTGATAACATTATAAAAGTAGAGTAGACAATATGACTTAATTATGACTTTGAGTTTGATTTAGATAAGGAATAATAATAAGGGTACATGCTCAATGCAGAAGTAGCTGATCCCTCCCAGCAGGAAGACTCCACAGGCAGCCAGCTGGAATACTTTCTGGAAAGATTTCCTTGCCTGCAGAGCCATGCCCCTGATGAAGACCTGCTTGACCTCTTTGCCCAGTACCAGGGCATGAACATTGAAGTGAAAGACAATGAGAGGGCAGATGCCTTTTGGACAAGGCTAGGGAAGAAACATAAGGAGCTTGCCCCTCTGGCAACTACAATGAAGGGAATCCTTTGCATTCCAAATTCCAATGCACCATGTGAGCGGCTCTTCAGCATGCTCAGAAAGAATGTGACTGAGCAGAGGGCCTCTCTGCATCAAGACACCACAGAAGCTCTTATGGTGGTCAAGGCCATCCCAGGGTCTTGTCTTGATTCAGAGAGGCAGCTCTCTAGTGAGACCCTTGGCATGCTGAAGAGTGCTCACTACAAAAGAAACTCAAGTAATGAAGTAGGGACCTAGGGTGTCAATGAGAAGTGAATTGAACAAGTGCTGTGAATGTGTCAAGGCTACAGATGATTATGCTGAATAAAGGCAGCCTTTATCAGAACTGAAAAGGTGTGTGTGTTGTGTTTTTGTGTCGTGTTGGAGTTCGAGTGTGTGTGTTGTGTTTTTGTGTCGTTTTGGAGTTCGAGAAAAAATCTTCTGATTTTTCACCCAGAATCTTCTGATTTTGAAAATCTAGGGTGCACAGGTCTGCTCTCCGCCTTCTCATCCCCCGCACCAAACTCAGCACTTTCGGCCCCTGCTCCTTCTCAGTATACGGTCCAACCACCTGGAACACTCTCCCACTCTCTCTCCGTCAGAAACACTCTCTCTCCTCCTTCCAGTCCGCCCTCAAAACTCACCTCTTTCAACAGTTCTAGCACTATATCACCACACTCCCCACCCCAAGCTGACCGTCGTAATGTTTTTTCACAATTTGTGGTATGTGAGTCATTGTCTAAAGCGTGCGCATGCGTGTGCGAGTTGTGAGTGCGCGCTTAGAGTTATAATTATTATAAGATAAGCGCATTATAAATACCATAATTATTATTATTATTATCCGCAATTCTCACACATGTGCCAATAATACAAAAAAGTAACTGTATACACCATGATTGTCAATGCTTACGCATACACTATGTACAGTTCCTGGGAGGGTGAAGATTAAATTATTACACTGTTATACACTGTCACACACTGTGCCTATGCTATGCTATTTTTAAAGGATACGGACTTACAGCTCTCGCTGATTTCGTCCAGGGGGGGTGGGCCGGGGGTTGAGGGGGGGGGGGGGGAGTTATGTTCTGACTGGTTGTCGCTGATGTCCACGCATCGCTTTTGATCTACCTCTCGTCTTGTCTGTAGTTTGGTTAGATGTATCGGATTAGTGGGTGCTTATTAAGCAGGTGTATTTGGTGGTGGTGGACCATGTTTTAGGGTCGGGGTTTAGGAGGCCTTCTACGGTGAGAGGTGCGTTGAGTTTATCTGCTACTAGGGTTCTGGTTTGGGCTATGCTCGGGCAGTCTAGCAGTATGTGTTCCGTTGTGAGTAGGTGGCCGCATGTGCACATTATTGGGTTGGGGTGGACTAGGTATCTCTCGCCCCCTAATCGGATCCTTGTTAGTCGTGACTGGTCTCTCCTCTTACCTATTAGGAGGGTGGGTGTATTGTTCAGTACCCTCGTGAGATTTTTGCGTCTTCCTTTTTTGTTCTGGTGGAATTCTTTTTCCCATAGTTTTTGGAAGGCACACTGTGCCCACTGTTGCCCAGTATTTATAGTTGTACCTGTGTGTGGTACAAAAAAAAAACAGTTGTTGTCATTACAACAAAGGTACACATCACATTTCCGGCACATAATAGCAGATTTGCGCCTCTTGTTGCACCTCTTGTACGGGTTCGCATAGCTAACCCCTGGGTTTGCGTCCTTGTAGCGGTGTGTGGTGCTTGTAGCACAGAGGCTGAGCACATCCATGGTCACGGCCCTCCCCTTTGACAGGTAAGTGCCGGTCAAGGCGAATCTCGTTATTGCTGGTGGTAGAGCAGGGACGGCTCTTTGCTGCATTCGCGCCCCCACCCGGGTTTGCCCTGGGGGACTTGGGTGGGGTTAGGTATTTTTTAGTTCCCAGGGTCACCCTGGTCAGCTCCACAGGGTGGGTTTTTCTCTCTATTCTGGGGCATGTGTTTCTGTCTACCCGAGGTCCATTCACCTGTATTTGCCTTTTTTAAACTCTCCCTACTGTCTGCACTGCCTGTAGCTCTTGATGTTGGATGTGTGTTGCTAAATGGTCTTAGCTTTATTTAGCCCCATGTGTTAGGTTTATTTAACGTATTTGACCGGCTGGCGACATACATTCAATGTTCTGTTTATTTTTTTTTCACAAGCAGTGCAGGCACGTCCTGAGAAAGCCTTGTTGCTGTCGGGACGTTAAGCAATGTACAATCAATCAATCTTTGCTGCATTTGCATAATTTGTGTATGTTGTGATCGTTTCGAACACTCGGAGTAGAAGAGGCCAAAGCACCCGGACGCACTGACAGATGTGTCAATAGTTACACGTTTTGGACCGGGCCTTTGGGTGAATGTCAGCCAAACAGATGTAACATATGGTCCTACTGTCCTTTAAAATTGTGGATTTCGGAATGGCCACAGTGGCACATTGTCATCGTCAAGTTCATCGCCACTTTCGTCGTCAGCATCGCGACCATTATCATTGTTGTCGTTAGTGTCTTGTCGCACAACACACACTATATCGGCCATTCAGTTCCTCCTTTGTCAACTGAACTAAATCCACCTCTCCAAAATCTCCTCTATCCCAAAACTCATCATGACTAAATTTGTCGTTGTCACGGTCACTTTCTTCTCTCTCTGCCATTTTTGCAAGCACAACCAAAGTTCTGGAAGGAATTTTATTTTCTCAAAATCTTTACCTATGGCATTACTACTAGGAATGGTTCGCTTAGCATACCAATTTTAGCCCCAAAAACTTGTGGTGTACACCACAACCGGGCAGGCGACCCTAGGGAGTCGTTACCAAGAGACCCTGAGTAGCCTCCCCTGCCTCCCTATCCGGTGGCGCGCTCACCGTTTCCGGCCAGTCTCTTCGCTTAGCTACACCTAACCGGTCGTGTGCACCTCACGTGCTCCGACTGTGTATGGTGAGATTACCTTTTGTGAACTCAACTTGCGTTGGATTTATGGTGGATGTTCCTTGGACGTGTGTTACTACCTGTGTGGTGTTGGGTGCTTGGATTACCTTCGGTTCTGAATATTTACTTGGTTGTTTGGTCTCTGTGGATTACTGGGTCTCAGGACATGACAAGGTAAAGCTTCGGTTACTGCCTCAGCCGGCGATTTACCGGGCGGCAGCATTGACCGGAGACTATGTACGCGACCGACCTGGAGCAAGGAGGCTCTGCGCACTCGCTCCGGCCTTTGTCTGTCTTATGTTACAGTACTCAGGTTAGGACCTGCACCAGGTGTGGCATTCCAGTGGCCTAGCAATATGCACAATGTCATCCTACCCTGCTCGGGCTGCGCCTCCAGTCGGCACGGCTGTGCAGAACCACACTTTTAGTTAGGAGAGGACCGGGGGCTACTGAGTGCAAGATAAGCCATCTGTGGCACGGCCGGGCGTAGGGGCAATTAGTCTTCAGGCAGAGTGACAGAGCTGTTAATGGTCTTAGAAAGGAGTGCTCTTCTAGTACCCTACACTATGTGTATGTGCCGACAGCCGCATACCGGCGCACTGCAGCGGAAACGCTGAAAAGTGTTAGTAACTGAACATTCATCACAAAATGCGTTTTTGTCTCAAGAATGTCATTATAACATGAGTGTAAATTTGTAGCTGATAAAATTTGCTTTCTTTTCATACTAAACATGCCCATGCTGCTTACTACCAGCACACCTTCAAGAGCAGTTACTTTTCATATTTGCAATACAATAAACATGCACTGACAAAATAAAGCATTAACTTTCAAGCTCAATCAGTTGTGCATGTCAGTTTTCTGTGGGATGAAAAGTTGATGTATCTACACAGCATTCTATCCTCTACTGTTATCACTTACTAGATTTTCTGGGCCATTCCTGCTAGAGCAACACTAGCGTCAAAAAGCACTCCACTGCTGAGAAGCTGGTAAGCTGGTAATCCAGGTACATCAAGACGATCAACACAAACATGCTGATACCAGCTTTTGTGCACTGTGTTTATGCCGTACACTTGGGCCGTTTACACAATAAATCATAACCACTAACACAAGTAACAGGTCTTAAGCACACCACACATTAACATTAACACTAACACAAATAACAGCTCTGAAGCACATCACACTGGGCCTTTATATGAGCACGAACACAAGTAATAGGTCCAAAGCATATCACACTGGTGGTTCCTTAATATTAACCGTTTTTAGAATTTCCCTTTCAGGGATGAATACAGTTTTTGTACTTGAATTGAATTACGTCTCCTTTTTCTGATTGTTTGTTAATTATGTTTAACTGTACTGTCTTTCCCTTACCACCATTTGAAATAGTAAAGGAACCAGGATAATATGAATGAGTAGACAACCGTTAGTACCTGATACTATTAAACAGTATCACAGAGAATACTGGAGGCTATAAGCAGAGCATAAAGCACCGGGATTACACTATACACAACAGTATTCCATAGAGAATGAATGTTCAGACCTACTCAGTACTGTGCGAGGCACAGATAACTTATTATTCAGTCACACACAAACACGGTACCTGTCTTTATCCTCTGATTGCACCCTTAAAAATAACGTCCCTTGAATAATACCACCAACACAGAAACCAGCATGCAATGGTGCACAAGTGTGTTAAACGGTTTTATGTAGAAAACTGTTGAAGAGGAGATAGAGAACATTAAACACAGGCATTACACACCACACGTGAGTAGTCCGTTACAGAGATTAGAGAAGGAATTTTTGCTGCTAGCCAGTGACCCAGATAGCCTGCTCGCAGCGGGGAGGGGCTACCGCACGCCACAGCAGCAGGCTGCGGGCCAAACTAAAGAGTGAGAAATCGGCCTTTCTGTACAGCCGTGTCGGACATGCAACTAATGCACGACGTGGGAGGAGGAACAATGGTCGCAACTTTGGGCGTTTTACCGGACGGAGAGACCGGCATGCAACACCGCAGCGACTGCAGCCTTGGAAGTATCGCAGAGGTGGGCCACCTCAGACATCGTGAGCTTGTCGGCGTGAAAAAGGGATCTGCTGCCCCAACCGGTGCCTCAGACAGAGCTGCTCCTATAAGCAGCCGATGGGACTTGCCCTCCCATCAAGCACCAAGAGCTCCACCCCACCTTTCGGCCTGGGATATGCCGCGACGGGGTTCGTCCCTAAGGATATGCAGGCAATAGGAGCTCGGTCCCCCCGCAAGGAGAAGTTGGGCTTCTCGCACGCCACCAGGAAACGAAGAGCTCAGGCAGCAGGAGTGGGGGGCCACTCCTCTAAGACGACAGCGCCCGCCAGCCTTAGGCCGGACCAGCGCCTAGACCGGGCCGCACCAGGGTGCACCTCTCGGAGCGGGACAGGAAATTAAGCCGCCGACTGGACAGGCCACAAATACAGACTTCGGGGGCCCGAGACTGAGAACAGAGCCACAGGCGAGATAAGGTTCTCAGTCAGGGAAAAACCCACCGAGACCGAAGCACGCCACAGGGAGGAAGCAAGCTCGGACAGTAGTACAGCCGATGAGATGTGGTTCCTCGTCAAGTGTGGGCTCCAGGAGCGCCACCCTCCCCCCCCCCCCCCCCCCCCCCCCCTGCCCTAGAAGCATAGAGAGGGACATACAGCGGCCTCGGTCCTCGCGGCACACGGGGACGAAACCTGCACGATCGAAAGAGCGACCGCAGCAGACGAGGATAGGGCACTATGGATACCTCACGCCAGGGTACGTCATCATTCCCACTCCTCCTCGTTGGACCGGCAGACAAGCTCGAGCGCGGCGCAGCGGCAGATCTATTCTTGACACCAGGCCTTAGAGGCACCCTCCAGGAGCAGCCGTTTTTCCGGCCGGACCTTCGGGACCGATCTACCTCGAGGACGTGGCGGCCACGACGTCGGCGCGGGACCACTCGGATTGCGACTGCAGGACGGAATCAGCCTCTCTTCGGCACCGGCCCAGCCCTCACGAGCGGTCCGCGACGGTTCACGGGAACATACTCCCCCGGTGGCTACTCTTCAGTCGGCGCACAGATGTCCAGCACCTCCCTCCGTCTCCACCCCTGAGAGGAAGGCCTCAGCGATGGTCGACGCACCGCGACAGCCTAGCGCTTCAAGTCACACCCTCAACTGGCAGGCTTACGAGATCTAGCGGAGGCGCTCTCACCGCACCGGTGACAAGACGGCTTCGGAGACCAGGGCTTCTTCTCAGACTCCCGACGGCCAGAAGAGATAGATTTCACCTTCCGCCAGGTTTCTCCCAGGCATTCCGGTGCCCTTCCGGCGGTGGACAAGGAGGCGTGGATGCAGGCAGAGGCACCCCGCACCCAACGGACACTGAAGCGAGGCTTGGACAGGACAGCTACCTTGATCTGCTACTTCCTAGCGTGCTCGGGATTCCTCGAGAGGGCGACGCAATCCATGGTCAAGTGTCAGGAGAACACCTGGGACCTCTCAGCTTTGGCCCCTCTGCGCGGGATTCACACGGGGCTAGTAGCGGTGAATAGGGCGGCATACCACACCTCGGCCAACTCCATGGCAGTGGCCGCCATCGGCGACCTGATGTGACGGGACGTGCTGCTGGGACGATGCCTCTCTTCCAGCTATGGGGCAGACGCAGCTGCGCCAGGCTCCGCTCGGGGGCACTCTTTTGTGCGACCGACTTGGCTGACGGTAAAGGAGATTGCGCAGGAACTCTGGCCCACTGCAGGATTCGTCTCCCCAGCTTCAGTCAGCTGCAGAGCCATGGTCGCGCCCTGCAGGTCAGAACCCCCTCCTCCCTCCTCCCAGAGGCCGCGGGTGCATCCTCCCTCTTCTCCCACACCCTCCACTGCTTGGTCCAGAGGCGCCCGGAAGCGAGGGCGCTGCCGGGCATGCTGACGTGGAGACCCCGTCCTCCATCCGATCCCTGTTGGAGAACATATGGAAAAGCTATTTCAAGTCGCCCCAGGGATTCTTCGACTGAAGGTCTGAGGATCTCCTTCCAGTCACCCCTCCCTTGCGACACTCCCTCCTGTGGACTCGAGTACAGGGGGATTGGGACAATTCGACAGCGCGGCACGGCGATGTGAGAGCACTACTCCAGAAGGAGGCCACGGAGGTGGTCTCGCGTCCCGACTCCTCGGCATCCTACCGTCGCCTCTTCCTGGTCCCCAGACCCGGAGGCAAGTGACGCCCAGTATCGACCTTTCGGCGCTAAACAAGTACCTTTCGCGCTTCAGGATGGAAATGGCCACAGCACTGAGGGCGGCGGTGTGGCCCCAGGATTTAGCCATGAGCCTCGACCTAGCGGATGCATATCTTCTCCATCTGGCGTCGCGTGGTTACCGGCCCTTCGCCTTCCACGGGGTGCTCTGTCAGTTCGGACCCTACCTTGGACTTAACCTCAGCCCGGGGGTCTTCACTGAGATTGTCGACAGCATTGTCTCAGGGTTCTGACAAGCGGCCTCCATCCCAACTTCCAACTACCTGGACAACCGGCTCCTCCGGAACCAGATGGCAAAAGCGTTGGAAGACACAGATTCCTAGCTCCTTTCAATTTTTCCTGGCTATTGTCATCTTTATACGGATAGGTCCAAGTCTGAGGATGGGAGAGTGGCTGAGGCTGCAGTGTCCTCTCGCCATCCTAGATGCCCATTTAAGCTCCGCCTCCCTGACCATTCCTCTGTATTTAGTGCAGAACTGCAGGCAATTCTGCTGGCACTTAAGCATGCCTATCAGTCTCGGGAAAAGAACTTCCTGATTCTGTCTGACTCTCTTTCTGCCCTCCAGGCCCTTCAGGGCGCAGGAACAGACCACCCACTGCTGGTGCAGATTAGAGAGCTCTACGCGGACTTGATGAAGGAATATTATGACATCGTTTTTATTTTTGTCCCGGGCCATGTGGGCATCGAAGGCAACAGTCGCAGATTGTGCTGCCAACAGTGCCCGCAGTGACCCTGTCCCTGACACACAGACTGTTTATAGTGAATTTAAACCTGTGATTAGTGCGTACATAGCCTGCGATTGGCAGTCCAAGTGGGACAAAGAGGAAGGGAACAAGCTGTATGAAGCTCTTCCTACGGTGTCCGACAGTCTACCTTTCCGCTGCGGCAGCCGCCATGAGGAGACTGTCCTTACTCAGCTCCACATCGGGCACACGTATGTTACACACTCTTACTTAAACAGGATGAGTGTCCATGGTGTTTTGCCTGTGATGAGCAGCTTTCTGTTCAACACTTTTTGCTGTATTGTGCTGATCTAATTGACACGAGATATGAACACTTAACAGCAGAGTCCTTGAAGGTTTTGTTCCGGGATGTTCCCTCGGACAAAATCTTCAATTTCTTGAGAGAATGCAATATTTTTAACAAGATCTGAGCATTCATAGACTATGTGAATTTTTTTATTTGCCCTTTTTGAGAGTCTGTAGACATTTCTTTTAAAGACGTGTGACATTTTAGCCTGACATTTTAAAGCTATATTTACATCTTGTCTTAAGACCTTGCTTTTAGTCTGGCTGACCAGATTTTTACCCATCCCGCCGTGAGATGGCCTTAGTCGCCTGCTCGGCGTTAAACCCAAATAACTAACTGCTCCCCTGATGCTGATTCCTGGTCGATGGAGGCAAGTCCGACGGGGGACTGGCACGCAGGTTACCTACCTAGGCATAGAGTTCCTGACCGACATCAACCGGGTACGACGCCCCGAAGGCCGGATACAGAAGGTAGCGAAGGTGGCACTCTGAGTATCTCACGCACGGCAGTTTAGTCTATGCTGGTCGGCACTACCTGGAACAAATTTGTCAGATCGGCTTCGCGAGAGCACCGAGATGGTGAGGCAGCCTCCTTCTTCTTATTATCAGCGCGCTAAATACCATCACTGATGAGGCACCCGCTGTGCGATCTCGCTTCAGCTGGGGATAAGAATAGCGCAGCAGCTGTCTTCATTCACAGTACTACTGTGCTTTTCCCCTATTTCTTAGCATCTGATGCATACATTGGCGAAAAGGCTGTGAATTACAGATGTTGTCTTTAAACCGGAATTAATCCACCTGCAGTTTTGAGCAATTACTTGAACATAAGTCGTCTTGTAGAGGAGAAATTGTACTATCTTTGGACACCAAACACGCTGGGTGTCACGACTAGGGAGGGACAGACGAGATTGAAAGATAGAATAGAAGTAGAACCCCCAAATGTCCCGGCTAAAGAGAGATAGACGAGAATGAAGGTTAGGAGTAGAAGAGCGGAAGAAGACAGATAAAGAACCCTAGCGTCTTGCCTGAAGACAGGTTACAGCTCAGCACAAGCAACACAACACATTTACCTTACACGTACACTTAAACTTTATTACTTATTACACTAACTATCCCCCTTCCCTTCCTTCCCACCCTCCCCACCGACACTTCCCCTCTCCTCCCCTTCCCCTTCCGAAAAAAAAAAGAAAGAAAAAAAAGGAAAAGGTTAAACCAGAATTAATACTACTTCCACAGCATCAACATTGCATCGAGTGGTGGAAACAAGCACTCCCCAACGCTACGCAGCACTGTTGCTTCACAACCACAATAAAATTCGGTTTACAGTTCTCAGTGCTGACGGCTAATAAAACGTCATTTACAACGTAACTGTTCATACACAAGTATCATGGAACTACACCAAGGCAGAGTGAGTAATGGAAAGGTGAATAGGAATGGGACCACCGTGGTGAGTCGACGAACAGCCTGTGGATCCCTCCCGTCCGGCTTCCTTTGACAGTCGTTCAGCTTCACGGGTCTTCCCTCTCTCTCTCTCCCTCTCTCTGAGTGTCCCTGGCACTTGGTCTGGCCACAACGGTGACATGGCAGCTTCGGCAGTGGGTGACCGCGCGCGTCCCACGCCGAAGCCTGGTCCAGCGAGGCGTGGTTGGTCCCGATGCCCGTCGGCCCTCCAACCGGTCCCGACCCCGAAAGCCAATGCAAAACAAAAGCAGGAGACTAAACAGCCCCGTAAGTAACGTAAACCAGTGGGTCGTTAGAACCAGCTAATCTCCCATACCCACCCTGCTTGGTTTATAAAAACACTACCACTAACCGTTCAAGCACTCGACCCTCACCCATGTGACACGTGCTTCCAAACCAAAAATTACACATAAACCAAAAAATGAAAGTTCTCAAACATTACATATAACACTTCCTAAAATTCTCTGCACTTCCACAACAAACCAATACAACATCTCGCTAAACAGTTAAAAATAACTAAAAATAAGATAGAACCAAAATAATAACGCCAAAACCATACTTCCCCTTTACCACCCATCGCGTTCTCCCCTCCTTTCCCCCCCCCCCCCCCCCCCCCCCCCCCACGATACTTCTAGCCCTAACACATAGTACAAACACCCATAACAAACACGACAAAACATCTGCACGCGGGGTTTTTAAACACTTACCTCCTCTGCGACTCGTCACAACGCCACCACCTGTAGGCAAAACAATCCCAGTCTCCGGCCACCAATGACCCCGGGACTGGATCGGCGCGGTGTCACCAACACCCTCAGTCAGTCACTGACTCCCAACAGTCAGCTAAGCAGGACAACTTGATCCAACCGAGTACAGCTGCTAACTAAAATATAATTCCCTTGCTCTCGACAAGGTAAACTCGGCAGTGAACACACTGCTACATCCCAATAGCATGCTCCGCACGTGCAAAACAAAGAACACTAGCCCGTCTCTACCAACTTGTCAACAACTCATTATTCCTGCGTGACCGGTGCTTCGGCAACTTTCGACTACCTCTGTCAAAACAGTCACTAACCATGACACTGGGGTAATCTGCTTGGATATTTTTCATGCACTGGCTTAAAGTATCACTAGGAGACGGATTAGACGCAGCCGTCTGTTAGTTTATCATACTCTTTTTAAATCATGGTTCAAAAACAAAAGTTGCTGGAAAGTTCAGACAAAGTCAGTGCGGTCAACAGATGTCTTAACTGGCATATCCCATGCCAAAATCTTCAAAACCACATACCTGAGTCCTGCTAAAGCCAGTTTGGTAGACCAAGTGAAAACGGTAATCCATTCAGACCTCGCCGACATAAAGTATGCGAATGTCACGATACAGTCAATGTTTTTGACAATATCACAATTTTAGCACAGTTTAAAAGCAATACACAAAGCAGAGGTTTACTGTTTGCTGTTTAGAGATTCAGTTCCGGCTTTTATCACATTAAAATGGCTTAAAATAAGTGTGTCTACAGGGTCACTATGATGCGGCTGTGTCTAAACTTTATAGGCCTTCTACCACAAAGTCTACACAAAGAATTCAGGCCTTCTGCCATAAAGTCTACACAAACAATTCATGGCCTCCAAATGTCAGTCTTGGAAATGAATGTTCATTCTCCATGGCTATACTTTACATCAGATAAGGGCACACAAATTGATACATCCAGCACTGATAAACCAGTTTTTTTTACACACCCGCACTGTCTACAGCGGAAGGAAAGTTCCTCGAACTACACACGTTTTAATCATGTAATAACCACAGAATTCGAAGAGGTTTTTAAAAGAAACATGAGCTTTAAGAGGACATTTTCAAGCATAGGATTACATAATCATATTTATGATTGTAACTTTTTAGCCACGGTAATAAAAAGTTATAAACAGGCTAAACTGATCACCTGACTGGCAGCCTTCAACAAGGAACAAAGAGCGCTATGCTTCCCACCTGCAGCTGGCAGAGTCTGGCATCACCCGCGTGCACTTATAAGTGATATGGGTCACGGCTGGTTCACAGCCCAACTAAAGAGAGCAATTTAGGGAAAGGTAAACTGCCGTGCGCGCAGAAGCTCTCCCAGCCAGGGTCTGGCCCCAGCTGTCAGGCCTACTAAGCACTGCAGCGGATCTTCTACCCCTAGGCAGATTCTACTCTCAGCCGATACAGCTGCATCCGCTTCTGCATTGGCGCCCCTCCTCGGTCACGTCTCGCCTCCAGCAGTGGATGGACATTCCCTGGTAGCATCGGGGGTACTGCTCTTCTCCCCACCGCCACAGCTCTCCATCTGCACGGACGCAAGCCTCTCAGGCTGGAGAGCGCACCTGTGGCTGGAGTTGTCACAGCCTCGGGCAGCTGGACGGGGTAACACGCCAAAACAGTGACTGCGAGCATCGCCTTGACCGCAACTGCGCAGCGAGGGACATTGTGGCGGCCGTGGGTTGGCGGGCTGAGTCTACCTTCGCCCGTCTCTACATGCGAGACCTGTCCGGCCAGCGCGACTACCTGGCCCTAGTGGGGGACATCTTGGCGGCTCAGCACTCCCTCCCGGCGCCACAGGCACCATGGGTATTGCCTACCTAAATTTTCGGGAGTGGGCGCATAGGGGGCTCCTCGATAGTTAATGCGCGGAAGCGCTCAAGCATGGGAAAGGTGTACCGAGAAATGCGGCACCCTCCTCCTATTCGCCATTCTGCCTAGTAGTAATGCCATCGGTAAAGATTTTGAGAAACTAAATGGACTTTTCTCTAAAATGTATTTTTTGTGAAAAATACTTACCGATGGCATTACTCAGAGGTCCCTCCCTCCTACCCCGCTTGCCGCAGTGGAGCTAAGGCTCAGAGACTGGCGGGAAACGGTGAGCGCGCCACCAGATAGGGAGGCAGGGGAGGCTACTCAAGGTCTCTTGGTAATGACTCCCTGGGGTCGCCTTCCCGGTTGTGGTGTACACGAGTTTTTTTGGCTAAAATTGGTATGCTAAGCGAACCATTTCTAGTCGTAATGCCATCGGTAAGTATTTTTCGAAAAAATACATTTTAGAGAAAAATCCATTTTTATATAAACTCCGCATCCTGTTTCCCAGGCTCTGAGCCGGTTAAACATAAACACTGAGCGCCTCGCTGTACCATTCCAGCGCTGTCAAGTTTGCCGCTAATCAGGTAGCCACTCTCAGCAGGTAGTGCGGATTTCGAACGCGGCTAGCGCAAACCGCTTTAGCTG
Source organism: Semisulcospira habei (assembly GCA_036245525.1). Lineage (NCBI taxonomy): Eukaryota > Metazoa > Mollusca > Gastropoda > Semisulcospiridae > Semisulcospira > Semisulcospira habei. Next base: position 207,036,684 of record BTPG01000002.1, on the reverse strand, counting down.
GTAGCTGTACGCAGGGGAGCAGAAGCTGTGGCCCTGCTATACCGGGAGGCTGTAAGCTGAGGAGGTGTTTACCATGCCCGCTATAGCGGGAGTCAGTAATGAAAGGGTTAAGAATAACATAGACAAAACACAAATAAACTGTTTCGTTCTTGTTCTGAAGTATGTTTCTTTCTGCCTTGTTCTTGTTCTGAAGAATGTTTCTTTCTGTCTTGTTTATTTTCTTGCATTTTACATGCTCGGCAGTTGCTCTGTTGATATGGATTAACCATTTTAGCCCCAAGGGTGCAATTTCCAAATTGTGAAAGTGTTACTTAACGACTATACACCTGTTGCTGGAGATGGCTTGACCATGATAATTCAAGGGTAGTGCCGGATTAGCTTGGCGCCTGAAGGCCAAGCTAATCCGGCACTACCCTTAAATTATCATGGTCAAGCCATCTCCTGCTGTAGGGCACAGGGGCTAAATGGGTGAAGTTGTGTAAGAAACTGCCAAACCGCTACATAGTGAAACTAACAAAAAGTTGTTTCTCACAGGCAAATCAGTCCACAGCACTGGTCCTCGTGCTCTCAAAATGCGCTGCATGAGGCGTTTGAGCTCGGCATGGATTACTGTCTGCGCAATCCGCCCCGCCTGGTCTTTGATGGCCCTATCTGTGGGAATGGACTGGTAGAGGAAGGGGAAGAATGTGATTGTGGACTGGCAAAGGTGAGAGAACAGATAAGGAGATAAGTTAACCCCCTTGTGCATGGAGACGCTGTTGCCGCTGACCCTTTGGCTGTCAGTAGCGCCTTTTGTTGCGATGATTCCTGCAGAAATCATTGCGACAAGATGTGACCGACAGCCAAAAAGGTTAACAGTAATGGTGGCTGCATACACAAGGGGGTCAAAGTTATGCACACCTAATGAAGACATTCACAACTTTAGGAGGCATTAACAATAACAGGGCGTGGGAGATGTGTAATAGACCAAACATGTTGTCAAATTAGCATGGCACCTTAACCCATTTAACCCCACAGCCCCATTTCCCAAATTTTGGAGATGTTACCTAACGAATGTGCACCAGCTGCAGGAGATGGATCGACAAGGTGCCAAGCTCATCTGGCACTACCCTTGAATTATCATGGTCAATCCATCTCCTGCTGTAGGGTGTTGGGGCTAAATGGGTTAAGAGATGTCAGGCTAATTTGACACTGCCCTTGAATTGCTATGGCTGATGCATCTGGCGCTCGGCAATATTTTGCTATTTGAAAACGATTTCAAATTAGGAAATGTTGCAAATACATACCCCTGCCGTTTGCTAGATGTGAAGAAACTGTTCATGTTAATTCATTCTACCCCAGACACACCACAGCAAGATATGGATCGACCATGATACAGTGGAGTCCAGTTAACACGAACTCGCTTTACACGAATTTCCGGTTAACACGAACCGTTTTTGCATTCCCGGCCGACGGCCTTCTTATTCTGTATTAAAATTTCACTGATAACACGAAATGCTTAACACAAAATTTTGCTTTACACGAAGCTGTTTTCGGTTCCCAACAAGGGCATTTTCACTATTATTCACCTGTTTAACACGAACACAGATTCCATTCACCGAAAACCAATTCACATGTCGCTCTCGCGCTGTGGAATACACATGACAGATCAGAGCGAACTCTAGTCTGTGATTGGCTGAATAGCCTTCGGCTGTTGTAATCCGTCTTCTCATTGGCTAGCACTTCTGAACTGTATTCATGTTGTATCATTCGTGTACCAACACAACCCTTTTACCGATGCGGGATTGTAATTCAGCCTGTGTTGCTTTTACCTGATGGATTGTAACTTACTATGGATTTTACATTAAATATGTGAGCTGAACACGTTTCCTTGTGTTTTCCTAGCGAGCTGAAGGTATGCACATCAAAAGTACGATAATGTGCACTTTTAACCTCACTCATTCACGCACACGTCTTACACACTTTCTCCTTGAGGGCCGTGATCAATTTTTCGGCCATATTGGTTAACACGAAATACGTTTAACACGAAGTGATTTTCCGTGTCCCCAGAAATTCGTGTTAAGCGGACTCCACTGTAGTTCAAGGGTGATGCCAGAATAGCTTGGCGCCTATGGGCGCCAAGCTATTCTGGCAACACCCTTGAACTATCATGGTCGATCTGTGTCCTGCACTGCACTGCAGTATTCAGAGGACAACGGCAAAATTTAAGGATTTCGGTTTTGGGGTAGAATGAGTTTTAAAGGAGAGTGCCAAATTAGCTTTGTGCATTCAGACTATGCTTACCATCTCAGGCACCATCTCATCACGCACTATCCATGAATTAATGACATGCCCCCATCTATCCACACCTCCCCACCCCTGCTTTAGGGTGTCATGAGATGATTGCTTTTTTGTATTTTTTAACCAGGACTGTACAAATCGCTGCTGTAACTCAACATCCTGTCAGCTTCACTCACAAGCTTTGTGTGGAACGGGACGCTGTTGTAACCTGGATACTTGCAAGGTGGGTGGTGTTACCATGGCAGGCGATTAATGCATTGAGCCCAAATGTCAAGATTATCAAATTTTGGCTGTGTATTCTGAAGACTACAAACTTCTGAGCCCTGTAGTTGACCTCAAAAGACTATAATGCAGTGCAAGGGCTGGACTGACTGTGATAGTTAACCCCTTGACTGTTGAGAAAAAGTCAACACGATCCAACTGCAAGAGACAGTTGCTGGGGCTCACGATTATCTGTGTCTGTTGACGAGGCCAATCTGTATCCCTGTTTCTTCCATGTTTGTGGCTTTTTGGTTGTTGACTGAACAAAGATTTCAGAAATACAATATACGTACAGTGGGAGAAAAGGGGTTAAAGGGTGGTGCCAGAATAGCGTGGTGCCTTGCAGCAGCAAGCTATTCTGGAACCACCCTTGAACTGTCTTGGTCGGTCCATATCGTGTAAAATGTCACACTATACTATGATGTATTTTTATGTAACTCCTTGACTGCTGCTGACAATAATGAAAAGTGGCATAGTGGTATTGTCAGTATCAGTCAAGGGGTTAACCCTTTTAGGTGTATTTCCCAAATTTGCGAAAGTGTTACTTTAATGACTATGTACCAGTTGCAGGTGGATTGACCATGATAATTCAAGGGTAGTGCCAGATTAGCTTGGCACCTTCATGCGCCAAGCTAATCTGGCACTACCCTTGAATTATCATGGTCAATCAATCTCCTGCTGTAGGGACTCGAGGCTAAATGGGTTAGTAGGTTGAGTGACAGTCAAATTAGGTTGGTTGCAGACTTGGGTAGATTTGGTTGCTGGATTACGTTTCCTTGGCCCCTATTTTCTACTTTGTGTGTGTTGCCAGCCCAAGGCAGCTTCCACCTTGTGCCGAGAGCCAACAGGGGAGTGCGATCTACCTGAGTTTTGTGACGGAACCACAGAGTACTGTCCCCGAGACTTTTTCATCCAGAATGGCGTATCATGTTCTGGGGGGCAGGTATGTTGTGTTCACTGTACTAGCTCTTTGGCTGTACTTGCCCTTTGTTGGTAGCACTCTTTGTCCTGCAGGAATCATCATGACAGTACTGGTGGCTGCATGCACAAGGGCATGGATATGCGCTCGCTGAATGTTCTAATTTTGAAGTTGGGGGTGTATGAATATGTCATGCTGTGCCAGATGGTTACCTAGAAGATATTTTTAAAACGTGGTCATTTTTGGCTCGCATGTAATAGCAAAAGTGAGTCTGTAATTGGGCAGTGTTCGTCCTGTCGTTTATCCGTCATTAACTTTAACATTGGCATTTTCTCAGAGACTTTCAAGCCAAAATCTTCAAACTTGACCCAAGGATACTTTCAGGGCAAGACATTTCTAAGCATGCAAATTTGAGTGACCTCTCTCAAAGGTCAAGGTCACAGGGGATTGGAAAATAGGCCCAAAATAGCCATATTATTTTCTCAAAATCATTACCGACGGCATTACTACTAGGAATACTTCGCTTAGCTTAACAATTTTAGTCCCAAAAACTCGTGTACATTACCACAGGGGAGGCAATCACTAGGGGTGTCATTACCAGGACACCAGGGGTGGCCTCCCCTTCTCCCTATCTGGTGGCGCGCTCACCGTTTCCCGGCAGTCTCTTCGCTTAGCTGCTCAGGACAGGCCGTGTGCACTTCGTGCTCCGGCTGTAGTTAGGTGGATTACCGTTGTGTACTGTGGACTTTGGATTTATGTGTTCGGACTTTCGTGGACGTTGGATTATGTGCATTGTGTGGTGATTGGATTACCTACGTGGTCTATGGATTATGTGGTGTTGGTTTCTGTGGAATTACCGGTTTGGCAAGGGCGAAGTAGAGTAGTGGTGACTGCCTCTAACCGGTTTTGACCGGGCAGCGGCGGTGACCGGGCCGTGATGTTTGGGCCAACCGGGAGCGCGGTTTTTCTTTGGAGGTTCCCCGCTTTCACTTGGTTTGGTTGTTTTGTTTTTTCTGTCCTTTGTTACAGTACTCAGGTACATGCACCAAGTGTGGCACCTTCCAATGGCCGAGTGAGGGCCATGATGTCTGCCTACCCCGCTCAGGCGGCTCCTCCGTCTGGACGTGCCGCGGATGTGGGACTTGGGAAGAAGAAAGATGGTCACAGCTGTGGACGTTTTACCGAAGGGAGAGACCGGCGCCGCCATCACAGCTAAAGTAAAGAAAGGATGCTACAGCAGGGCAGAAAAGGCAGAATCATACGGAACTGTGAATAAAGGGGTACACTACCCCCGCTGGTGCCTCGGGAAAACTTGCCCGCCTTCAGCGGATGATTGAGCCTAACATTTCGGATCGGGGCTTGCCCCCCGTCCAAGCTCGGGCACCAAGCGCTCCACCCTGCCTCGTAGAGGCCCTGGATATGCTCGACCGCCAACGATGGGGTGCGTCCCCTAGGCACGTGTCAGCATTTGGAGCTCGGTCCCCCCGCAGTAGAGAGATTGGGCGAGATTATCACCCCCCAGGTGACAGAGAGAGAGAGAGAGAGAGAGCCCCCCCCCCCCCCCCTCCCTGAGAGGAGAGTGCCCGCCAGCTTTAGGCCGGACCAGCGCCGTCACCTGGCCGCGTCTACAACGCACCTCTCAGACAGGGACAGGAATGAGAGACACAGAGTGAACTCTACACCTCCACCCCTCCGCTTTGAGGGCTCGGATATGAGAAAACGGCCGCGACGAGATTCGTCCCCACGGAAGGAATTAGGAAGACGAGAAAGGAGTCAAAGACAGATGATGATTGCGAGACCGAGGCCCTACCCCCGGAGGACGGAAGACGAGGAAGGAAGCAAAGACAGAATATGGTTGGCCGAAGCTGTCCATAGGAGGACGGACATTTGGTCATTAGAGCCAGCCGACGGGAGGTGCATCCCCGTCGCGAGTGAACCACCAGGACACCTCCTCCATGCCATAGGAACATGGAGAATGACACAGGCTTCAGGGTCCCGAGTCAAAGAGTGGAGCCACAGACGAGATCTAACGCACAGGGTGGATACCCCATGTCCGAAGCCCTATTGGGAAGAACTAACTCGGTCAGCAGTCGACGAGAGGTGGTGCAAACCACACACCCACACTCCACCCTTGGAGGTAGAGAGGAACACACAGTGGACATGGACCTTCATTACGCGGCGAGGAAGCCATCATGTTCGGTCGGGCGACCGCAGCAGCGGGAGGAAGGGCGCTACGGATATCTTTTGCTTGGGAACTCCTTCCTTCTTCGCCTCTCCGACCAACTGACAAGCTCGGGTACGGCGCAGCGTGGGATCTCTCGGTGACACCGAGCATCAGGGGCGCCCGGCAAGAGCGGCCGTTCTTCAGACCAGAGATTAAGGGCCGATTTCCTCGGGGAAACGACAGCCTCGACACCAGCGCCGGGATCACAGAGATGGCAGCGGCAGGACTGAATCGCCCTCACTTTCGACACTCGACCTCAGCCTGTTGGATTATGGAACGAGCGTTAACGCAGCAACACAGTAGGTCCCGCTCTCTTCCGAGTGGGAGCAGTGTCTTGCGGGTCAAGATCCTCGGAGGGGACGAGGGATCAAGTGGAAAACACATCAACAGGCTGGAATTGGAAGCAGTGTGCTTTGTGTTCTCGCCGGGAAGCAGCAGCGCACAGGTCAAGATATCCTTGCCGTTGGATGAGATATCAAGCCGTCAAACATCTCAACAGGTTGCAGATGAAGCAGGGCGGCTCGCGCTGTCTCCGTGGGAAGCAGTGTCTCACGAGTCAGGATCCTCGTAGTGGACGAAGGATCAAGCGGACGAACACATCAACAGGCGGGATATGGAAGCAGTGTGCCCCGCATTCTCTCCGAGTGGAAGCAGTAGCTCGCAAGTCAGGACTTCCTTGTACATGGACAAGGGATCAAGCCGTCTAACACTTCTAAAGGCTGGAGTGAAAGCAGTGTGCCCTGCATTCTCTTCGAGTGGAAGCAGCAGCTCACAAGTCAGGATATCATCGTGCGTGGACGAGGGATCAAGCCGTCTAATACTTCAACAGGCTGGAGGGAAGCAGTGTGACTCACGCTCTCTCTGGGTGGGAGCAGCGTATCTTGGGGCATGAGTACGCGTAATCTCCGACAGCTCGACAGTGTTGGCTTACATCCAGAACCGAAGGTCGATGAGGTGCTAAGTCTACACCCGGAGGACGAGGTTCGGAGTGGGGGTAGACAACGGACATGCCTAGCAGACGGTCGGTGCGCTCCAACACATCGCAGATTCACCGCTCTTGGGACGAAGCATCTGGGTTCGTCGTGTCATTCCGCTGGCCGTCATCGCCCTGAGAGAAAAGCTGCGATGATGACCGACGCATCGAGTGGCCCAGTGCGTCATGTCGCTCCCTCGCAGACTTCGGGATCTAGCGGAGGCATTGGGCGACCACTCGGCAAGACGGCGGCGGACAACAGAGGTTCTTCTGAAGACTCCCGATGACCAGAGAGGATGAACATCTACTTCTGCCAGCAGTGATCTAGAGTCTCTTCTGGGCGGTACTGTGCTAGTGTTGGATAAGGAGGCGTGGATGCTGTCGGCGGCTCCCCACAGACTACAGACTCGGGCACAAGGAAGCGGAAGCGAGTCTTGGTCAGGACTGCGCCCGAGGTTTGCTTCCCCCTAGCAGACGCGGGGTTTCATCAAGAGGGTGAAGCCTTCCGTAAGCAAGTGTCTGAGAACTCCTGGGACTTTACAGCCTCGGTCTGTTGGAGCGGGACACGCACGGAGCTAGTGACAGCATTAGGATGGCGTACCACCCCGCAGCCTACTCCTTGGCAGAGATCGCCGGTGGCGATGGGATATGAAGGGACTTGCTGTTGTGACAGGTTCCACGCTTGCCCGTCTTTTGGGATAACACAGCGGTGGAAGGCTCCGCGTGAGGACATTCTTCGGTGGGACCGACTTGGCAGACGATAAGGCGACAGCACAGGATCCCTTGTCACCTTGGCAGGATTGTCTCCACGCGCTCCAGTCAGCGGTGGCGAGATGGAAGCTTTGGCTACAGCGTGATTTGGTGATGCCCTGCCTAGAAGGAGACCACGGAGGTGGACTGAGACCCTGACGCCCGACAGGCTACAGTAGGCCCTGACGGATCCCGGACCCGGAGACTAGGTGACGTCTAGTGTTGGCTTTGGCGCTTACTAGTTGCTTCGGCCCTGCGCTTGCAACTACTTGGATGGTCAGCCCTCTGGCCCAGATGGCGAAGCGTGGGAGGACCCGGACTACTGGCTGACGCGACGCCGCCGACGCGGATTCCGGGGCATCGGAGGCAAGTCCGACGTGGGACCAGCACCCAGTTGCTGCCTAGGCAGGGAGTGCCTGACCGATAACACGCAGGCAGATTCATCCACTGGCTGGAGTGATGGCGGTGCAGCTGGTGCTCGTCAGATGGAAACTATGGCTGACGCTATGGAAGATATGGGTGCACTCCGGCTACTAGAGGTCGGGGTTTCTTCGTGTAGCACTTCTGCCGGTCGTGCAGAGATCGGGCTGAAGGTCAGCTCAACGTACGTGCGGATTCCCCTTGTGACAGGGTCAGCGGCAGCGTAAAGAGTGTTACTACTCTCAGCTGACTTCCAACTACTCTACACGTGTGAGGAGTCTCCGATGATAGGCCGGTCATACTGTAGTGGAACAGGAAGCTGCTTCCTCTGTTGCTTCCAGACCGGATCCACAAGCCTCGATGGGCTCCTTCGAGGAACGGACTCCTTGCATAGCCAACCACCTTTACATATGGACGCTCCGGTTCGTCTGTTCACCGAAGTCAAGCCGTTGGGGGCGGTTAATCCTTGGTTGGATAACCTCCTGGGAACAACAGGTATGGTGGAAGTCATCTTAACCCTTATCTTGTTCACCAGAGGGTGATATACGTTCGAATAAGAATAGTTAACGGCTAGCGCCGGAGTGACTTGGCACCGCTAGGCTTCGCTCTAATCCGGGCTAGCCTTCAAATAAAGCCTTTGGGCTATTTTCTTATTTTCTATAGTATAACCTGTGTATGGCAGGGCACAATTGAAACTGTTAGCCTCAGGCTGATATGGGTTAAGATGTGGCAGCGCGTTCCCTCCCTCAGGACAGGTACATAGGGGCTCCACAAGCCCAGGAATGGCATGGGGATTAGGACTTTGATGACCGTTCAGCTGGATCACAGTCCTTTGAAGACGCGCGGCGAACCCCTGCCTCAGCTCCGCGTCTTAGACGATCGCAACCCTGGCAGCAACTGTTTGTACGGACACAGAGCAGTTGGCGCGGCACGCTGGGAGATGGACAGTCAGCACTCACACCAAGAGGCTTCTCGGGTGCGACAGTGGATGTGATTGCAGCGACTCAAGGAGTTTCTGACAGTATGGACACGAGGGAGAGTGGAGAGTACTACAGGCCTGATGTGCAGCGGAGCATCTTTCCCCACAGACCGGACTAACCCCATTGTGGCCGAGTTCGTCTAGAGGTTGCCAAGCAGATCGGACCCCTCAGCATCGTTCAAATTTACCGGGTAGCAGGCACTTATTGACACCTAGCATGGACCAGCGCCGGTACAGACCTCTCGGACCGGATCGAGCACCATCATCGGCAAGACGGCCGGCTTCCGCTGACGTTGTGGGGAAGCCTAAAAGGAAGACGGCTCGATACAGCTCTTCACAGCTCTTACGTTTCTGGCAAAGAAAGCCTCCCAGCATCGGCGCTCCAAGTATTGTCCATCCCTCCTCTCAGGACAACGGAATAGGATGGGGAATCCCGCCTACAGGACCCCGTCAAAGCGCTTAAAGTTACCTGCGCAGAACTAAGCCACTATTACAATGGCGCTTGTGCCTATTCCTGCCCTTGGCTCCGGGCAGACGAGACATATCTGTGCAGGTGATCTGATCCTGGCTTCCCTGGGCGATATGGGAGGCATACAAAGAGCTTGCCCCTGCACAAACCAAGACCTTGTGTATCAGGGCACATGAAGTCAGAGCAGTGGCAATGAGCATCGCCTTTGACCGCAACTGCGCGGTCAGCGACATTGCAGCAGCCATGGGTTGGAGGGCCGAATCTACCTTCGCCCGCTTCTACCTATGAGATCTATCCGGCCAGCGCGACAACCTGGCCTTACTGGGGGACATATCAGCAATGCAGCACTCCCTCCAGGCGCCAGAGGCGCCGTAGGTAACGCCTAGCTAAAATTGTCGGGAGTGGGCGCGTAGGGTGGGACCCTCAATTTACGCGCAGAGGCGCTTAGGCGTGGGACAGGTGGCCCAGGAACTGCGCCACCCTCCTATTCGCCATTCTTCCTAGTAGTAATGCCGTCTGTAATGATTTTGAGAAAATAAATAATTTTTTTTTTCTAAAATGTATTTTTTGGAAAAATACTTACCGACGGCATTACTCAGAAGTCCCTCCCGCCTTCCCCGCTTGCCGCAGTCGAGCTAAGACTCAGAGACTGCTGGGAAACGGTGAGCGTGCCACCGGATAGGGAGAAGGGGAGGCCACCCTGGGTGTCCTGGTAATGACACCCCTAGTGATGGCCTCCCCTGTGGTAATGTACACGAGTTTTTGGGGCTAAAATTGTTAAGCTAAGCGAAGTATTCCTAGTAGTAATGCCGTCGGTAAGTATTTTTCCCAAAAATACATTTTAGAAAAAAAAATTGTTTTTGACAAACTTTGTTTTTTAAGTCTCTTCTGTTTACAGAAGAGACTTTTTAGGATGGCACATGGTGGGGTGATATCAGTAGAATGTCATTGAAGGCATGCAGTCCTCAGACTCATGCAGACCTCAGACTTTGACAGTGAAGTAACACAATATAAATTACATCATGTCTAGCTAAGCTAACCGAGCTGCTGAACATACATTTGGCCATATGTGCCTTTGTATGTGTATGTATGCAGACACGAGCATCTCCGGTGTTTGTGTATGTACAGGCCTGAAATGCTTAGAGATGTATTTCATTTTCAGAGAGCCTCCGAGCATATTTAAATTCGATAATGTATTTCGGAGAGCCTCCGCGCATATTTAAATTGGATGACTCGTCAAAGAGAAAAATTGCTGTTATATAAAGTCAGTTGACCTGCATTTGAATCCATAATTTTCATTCTAGTCACTTGGAATTTTGGATATAGCTACCTTGGATAATATATATAGACATTGGATGAGTTCATTAGCCAGCTTTATACCTTTTTCGTAAAAAATAATTCATTGCAGGAAAAATAAAAAAAAAGTAAACATTTTTGACTTTAGCAAAGCATCAGACGGTAACGTGAAGGTGCCAACCACGTCAGTGTTACACATTGTTTCTAAGTTATTGCAAAGCACCAGATGTTGGTGTTATACAGTGTTTCTGAATTGAAGCAAAACACCAGACACATCAGTGTTACACATGAATTGACACAGTGCTCGCTATCTCTCTCTGTCTGACAGACAATCTATTTGATTTAAGCATGTTCTTAATTAAACGAACTTTTGATCGGCAAACCTAGATCAGAGAAGATCGCCGATCTTTTGGTTTGTTTCCTAATTGAGGTTGAACGAACCTAGGCGAACTTCAGCAAACCAGGTTTGCCATGGTTCTCTTTCTTAATTGAAGTGCTTGATTCGGCGTACTTACTGTCTGCGAAGGTGTTCAAAATGGCTGCCGCTATGCTGCTTCGCGATTTGGACGATTTTTGTTTTTGTACTCCTTGCAGTAGCGATCCCACAAACAGCATTCCGCCTCCCACAAATCAATAAAAATAGGTCTTGTTCTTCGCACGAGTGAAATATCACCGTCTGCCGTAGTTGTTTTGAATCGGTGACTATCTTCTTATCTCCAACGCAGAAGAGGGTAAAAGTTTTGACCAATCAGAGAAAAGGTTCACCTTGGTTTGCTCAACACGTTTAGCAAACCTTTTCCGACAGCGAACTATGGTTTGCCGAGGTTCGTGAACTACTTCGAACTAGGTTCACCATATCTTTTGATCGTCCAATTAAGAACCAACCTGGTTCATTCGAGATCGTGAACTCTAGTTCGTCAGAGTTCACGAACTAAAGTTCGTTTAATTAAATACATGCTTTAGGAAGACACCCTCTATTTTTCTTATGAATATGTAGACCCATGGGCGTATTGTGCAAAAAGTGGTTAAATATATGCAAGCTCATATAGAAGAGACTTCGTGGGCTCGTTCATCCCATCTTGTCTTCAAATACTATTCACAACTTCAAAACCAAACTTGGTACAAAGATACCTGATGGTAAGACCTTTCTATGCATACTAATTTGGTTGACCCCTTGGATAGGTCAGCAGGCACAAGAGATCAGGAAATAGGTCCAAAATAGCCATATTTTGACTAAAGATGTTTTCTCAAATACTGTTTTTAACTTAAAACCCAAACTTGGTACAGAGATACCTGATTGTGAGACCTTCCTGTGCATATTAATTTGGATGTCCCCTTGGAAACATCAAGGGTCTCAATAGATCAGGAAATAGATCACAAATAACAATTCTTGGACAAACAACTTTTTTCTCAAATAATGTTTAGAACTTCCATCCCAAAGCTGGTACAGAGATATCTGGTGGAAAGCCTTCCTACACATGCCAGTTTGGATGATGAAAGGTCAAGGGTCACAAGAGATTGGCAGATGATATGAACAATGTCTGTATTCAGTCAAATTTGGTTCAGTGTTGCTGCTGGGGTGTTGGGCCATGTGTCCAATTTGTACTAGCATGACAATGTTTTGTCTTAACCCCTTTGTGCATGGAGTCACCAGTACTGGTGGCTCCATGTACAAGAGGGTTAATAAATCTGCAGTGTCAGTACAGTCATATTGCTACAAAATATTTGTAAATGCAATGGATATTCGTTCTGTGTCTGTACAGTCGTATTGCTACAAAGGGAAGTGTAGCACCCACAATGCGCAGTGTCAGCTGCTGTGGGGATCAACTGGCCGAGTGTCCGACCCAATCTGTTTCCAGCAGCTCAACATTCGCGGGGACCATGATGGCAACTGTGGCTATAACTGGACCACCGACAAATACTATATGTGTGACCGAGAGTATGTTCTTTTTTATGACTACTAGATAGCTTGTAGGACTGTGAGTAACTGGGGCCAAGTTTTTTTAACTCCTTACGCCCTGAAGACAAAATTATCAATTCTCTTTAGATAGCCTCTGAGATCTATATCACATTCACAGTTCTGGAGACAGATCGACCATGATATTTCAAGGTTGGTGTCAGGATAGCTTGGCGCCTAGAGGCGCCAAGCTATCCTGACACCAACCTTGAAATATCATGGTTAATCCACATCCTGTCGTAGTCTTTCAGGGCTTTATGGGTTAATGTGATTGAGAAATTTTCTTTTGCTACAATGTTTTTACTTTCGTCAAAGATAACTTGCAATCTTGTATTTGTTGCACTGCTGACTGGGATTGTCTTACTTTCCTCAAAATTTAACACGACCCTTATTAGGGATCATCTGTCTTTAAAGACTGTTTAGGTGGCTGTTACCACCTACATCATTACATGATAGTCGTTATCCCATTACATCCCAAGGCTGATTTTGTAAAATTTGCTTATTGTCCTATGAAGGCTACATTACAGTTTAGGAGATAGATCAACTGTTTTAGTTCAAGGGTGGTGCCTGAATAGTCAGGCGCCAAGCTATTCTGGCACCACCCTTGAACTATCAGTCAAATTTATTTCAAGCAAATGGTGTATCAGAATGACAAAGGTTAATGACAGATAGCACATTTTACCTTTCAAGACTTCTCTTGCAAGAGCACCAGTGTTTTAAGACCAGTTTCTTCTCGCAAAAAGGGTGCCAGCCCAAAACAGGTTCTTCTGTACCAATGTCGGATCAACATGAGATTGAGAATTACTTATGTGCTGTTTTGCGAAGATGTTGCAGCTGGGTTGCTGGGCCATGTGTCCAATTTGTACCAGCATGACAATGTTTTGTATTAACCCCTTTGTGCATGTAGTCACCAGTACTGTCAATTACAGTACTGGTGGCTACATGTACAAGAGGGTTAATAAATCTGCTGTGTCAATACAGTCATATTGCTACAAAATATTTGTAAATGCAATGGATATTTGTTCTGTGTCTGTACAGTCGTATTGCTACAAAGGGAAGTGTAGCACCCACAATGCACAGTGTCAGCTACTGTGCGGATCAACTGGCCGAGTGTCCTGATTTGCTGTAGTGGAAGTTGCCATGCCTTATTTTTCTCTTCTTTTTACTCAGGAATGTCATGTGTGGCCTTCTACACTGCGTACATCTAAATGAAAAGTTGATGTTCTGGCGAGACAACCTTGCTCTAGACATGCGTGCGAACTTCCTGATGCGGGGAAACACGCAGTATGTGTGTCGATCAACCATGCTGGATGTCGGTCTTGACATGCCTGACCCTGGCCTGGTGCCTGATGGTGCCAAGTGTGAGGACAACAAGGTCAGATATTTCTGCTGCCTATAGACACATTGAACTCTTGGGCTGACATTCTAGTTGTTTTCTCAAAACACATTACCGATGGTATTACTAATAGGAATGGTTTCTTAGGTAGACTAATTTTAGCCAAAATTGTTGTGTACGAGTATGGCCGTGATGGCAGGTGAGGGGCGCCATAGCCTAGGCGGTAACCCGAGTAGCCTCCCTTCCAACCCAATCGCACATGTGCCCAGCGGAAGCTCACTAGTCAGTTTCTTTGCTAGACAGTGGAAGGTTGTGTACGTCTATGACTCTAGCTTTGGACTGTGTAAAGTTGTGGAAAACCGGTCGTGGGGTTTTGGTGGAGATGTTACCCTACGCTTTGCCTTATGTTAGGCTTGGATGCTTTCTTGTGGGACTTTCTTCATCGGTGTTTGTGCCTTAGACCTGACGAGATAGCAGCGCCCTGTGAACTGGGCTCACGCGCCTCGAGGCCGGTCTGGCCATAGTGTGTTACGCACTTCGTGTGTCCTGAACTTTCTCCTTCACTCTACTGCTAGTCTCGGAGTGCCCGGTGTTAGGCTTGGACGCTTTCCTGTGGGAATTTTCTTTGTCGGTCCTTGTGCTTTTAGACCTGACGTGACCGTGGCGTCTTCTGAACTGTGCTCACGCGCCTCGGTGCCAGACTGTTCGTGCCGATTTTCGCACGTCGCGTGTCCTGAACTTTCTGCTTAGCACCAGGACTATCTTTAGGGTGTATGGTGTAGGTGGACGCTTCCTGAATTTCCTCGGCGGTGTTCCTAGCATCGGGAACCGGTTGTGCCAGCGGCGCCTGCGTGGATGCCTGTCACGGACCGGGATTGCGTCGAGCCTGCCTTCAGCCGTGGGTCTTGGACTCCACGGTATTCTGGTTGGTCTTCGACCTGTGTTGGTGCCCTGCTTCTTCGGATGGCAAGGTAAAACCTCTGTTTTTGTCTACGTCGGGCGCTCAAGTGGGGGATGGAGCACCGGGCGTCGGCATATGCCGTGCACTTAAACTTCGTTCTTACGCACGGATTCGTATTGCGGGCCTGCGGGGGCCCGCTCGCTCGCATGTCTTTGTGCATTATGTTTTGCAGTTGGCAAGTCTGCACCTGCACGCGATGTGGGCAGTTCCAGTGGCCTAGTGACGAGCATGCCGTTTGCCTGTCCTGTTCCGGATGTGCCTCCACCTACCCGTGCCTGGTCTGTGCCCCATGGCTGGAAGAACAGTGGACCCAGCTATGGAACTTCTACTGCCGCGAACGGCCGAAACCAGCACGGGGGAAAGATCCAACACCGGGTGATAGAGCTTTCAACACCGCGACTTAGGCCGCGAGCTTGAGCTCTAATACCGGCAGCCACCACAGTCCCGTCGAGTGGTCTCTGTTCGGTCAAGGATCCTCAAGCGCCACAGGCTAGGCCTCGAGACAAGCACCGGTAGCCACCACAGTCCCGTCGAGTGGTCTCTACCCGGCGGTGATGCCCCTGACTGGAAGAGATGTGGACCCAGCTATGGAGCTTCTACCGCCGCGAATGGCCGACACCAGCACGGGGGAAAGTTCCAACACCGGTACGCACCACAGACCCGACGAGTGGCCCTTACCAGGTGGTAGAGCCTTCAACGCTGTGGCCCAGGCTGCGAGCCAGAGCTCTAATACCGGCAGCCACCACAGTCCCGTCGAGTGGTCTCTGTTCGGTCATGGATCCTCGAGCGCCTCGAGCTAGGCCTCGGGCACGAGATCAGACACGAGGGCGAGCTTCAGCACCGGTAGTCGTCACAGACCCGACGAGGGCGGTCTACCAGGTTGAGGAGCCTCGCACGCAACAGGATGGTCCAATCACTGCCACCTCCTCGCCCATGACTAGAGTCCAGCTCAGAGTTGGCTATCCAGAGTTAGCAATTGGGGACTCGACCAGACGCGCTCCCGTTCCCAGGCTGAAGCAGTAGACGCGGCGCAGCATCGCGACGACACGTCACGCCGGGCCACACGTCCGCTGCAACCTGGGGTATATGCCAGCACAGACAAGATATGATGTCCCGGCCATGGTAAGTGCCTATACCTTTGGCAGGATGAGAATGCTAGGCCATGCGGCATTTGCGTGACTTAGGCAGCAGGACAGGCCCTATGCCTAGAACATTGGCCAGTGCCAACCAACTTGTAAGTTCGGAAAAGACCCAAATATGAGGTTGGCCCACGACCCCATTCCTCGACTCTAGTCAGGCACAGACGTTTGGCGCCCCGTTCATAGGCAGTGACAGGGGACCATGAGCGGACAGGTCGGCTGGACTAGTGTGCTCCTGCTCGTCGGGGATTGAGTATAGATGAGTCGGGATTGCGATCAGATTACTTGAAGCTGCAGCGTCCCACTCTTTTCAGGAATTTGTCGTTGGTGGTGCTCCGCCCAGGCGTCTGGGGCCACCTCGCGGCGGAGGGTCGATGGAAGGAGTTTACGACTGGACAATTCTGCTGGGCTTGCAGGCGCCCGCTCGCCAGGTTAATTAGAGATGAGCCAGGCTCACGCCGATTCACACGCCCTGTCTACCCTCAGGATGGTGCGTATGGACCACGGAGTGGAAGAACCTAGCGGACGTCCGTCAGGACAAGACTTAGGTCGACCGATCCTTCCACAAGTCCTACAGCAGTGTTCCGCCTCAAGCCCGTTACAAGTACCGTCGCTCCGGGCGAGGCTACAGGAGCAGCGGCGGCCTCTCGCCTGTCGCTTCCAGGCAGGTCGTCTAGGCCTACACTGGTTGCGCCGTACGCCTGCCAGCCCAGCACGGAGATGCGGCATCCATCCCAGGGACGGTGCTTTTACACTGGACAGGTTGAGACTGCAGGCTGTGGGCGGCCCCCGTGACGCACAGAATACTGCGAGCGCAGCCTTGTCCTCGGCTCGCCACCCTGCCTCCGGGGCGGCTTCCAGCCACTACTAGTCTGGTGAAGTGTACACTTTGCAAGCGCTTACAGCTGGAAGGTAAGTTAAGCGCGGTCAGCTAACGAGCCGTTATTCCTTAGTAGCTTAGGCGACGACACAGGGTGCCTGCCGGCATCCCAGGACATTAGCATGTTTTTCTCTGGCTTGGGTCTTGGCACGTCTGCCTGCAAAGACGGCACTTGACTACGCATGACTGAGCAACTGTACTGGCCTGCGGAGGCGATACAGAAGATCACAGTTTCTCGAGATCCAAACTCCACGACAGCGTTCAAGAAGAAGTTAAGAACTGAGCCTCTGTCGTTCTGAGCTTCAAGGATCAGAGACACTCCCTCCTCTAGCCGCGGTTCCGAGCTTCCTGGCTTTCCGGTCTTCTACTACCCTGCTGCTTACCACTCCGGGGTTGATGCCTTGTCGGCTTCCACTTCGTGTGAACAGGGACTTCAGTTGCTCCCTGCGCTTCGACCTCCCGACTTGGTAGCGGCTACAACAGTCGATGCGCGCACCCTATGTGCCAGTTCATCACCGCCCCATCCTTCGGCGGGGAGCCCGCCCGAGACTTCGCATCAGTGCAGACTTGGACTGGGCCTTCATCCCGGACTCGGTGACTTCCTAGATGATACAGAGCTGGTCGGAGTCCTCCTCGGACGGCGTTGCATTCTGGTCTTCCCCAGGAAGGAGAAGAGGACACCGTCTACAGCCGTTCCCTCCGCTTACCCCCGACGGCGTGACCTGCCAGGGTCGGGTACTCCCTCCGGTGACTCTCGCAGCCTCTGGGGGTTCTACCGTGGCTGTACTCCATTGCAGAGAGGACCAGTCTGAAGTTTTCGTGCTCCACATCGACATCCCTAGGCGATCCCCTCGCGGAATCGGTTGAAGCCCTCCTTGAGATGGATCGAGACGCACTTGGGATCCCCTCGGCTGACATGGTTCCTGGTCTATGTGGGCAAGTTCAACCTCTCGCCTTAGTGCCGCTTCTTTACCGGGGATGGGACCTCGCACCGACCTCATGAAGCGCAGCGAACGCAGCTCTTCGCGAACCCAGCGCAGCGGCTGTCTCAAGAACAGATGTACTCCGCCAGACGGGGACTTCGGCGTCGGGGATGGGTAAGTTCCACGGCGGACCTTCTCCCCCCTTGATGTCTTCTGCCCCCGCCTTAGCGACTCCTGCTTCCCCCTGGACGACCCTCGGCAGGCGACCTCGAGTCTCAGGTTCCGGTGCGACCGATGCTTCGCCCTCACCTTTTTCACGGGACGGATCCTGACCGGCACGCAACGGGAGCTCTCACCTTCTCCCCTCCTCCCGAGATGTCCCTCGCGTCGACACAAGTCCCGCCAACAGGAGCACTCCGCTGTTACCAAGACCCTATCCTGCCTCCGCCGGATGGCCTCCAGTTTTACTTGTCCAGCTTCGGGTGCCACGTCCCGAGGGCAGGAGCTTCTCGCCCCCTCCGACGGTGCCACAGTGGTCGACTACTTCAGAAGCAGGCGGGGCATGCCTCCTCTCCCTGTACTTCCTTTTCTGCATCTCCGTTGGTGCGAAGATCGTGACATCACTTCTGAGCAAGAGACTTCCCGGGGCTTCCGCATGACCTGCTGACTCCTCGCGTGTCGCGGCCTGCTTCTCCGCACAGAGTGGACGGGCCGTCCAGTCATCGTCCAGGTGATCTGCGCAGTGGACACTTCCCCTGATCGCGCCAAGATGAGATCGACAGCTTCCCCGCTTCATCTCGCCAATTCCAGACCCGCTTGCCTGGCCAGTTGACGCTTCCTCCATCCCGTGCGACGGACTGGTCGCCTACGCTGACGGTGTGCGTCCCTAAGTTCTACTCAAGCTCAGCGGGTACAATGCGATTCCGTTCCGGGTGGCCCGTTCTGTTGGACCAAGTCTTGGACCACCGGCCGCCTGGACCTCGCCACGATTTCACCGCTGCGGTTTCCCATCCCGCGCACGATGCTCAGCATTCACGACAGGCACCCGTGTCCCGAACGGCTACTACTTCACCCCCGGAGATTGTGTGTCAAGCCCTCGCCTGCAGAGGCTTCTCAGGTGCGACAGTGGCAGCATCGCTACAGCCCGCAGAATCTCGACCAGACGATTCTATGAAGGGAAGGGGTGAGTCCTGTGCAACTGTTGACGGCATGCGCCTCTCCCCCGCGTTTGACAGAACTCAGCTGGCAGACACCTTCCTAGCGGTTCACCTGCCAGCGTTAGCGCCGATCACCAATTGCGGCTACATGTCATGGTCGCTGACACGTACTGACTCTTGGGACGTCCTGACCCGGATAACTGCAAGACCTCGCCGACCTGATGGCCCACTTTGGCCTACAATGTCCCGCCCTTCGCTCCCTGTTGCCGTGATGGGACCTGTCTTACCTGTCCTTGCTTGGCTCATCTCGGCCCGCTTCAAACCGATCCAGTTGGCGAGACTACCAGACGTGACGCTGGAGACCTGCTTCCTACTGGCCCTCACGTCAGCGTCCAAGGTCAGCGACCTGCACGCCCAAAAAGCGCCCGCTTGTTGCAGTTCCAGACGGACGGCTCGGCACTACTGCTACCTGACCCAGTGTTCTCGCCAAGAACCTAGCGCCTTGGCTGCCCCGCAGTTGGTCACCATTCAACCATGGAGAGACCCAGGCCCACCCGGGAGTCCAGACAACAGGACCCGGTGAGGGCCGTACACGTATATCTGCGCCGTAACAAGCCGCTACGCAGGGGACTCATCCGCCCACCCCTCCCTCTGTCCCCAGGTAGAAATGACAACTCAGCCCTAACGCTATCCTCCTGGCTCGTTGAGTGATACCCTCCATCTACCAGGACCTCGCCCCTGATAAAAACAAACGAATGATCATCAGGGCACACGAGGTCAGAGCCATGGCCGCAAGCCTTGCTGTCGACTGCTACTCAGCTGTCAAAGACATTGTGGCGACCGCAGGATGGTGAGCGGAGACAACCTTTGCCCGCTTCTACCTGTGGGACTCCTCCAGCCAGCGCCAGAACCTCTCGCTGGTGGGAGACTTCGTGGCGGCGCAACACTCCCTCCCAGCGCCCTTGGCACCATAAGTATCTTTGCTAAAATTAGAGGGAGGTTGCTTAGGGAGGGCGGCTCTAGTAGCCTCTAAGGCGTGGGTTAGGGGCGTTATAGCGGCACCCGCCTCCTCTTCGGGATTCTTCCTATTAGTAATACCATTGGTAATGTGTTTTGAGGAAACAAATGAATTTTTCTTTAAAATAAATTTTTTCGAAAAATACTTACCGATGGTATTACTCGAGGGTCCCTCCCACCTGCCCCGCTTGCCGCTGGTCCGCTAAGAAACTGACTAGTGAGCTTCCACTGGGCGCATGCTCGTTTGGGTTGGAAGGGAGGCTACTCGGGTTACCGCCTAGGCTATGGCGCCCCTCATCTGCCATCACGGCCATACTCGTACACAACAATTTTGGCTAAAATTAGTCTAGCTAAGAAACCATTCCTATTAGTAATACCATCGAAAAAAATTATTTTAAAGAAAAATTCATATTTCACCCACAGACCAAAATTTAATGACAGTTCAGTAGACAGATCAGTCAAGATAGTTCAAAAGTGCAGCCAGATTAGCCAGAGGCGCCTTGCTATTCTTGCCACACCCTTGAACTATTGTGTGGTAACTCATTCAGTCCCGACACACCACTGCTAGATATGGCTCAACCATAATAGTTCAAGGGCGGTGCCAGAATAGCTTGGCGCCCATAGGCGCCAAGCTATTCTGGCACCACCCTTGAACTATCATGGTCGATCTGTCTCCTAAATTGTAATGCAGTCCTCAGAGGACAACTCCAAAATGTGGGCTTTCATACCTGAGACACAATGATTTAAGCTGAATTGGCCAGCTGCTTTTCAGACTATTAACCCTTTGGCTGTTGGTGGCACTTTTTGTCATGGTGTTTCTTGCAGGACTTTCTGTAAAAGCATTTCATGCAGATGCAGTACAAGTTGTCAGTTTACTTGTACTAAATTATTTTCAAAGTGTACTTGTACTAAATTATTCTCAAACAAAAAGTGTTTGAACTGATACTTAACCTTTTGGCTGTCAGTAATGCTTTTTGTCAAGGTGACTCCTGCAGGAATCACCTCCATGAAAAATGCTACTGATAGCCACAGGGTTAAATTGCAGAAATGCCTTTTGAAAAAATGCTTCTGACAGCCAAAGGGTTAAAAAACATTGTTACACATAGCTTTGGTTGTAGCCAGTGCTCTTTGAAGTCAAGTTGATTGTAGTGGTGATTTTGTTTTCTCTTTCAGATCTGCATCAACCATGCCTGTGTCCCTCTCATCAAACTCAACATTCCACAATGTCCTGACTGTCATGGAAATGGGGTATGCTACATTCACGCTCCTCTAGAAGATGTTCGGATTGTTGTATTTCAGGGTTAACTCCTTCACGCCTAATAGTGTCAGAGGAACTTTTGCAGCTGATGGATTGGGCCAGGATAGTTCAGAAGGTAGTGCAAGATTTAGCTAGGCGCTTTTCTCAAGGTAATCTGGCACCACCCTTGAACAGTCATGGTCAGTCCATGCCATGATTTAGTGCCTTCCTCTTAACCCGTTTAACCCCAATGCCCTAAAGCAGGAGATGGATTGATCATGATAATTCAAGGGTAGTGCCAGATGAGCTTGATGCCTTCAAGTGCCGAGCTCATCTGGCACTACCCTTGAATTATCGTGATCAATCCATCTCCTACAACTGGTACATAGTCCTTAGACAATGTCTCCAAAATTTGGAAATGTGGCTGTAGGGTGAGTGCGATAGTGATAGTTTTGCTTTTTCATGAAGGGTGAGTGTTGATAGTGATATTTATGCCCTTTCTTTGTCTGCTGCTTTGCAGTTTAGCAACAAACAAACAAACGTTGCTGGCCTAAGTAAGGCAGTTGTGTTGTAATTCCTCATTTCCTGTAGATGAATGTTCCATTCATCTCTGTATGTGTTAGGTCTGTGACAGTGAGTGTCACCCTCAGTGTGACACGCTTGTCCATACTGGCAGTTTTCGCAAACGAAACAGATTCTCATGAGCTGCAGGGGTTCAGGAGCCTTCCTGTGTTGCTGGCATGTATCAACAAAATTTAACCCATTTAACCCCACGGCTACAATTCCCACATTTTGGAGGTGTCACCTAACAACTATGTACCAGTAACGGGAGATGGATCGGCCATGATAATTTAAGGGTAATGCCAGATTAGCTTGGCGCCTGATGGCGCCAAGCTAATCTGGCACTACCCTTGAATTACCATGGTATTACCTGCTGTATGGGTTAAACACTTAGCATCAACAGGCAGTCCATGTACTGTTATCAATAATTTAAATTTTTTGGGACTGTCATCCATGAGTTACGATTTCTTCAAATTATTTTGTCATCGTTTATTTGTCTCTTTGTTCACTAGGTGTGTAATAGTGAGGGTCACTGTCACTGTGAAGTGGGTTACGCACCACCCCTGTGTGACCGGCCAGGCTATGGAGGCAGCGAAGACAGCGGGCCTGCCACGAACGAGTATGGTAAGGAGTGTGCATTTCTGTGACTGTGGCGTCCGTGCAGCTTACTTTGGGATAACAGCTGTAACATATTTAAAATAGTTGACTTTGTATATAAGCAAATCAGATATAAGAATATTAACCCATTTAACTCCATGGCCGCATTTTCCACATTTCCAAATAACGGCTGACCATGATAATTCAAGGTTAGTGCCAGATTAGCTTGGCGCCTTCAGGCGCCAAGCTAATCTGGCGCTAACCTTGAATTATCTTGGTCAATACATCTCCTGCTGCAGGGCGCTGGAACTGAATGGGTTAATAGTAATAACAATAACAGAGTTTTACATATTTTTTTGCATAGTGCACTTTAAGACGGAGATGAGATAACCACCGTAGTATTGTGTATTTACTGATGTCATGTTGCTTTGTGCAGCCAACCGTAACCTGCTGATTGGGTTGTTGGTGGTATTCCTGGTGATTTTGCCACTGGTGGTTTTGTTAATCCTGGCCTACATCAACCGCAACCGACTTAGGGATTGGTGGGCCAAGGGGCCCCGTGTCAAGTTTGGGTATGTCAGTTATGGTATTTTTTCAGCCTGATTTAAGATGGTTCAGGTTGATGGAGAAAAAGACAAAGAACAGTCAACTTTACTTACAACTGTGTTAGATGTAACAAACATAGAAAATCTCATTGTTTGTTTAAGTCCTTACCACATAAGAGCTCTTACACATTAACCTGTAAAGCCCTGAAAGACTATGACAGGACGTGGATTGACCATGATATTTCAAGGTTGGTGTCAGAATAGCTTGGCACCTCTAGGCGCCAAGCTATTCTGACACCAACCTTGAAATATCATGATCGATCTTTCTCCAGAACTGTGATTTAAAGCTCAGAGGGTATCTCCAAACATTTGATAATTTTGTCCGCAGGGCATAAAGAGTTAACCTTTTGCCACCGTAGTCTGCCAGCTAGATTTTTTCCCCCTGAGCGTATGCCTTACTTTGGCTCACTTCCCAGCTACCGTAGTAATTTTGACACATTTCATTGGCCTTGTCTGTTGTAAAAATCTTATCATACTTGGTATCAGTATCATATATTTCATAAAAAATCTTATCATATTTGGTATCAGTGGAAAGAGCAATTCAAGGTGAACTCGTAGACACTATGCTGAAGAAAATATTTTGTAATGTTAAGATTTTACAGGTGTATAAAAAAGATGGGGTAAGAAGCCAAAAATCAAAAACAGTTTCGCACTGGGTTTTGAAAGCATGCTGTTAGTGTATTAGTTAGCCAGAGTGTGAAAATTACAACTCGCCTAGCATTCCAGAGACATATTCTAGTGTGTCACCAGTAAATAATCCAGAAAGAAAGGCACAACAGAAAAGTTTCTTCTCACATAAAAGTTTGTTTCTTCAAAAACATTACCGATGACATGACCTTATGGGAGGTGTCTACTACTTACGCAATTCTAGCCTAAGAGCTCGTTGTGTTACCACACAACCCGGGAGGCACTCGGGGAACCCCGAGGGGGCCGAGAGTTATCTCCCGATACTTCCCATCTGGGACAGAGTACCCATAGTCCGTCAGTCAGTCTACTTAGGCTTACGCTGTTCAGACGTGTTTGCTCTAGCCTACGGACTTGGGATTTTCGACCGGTTCGCCGGTCGTCGACGGCCTTGGTTCTTCGCTTGACTTCTTCTTCGTCCGTCCTCCCTGTGCCTTGCGTGGCTCTGGTGTCCCCTTTTCGTTGGCAGCTGCCCGCTTGGCTGCTTGTTTGCCGGCCTAGGCTGTGCTGTGCGCTTCGCTGTGACTTCGCCGCGCGTGCCTTGGTTGAGATTTTTCTCCCCCCTTCCCCGGTCCCGCTCCGGGAAAAGGTAAGGTAGTTGGGTTGGCCCTCGGCCGGTCCCCGCGCTGGGCACTGGTTGAGCGAGCTCGAAGGCGGTCTTCTTCTTCGGCGCTGTTGCTTTGCGCCAAGATTCTTGGCTTTTACTTGGCGGGCCTCGCGCCCGTTCCCTCTCTCCTTCCGTGTTGGTGTGGCATTATTATTTAACAGGGTCAAAATCTCCCTTTCTCAAAAGAGGGCATTTACGCGTGAGGAAAGGTATGAGACGTTTTAATCTGGAACGGTCATTCTTAAACGGCTCAGATCCACAGGTGGTCAGCTTCGTTTTCCAAGATGGCGTCTAGCGATGCAGAGCACCTTTTCCTCGCGGTTAAAACCTCTAATGGAATGGGAGTGGTGTGAAAGATCGGTGAAAGTTAAATCTAACTATATTCGGGCGCTTACCTACTCACTTGTTCCTTACCTACTCTTTTGTACCTTGTGGGGTTCGGGGAATGTGTTATGCTCCAGCCATTCCTTGACGCATTACGTTGGTGAGTGTGGCGAGAGCCGACGCTTACTTCGGTACTGTGTCGGTCACGTAATGCCTGTTGTTATGCATAATGCAGACCTGTTTACCATACACGGGGGCTTATTAGGTACACAATTTGGCTGGTGGGTGAACATTCTTGTGCACTTTTATACTTGGCATCACATGTTTCTCTTCTTGGATGTCAGGCGTATGCCCACTTGAGCGCAGGGCCACTGGTCGCCACGCCTTGCTGCCGTTTGTTAAGGTCCAAGATGACCTTTTTTGTGGCGGTAATAGAAGAAAATATTTTTAAAAAAATTTTAAAAAATAAAAATTTTGGCTTGCCACCACAGGTGCTGCTCACATTCATGCATGCGCTCGTTCCGCAAGTTACAGGAACAGAGCTACAAAATGGACATTGATTTCGGACAGGTGGAGCCCGTCTCCAAGGCAGCTAAGGGCCGGCGCCAGTGACCTCATCCCAACCCGAACCTACCTGACGGAAACAGAGTGCTAAGACAGCCCTATGTCTCCTGAACACTTAAAATATATGCTCTTTGGTTAATTCCTCCTTGACTGAGGCTTGTGCATGTGAATACAAATTACGGTTGAAAGGAGATTAATGGCCTATTTAGGCAACATAAAACTACGATCAACGCTGCACCTGGAGGCCCGTCGCTATAGTACAGCACAGGTGTTCAGCGGAGGGCACCGCTCCGACAAAGGTTACTGTGCCTGCCGCTTGCTTCAGACCTATACTTGTCATGACATGTTTGAGTTTGTTGTGCATGATTTGTTGCGAAGGTTAACCTTACCAGGGCAGGGTCCCTCAGGCCCACGCCCGCGTGCCTTCGGTTTGTATATGTTGCAGTGGCCTCTGGACGACCTGCACACTACATGGAGGATTCCAGTGACCGTCGGACTCACACAAGGTCTGTCTACCAGGTGCCGGATGTACCTCCGAACGTTGGTGTGACGTTTGCTCCGCATGACCTGAACGACGCTGGGCGCTACTTGGCGAGTTCGCACGGCACCTGTGACTGGTTCCAGACCTACTGATAGACCGGCTGCTGTTCCCGGTACTGCGATCGATCGAGTCCCGACGAGATGACGGAGAGATCACCATGCCGGACGCGTCAGGTTAGCGTGCAGAGTGGGTTGATCGATGCGGTCGTTCCCAGGAGGGAACGCACCAAGACAAACCTTATGACAGACAGAAAACCAGCACCGGCACGGAGCTCCGTGCCGAGGGACGTGCGCCAATCCGTCCTTGATCCAATGCCGATCCCCGCTCGTCTCCTAGAAAGCCCGCTGGCTCCTACGCGGAGTCTCCTCGCCGACAGCGAGCCCACCTCGCCATAGAGCTCGGTTCACGGAGACATTCTCGCACGCATGCATCGTCTTGGCACAAATGGAATCCGCTGGGCGCACAGTACAGAACCCACACACCGCTCAAGGTCAGCTGGGAAGCCGTCCAGCAGGCCGACGACGTAGCGCAGGTTTTCGCGCTCGGAGCGGGTATGCTGACACCGCCCTCGCTCCCTGGAGGGGGCTCCACCAGGACAGCGCTGCTCGTCGGGAGACACCCTGAGCCGGCTGCTAGTGGTTACAGAGTCCTGTGGGTGACCAGCCGGCTGGACCGAGGTTCCAGTCTCCGTTCTTACCGATCGAGTCCTTGACGATCTTGTGGAGAGATCACCACACTGGTCGCAACGTTCCAGTACGCGGAGTGGGTTGATCGATGCGGTCGTTCCCAGGAGGGAACGCACCAAGAACAAACCTTATGACAGACAGGAAACCAGCACCGGCACGGAGCTCGGTGCCGAGGGACGTGCGCCAATCCGTCCTTGATCCAATGCCGATCCCCACTCATCTCCTAGACAGCCCGATGGCTCCTTCGCGGAGTCTCCTCGCCGACAGCGAGCCCACCTCGCCATAGAGCTCGGTTCATGGAGACATTCACGCACGCGTACACTTTCACGTCACGATTTGGAATCCTCTCGGCACTTAACATCGGATCTCCTCTCTCGATCTCATACACGCGAGGAGGGACAGCTCCCGCCGCTCCATTGAGATGCTCGTCCGCTACGGTTCGCCATCGTTGGAGTCACTCTTCCTACACTCTACGTCTACACTCCGCTCTCTCTCCACTGCGGGCGTGCTTAGGAGTTGCCGTTCTTCACGTCGCTCCAGGGATCCTGTCCCGTCTCGCTCGTCGATCCCCTTCGCGTTCGGCTGCTGTTCGTCCCTTTCCTCTCCCCCTCACTCAGCCCTTTCCCCTTCTTCGTGCTCCGTCCTAGGGCGCCTGGCTGCAGTCTCTCCACTTCTGGACGCTCGATCCCCTCCGGTGGATCCTCGGGGAGGACGCTGTCATTACTTCGCCTAGCACAGACCTGTTTACCTACACTTGGGGCTTAAAGTACGCATATTTGCTTGGGTTACACTTCCATGTACACGTTTCTACACAGTTTACACTATATACACCTTTGGAGATCTGCCTACTTACTAGCTTGTGACCTTTACGCGTGAGATCCAAATTACACTTAGTCAGTTGGAAGGGTTCTGACTTCACACAGGTGGTAAACAGGTCTGCGAGCGCTTCGGCTTCTGTCTCCACTGGTGCCCTCTCGGATACAGCTCGGAGTTGGCCGCGGCTGCCGCACTTCGTGACAGGCGCTTCGACTTCCCTGCGCTTCTTCTCTCGGTTCCCGGAGCTTCTTGCTTCGCCCTCCTTGGAGTGGTCAGCTGTTGGCTTCCCTCGGCAGGACCGGTTCTCAGGAGGTCTCAGGAGTTGCCTGCCCCTACCGGCGGTGGATCCACTCTTGACCCTTCTTGGACTAGATGACCTCTCTCGTCTGTAACACCCTAAACTGCGTGGGATCGGGGAGCTCCTTACCCTGCTCTTTGTTCTCCAGTGGACGGCTCCTGGCCCCTGGCAGGTCGTCTGGCCGCGGACGGACCCCCTGTGCTGACGACTCGGCTGACCCAGGTTCTTCGGAGTTCCTGGCCTTTGGGGAGCAGACTGGAGGAGGCTTTTAGGACCTTGGTTTCGCTTACGCTGGGGCCAGATGGCGATGGGATGCGGTCCGCGCAGGTGGTCCTCGGCTCCGCCTCCAGATCTTGGGCTGCGCCTTCTTCCGGAGCTGCCGACCCTTGACTCCATTTACCCGTGCACTCGGCCTCCACAACGTTCCTCGGTTCTCATGCGAAGGAGGAGTCACCGCTGATGGAGTCTCCGCTCCTGTTTCGGTTTTCCGTTGGATTCACCGGGGGTTCCTCAACCTACCCATGGACACTGTGGAACCAAAGCGCAGCGCCGTCTCCCTGGTGCCTAACCTACTCGACATCCCCATTGGGCGCACAGGGGTACGCCGGAGTTCGGGTTTTCTTCCCTCCTGGCGCTTCAGCGCCGTCGCTTACACCTACCTAGAGTTGTCGGGAGTTTGCGGTTGGGAGGACGGCCCTTGGGGCCTTAGGTGTGCTAGAGCGCGGCACCCTCCTCCTTTTTGCCATTCTCCCATAAGGTCATGTCATCGGTAATGTTTTTGAAGAAACAAATGCATTTTTCTTTAAAAGGTATTTTTTCGAAAAATACTTACCGATGACATGACTCGGAGGGGCGCCATAGCCCAGGCGGAAACCCGGGTAGCCTCCCTTCCGGTTCAACCACGCATGCGCCACACCACTCATACGCCAGTCAGTTTTCTTTGCTAGTCTCAGAAGGTTGTGTACGGGACTCGCTCTGTTCGATAGGACTCTATCTTCGTTAGGAAAGTCTAAACAGAAGGAAGCTTTGTTCAAGGTGGGAAACCTGGCTTGAGGTTTCCGTCGGTCTACGGACTTAGGAACTTGTTCCTAGTGAACGTTACTTGTGAATTTCACCCGTCGGCGCCATCTTATCCTACCGGGCGCGGCGACGCCAGGTTGAACTGTACTCACGCCTTGTGCCGCTCTGACCCTAGTGCGTGTTACTCGTGTGTGCCAAGCTTCTACTTCGCTCTTCAGCCTGCTCTGAGTGCCTGCTGTTGCGGAGACTTCGTTTCGACGCCTTCACTGACGCCAGTGGCTTCGCCCGGCATCAGCGTTACGTGGTCGCCGTCCGACGCCGGGCCGTGTCTGCGTGCTAGCCTTTCTGGTGGGTCTTCGACCGGGTTGGTGCCTCACTTCTTCGGATGGCAAGGTAATATCTCTGCCTTGGCCTACGTCAGGCGCTCAAGGGTAGTGGTGGAGCGCCGGGCGTAGGCTTACACGGTACACTTCGTTCGTTCACGCGGATTCGGTGCGGGCCCACGGGGGCACGCTCGCTCGCATTTCATTGTACATTATGTTTTGCAGTTGGCAAGTCCGAACATGCACTCGATGTGGGCAATTCCAGTGGCCGAGTGACGAACATCTGGTTTGCCTGCCCTGTTCCGGTTGTACCTCCACGCGTCCGTGCTCGGTCTGCGCCCCATGGCTGGAGGAACAATGGACCCAGCTGTGGAGTTTCTACGGCCGCAAGAAACCTACACAAGCACGGAAGAACGATCCCACACCGGTACGCGCCACAGTCCAGTCGAGTGGCCCTGACCGAGTGTCTGAGCAGACGAACCAGCGGCTTCGGTCGCGTGCACGTGCTCTAGTACCGACAGCCACCACAGTCCAGTCGAGTGGTCTCTGTACGGTCAAGGATCCTAGAGCGCCTCGGGCTAGGCCTCTAAACAAGACTCCGGTAGCCACCACAGTCCAGTCGAGTGGTCTCTACCCGGTAGCAACGCCTCTGCAGGCAACTGATAAGGAACTGATACAGGCTCCTACACCCGCTCTGGTTGCGGGCCTGACTAATACGGATCTCCAGGTAGCTGACAAGCTCTCGCCACAGATTCGTCCTGCTGCTTCCGCTACCCTGTTCTCCGCTAGGGACCAGCGCGGAACGCCAGCGCCCCGCCCAGCTCCTTCCGTCCGGGCGTCAAGTTCCGACAAGTCTTCTCACCGGACGCGCTCCCGCTCTCGGGTACGAAGCAGTCGCCTCCGCTCTGCTGCGGTGCGAGTTACTCCCCGTCTTCAGTCCGAGCGAACCTCAGCTGTTAGACATCGTTCATTCTCGAGCGACAGGTCTACTCGCCCGAGGGTCGATTCCTACCGGTCGGAATCCAGCCGACTTTCGCGGACACAGTACAGGCATGACTCTGCTTTGCGTTCAGCTTCGTGCCATTTCAGACGTTCCCGGTCCCCGCGTCGCCGCCCCCGCTCCCGTTCACGCTCCTCTCGGCGGAGTGCCGCTCGTCGCCCGCGACACCGTCGTAGGTCAGGAGTTCGGGCTTCCCGCTCAGCGTCGAGTGATTCACGGGACCATTCATCTAGCAGACACTGGCGGCGCCACGCACCAGTGAGAAAATCTCCTCCACCGGCTACGACCGTTACCCGCCCCGGCGACGGGAGTCTTCCTCCTCGTTTGGGAGTGGACCCGATTCCCCACTCAGTTCCGGCAGAAGAGGACACCCTTAGCCTGAACCCCGAGGAATCGATGTCGGCACTACTACAGGTGGCCAGCCCCGCCCCGTCCAATCCCTCGGGTGGCGACGAGGAATTCCCGCCGGCTGCCATTGGACATAGGTTAGAGACACTGCGGGCCCTTGATGAAGCCGCACGGCTTATCGCGGCTTGCCTCCCTGCAGAAGACTGCCCTCCCTCTCCAGTTCTTAAAAGAAAAGCGTCCGCCTTTGTGGACGCAGAACGACAGGCCAAGCGATTCAAGTCTCTCCCCCAGCCGCCGGGTTTCCGGGAGTTACGTGATGCGTTTTCTGCTCATCTTGCGCAAGGGGCATGCGGTACAGGATTCTTCTCAGACTCCAAGTGGCCGACAGGTATAGACATCGCCTTCCGGCAGTCATGGTATGCGGGCCATACACAGCACTTTTCCTGCCCTCTACCGACAGCGGACCCTGCGGCAGTGGCGTTCTCTGGGACTTCCTTACGTCAGTCTCTCCTCCCCGGGGTAGAACAGACCGCGACACTCATTAGGAACACCCTGGCAGCAGCGGGATTTCTAGATTTGGTCATGCAAGCCATCGTCCGACGTGTAGAGGACTCCTGGCATCCGTCAATTTCGCCTCTGCTGGGAGACCTGCTCGCCCTAGCAGTTTCGGGGAACCGTGCTGTATATCATGTCGCTGTCAACTCCATGGCAGCCGCCTCTAACTGCGACTTACTGCGTCGAGATGCGATTCTCCGTTCCTGTCCCATTCCGCTGGATGTGAAGACTCAGCTTCGGCAGGCGCCTCTCGGCGGTGAATTACTGTTCGGCCCCACCTGGCTCGCTGTGAAGGAAGCTAACAAGGACGCCTGGCCTAACCGCCCAGCCCCAACTTCCTTTTGACCAACCCGCAAGGCTCCGGGTCGCCCCCTGCGGACTGCTAGACTCACCGCCCGCCCTTTCACCAGAGGTGGTCGCCTACCCCCCAGAGCTCCAGCCTTTCCTCGCGCCCGCCCTTTCCCCAGTACCGAGCCTCCCCCACCCCTCCCCGCCCGCACCTGGCCCAGACCTGCCCGGCGCCCCGGGCGGGGCCGGGCGCACTGACTTTCTCCCCCTCCGGCCCCCGCCGACCTCGTCCCGAGTTCCGGTCGGCGGGAGGCTGGCGCTTCACAGCGAAGCCTGGCGCTCGCTGTTTCCGGACGACCCGTGGATTCTCTCTACCATTACTCAGGGACTACTGATCTCCTTCCGGGCCCCACCTCACGTGCGCCGGAGCCCGGTGTGGACTACAGTTCCTTCAGACCAGCTCAGAGCCGAAGCTCTCCGCGGCGAAGTATCCTCCCTGCTTCAGAAGTTCGCCACGGAGGTGGTGGTCCGGCACGACTCCCCAGCCTTCTACAGTCGGCTCTTTGTGGTGCCCAAGCCGGGCGGCAAGTGGCGCCCCGTCATAGACCTCTCGGCGCTGAACAAGTTCATCGTCGCTCCGGCCTTCCGCATGGAGACTGCGCGGGCCCTTCGCTCAGCGGTACAGCCGATGGACTTTGCGGTCAGCCTGGACCTCTCAGATGCTTACCTGCACGTGCCCATGCATCCTGCTTCCAGACGTTACCTACGCTTCGCCTTCGAGGGTGTCGTCTATCAGTTCCGCGCGCTCCCCTTCGGCCTCAACCTCAGCCCCTGGGTCTTCACTCGCCTCATGGACGCAGTGGTAGCCAGAGTCCGTCGAAGTTCCACGAGCCCTACGTCGAACTACTTGGACGACCTACTTTTGAGGAACCAGGACGAGCGCTCCCTGAGGGAAGACCGAGATGCTCTGCTTCAACTTCTCGAGAACCTGGGCTTCCTGGTCAACTTTGGCAAGTCCGACCTCATTCCCGCACTGTTCAAGAAGCAGTCGTCCTACAAATCCCACACCTCCCAGTAAAGGTTGAATTGGACGAACCGCCCACCGCTGAAGAGACCCTCACAGCCATCCACCAGCTCAAGAGTGGCAAAGCAGCAGGCATTGATGGAATACCGCCAGAGATATGGAAACATGGAGGCACAGCACTGCACAACAAGCTCCATGACCTCTTTCTCTGCTGCTGGGAGGAAGGAACACTACCAAAAGATCTCCGTGATGCAGTCGTTATCACCCTGTACAAGAACAAAGGCGAGAAGTCTGACTGTTCCAACTATCGGGGAATTACCCTGCTGTCCATTGCTGGGAAAATCCTTGCAAGGCTGCTCCTGAATCGGCTGGTACCTGCCATCGCTGAAGACCAACTCCCAGAGGGCCAGTGTGGCTTCAGAGCAAACAGGAGCACCACCGATATGGTCTTTGTGCTGAGACAGCTACAGGAGAAGTGCCGCGAGCAGAAGAAAGGGCTGTACGTAACATTTGTCGACCTAACAAAAGCGTTCGACACTGTGAGCAGGCAAGGCATGTGGCAGATCCTGGAGCGACTTGGCTGTCCCCCAAAGTTCCTCAACATGATTGTCCAGCTACACGAGGACCAGCAAGGCCAGGTCAGACTCAACAATGACCTCTCAGAACCATTCCCTATTCTCAACGGCGTAAAGCAGGACTGCGTGCTGGCACCGACCCTCTTCACCATCTTTTTTAGCATGATGTTGAAGCAGGCCACAGTGGACCTTGATGATGACGATGCAGTGTACATCAGGTATCGTCTCGATGGCAGCCTGTTCAACCTCAGACGACTGCAGGCCCGCACGAAAACCCTAGACCAACTGATTCGTGAGCTGCTTTTTGCTGATGATGCTGCCCTCGTTGCACACACAGAGAGAGCCCTGCAGCGCATCACGTCTTGCTTCGCAGATGCTGCCCAGCTCTTTGGACTCGAGGTCAGTCTGAAAAAGACAGAGGTCCTCCATCAGCCGGCACCCAAGACAGTGTATCACCCTCCTCACATCACCATTGGCGAGTCTGAACTAAAGTCAGTGCACCAGTTTACTTACCTTGGCTGCATTATCACGTCGGACGCCAAGCTGGACAAGGAGCTTGACAGCAGGCTGGCAAAAGCGAACAGCGCTTTCGGGCGACTTTTCAAGCGGGTGTGGCACAACCAACAGCTGAAAACAGGCACCAAGATCAGCATGTACAGAGCTGTGGTCCTCACCACCCTGCTGTATGGTTCCGAGTCCTGGGCCCTCTACCGCAGCCAACTACGACTCCTCGAACGCTTCCACCAGCGCTGCCTGCGTACCATCCTGGGCATTCACTGGAGTGACTATGTCACCAACGTCGAGGTCCTTGAACAGGCTGAAACTGTGAGCATCGAGGCTTTGCTGCTGCGGACACAGCTCCGCTGGGCGGGGCATGTCTCCAGGATGGAGGATCATCGCCTACCAAAGATCACCCTGTTCGGCGAGCTTGCTACTGGACACCGTGACAGAGGGGCACCAAAGAAGAGATACAAAGACTGTCTCAAGAAGTCACTTAGTGCCTGCCAAATCGACCACCACCAGTGGTCTTCGCTTGCTGCGGACCGTGACACCTGGCGCTCCACCATTTACAAGGCAGCTGTCTCCTTTGAGGACTCTCACAGAGCTAGCCTTAAGGACAAGCGGCTCAGGAGAAAAAACAGAGATGCCACAGCTCAGAACCCCGGCCATACCTTCCCCTGCAGCCACTGCGGTCGAACCTGCCTGTCTCGGATTGGCCTCCACAGCCACGAACAAGCCTGCAGACGTCGTGGGCAACTCCTATAAAATCTTCGTTCGCGAAGTCAAGCCAAGAGAGAGAGAGAGAGAGAAGTACTATAATGTAGCTTGCATATGGCAGTGTACAACTTTAAAGCTTTTAGCCTCAGTATGATATGGGTTAATGTGCAAGAGCTCTTGAGAAGAGGCAATGTTGAATTGTAAGCTAATGTAAACACTTAAATACTATGGAGCTCTAAAGACATCCTTGTCTTTTATCCTGGTTCTGCACTTCCAGTCAAAATTCAAATTTCCAAAAATTGGGTGATATCAAGACAACATAACAGTTGTGGGGGGTTCTTTGACCATGACAGTTCAAATGTAGGTGGTGTCAAGCTATTCTGGCACCACCTTTGAAGTATCATGGTCAGTCGATCTCCTGTTGAAGTGCTGTTAGTGTTAGTGGTGAATGGGTAACGACATGGACAGTTATCCTATGGACTTCTATAGGGTTCTCCCAGTGTCTTTCGGTTACATGCAGACATTTGTGTTGTAGAGTGCTGGAGATGTCATACCTACAGACATTTGCAGCAGACAAGAGCTCTAACAACATACCAGCGTTTAACTTGTCAGACATTTGTGTTTCAGGGCTATAAAGAAGTCACAGTGTCCTGCCTCGTGGCCTCCCCAGCCTCGCCCCAGTGCAAGTTTCACCGAGAAGCGATGGTCAGCTGCCCCCAACAAGACGTCAACTAACTTGGAGATCTCGGGTCCACTTATGGAGGACGGTAACAGGGCAGAGTCATCTGCACCCCCTATGCCACTTCCACCCTGCAGACCAATTTTCACACCCCCTGTCCCTGCCACTGCAGCCAAGTCCTCGCCCCAGCCCCCGAAGTTAAATCCTCCAGCATCACGGCAGAAGCAACAACATTCAAGTGTTACGCAGGTCCCAGATGTGAAGATTGCTAGTCGTGATCGTAAGACCTTCATGGGAGCGACCATTGTCAGCACTCCGCAAGCAGCCATTGACAATCACCCAACTGAAGCATCGGTCATGGTGTCTACAAGTAATGCCACTCGTCCCTCCAGGCTCTTTGGTGTGGACTCAAAAACAAAGAGTCAACAAGAGGCAACAAACCCCCTTGCGCATACAGCCACCAGTACTATAAACAGTACCAGTGGCAACACGCGCAAGGGGGTTAAACCTGCAGAGAAAGCGACTGTGAGCCCTCCCATGTCCCCCAGCAAGGCAGGCAGGAAGGTGGCCCACTCACAGTCCATGAAGGAAGCAGGAGATAAAGACAAGTCTTCCCTGCAGCCCGGTGAAAAGATCGTAAAGAGGGAGTCTTTTCGCGGAGCAGAGATTTCACATCCCATCCTCGTCAGCACCACAAACCGTGACTCGCAAGTTTTTGCAGATTTTGAGTTTGATGACACAGGTACACTCACTCGTCCTATCGCTACCAGTAACTCCATGAATGGCGCAAACCCCACCGGTGACCATGCACGTGATGGATGTCGCAGCCCTGTACGCCGCAGCCAGTCAGACCGCCCCTTGTCCCCCAAACGCCGTACAGGACCTGGGATGGATGGACAAGGCAGCCTAGGGAGAAAGAACAAAGCCTTTCGTCCACGACCTCTGCCCCCAGAACCAGTGTTAGAGTCGGAGCCTCTGTACATTAATGAAGGGCTGAGCGACCTGACTGACCTGAAGGCATGCATCTCCAGTGCATTTGATGGCATCGACCTTTCGCTGCCAGGTGATAGTGATACAGCTGATACCTCTCGACCCACCCAGCCTCCGCGGCCACCCAAGACAGGCATTTCTGGTGACAAAAGTGTACCAAATTCTGCCTTCTCTATGTCATCTGTACCTACAGCATCCTCCAAGCCCTCACAATTCAGTAAAGAGCCAGGACCAGTGACCAAAAGCTTCAAAGGTAGTGGTGGAAAGGATTTTTCATCAACACCTGCAAGTGCAGTGAATAAAGGCTCTGCAAACACAGTCGACAAACCTACACAGTCTGTGGCATCAACAAATGCAGTGTCTTCATCTGTTGGCAACAAAGGAACACCAGCTTCAGCTGCAAGCTCTACAGCGCCTACATCTATCAACAAGATGCCGTCAGCTAGCACTATCAACAAACCAGCTTCTACAAATGTTGTGAGCAAAGGGCTGACAGGATCTACTAGCACTGACAAGACAGGCTCTGTATCTTCAAATATGCTTAACAAGGGCCCAACCACAGATGGAAATAAGGGCCTAAATACTGACCCTGACAAGCCGGCATCCGCGGCTTTAAACAAAGGACTAACGGCAGGGCCAGGCAATAAAGCCCCCACCACTGGTGCAGCAAAGCCCGTGTCGTCTATCATCAATGCCATGAACAAAGATCCGCCAACTCGTGGACCTGCAGGAGGTTTAGCTGCTCGAGGCCCTGTTGCCAGTGCGCTGAACAAAGCGTTGGCCAGCAGCCTGGAGAATAAAGGACTGGCTAATATTAACTCTAGTAACAGTGCTGATAACAAAAGGGGTAGCAGTATTTCTGGCAAAGGACCTGCTGCTGGCAAAGGGCCTGCGTCTACTGATGGCAATGTTGTCAGCAAGGGACCCACTGCTACTGCAGCTGGCAAAGGACTCGCCTCAGGCAATAGTCCTGGCACAGGGCTGGCCACCACTGGCAATATTGCAGGCAAAGGATCATCCACTGCTTCTGCCCCTAATAAAGCAATCACAAGTGCTGTAAACAAAGGACCAACAACAACAGCCTCTAACAAGGGCCCAGTCGCCACTGGTACTAGCAAAGCTGCAGGGGACTCAGGCAAACCCTCTGGGGTCACAAACAGTGCAGCTAGAAAGGGAACTAGCATTGCTGCCAACCCCTCCTCTAGTGTAGGGGGACAAGGAGGGAGCAGTCAGCTGCGTAGCTCAGCAGTTGCTAGGCCTTCTGTAGCTCCCAAACCACAAGCCAGCAAATCTGTCCGCAGTTTTAACTTTTGATCACCGCACAGCAACTGTTTTGTTCACTTGAACAAAAGGTACACGGGCCAATGTCGGCTGTCATTTGCCCATGCTCATCTAATCTGTGGGAAACAACAACCATGACAGCTCAAGGTTCATACCTAATTAGCTTGAGACTAAGCTTATCGGGTTGGATCCTTCAGCTGGCAACATTCGGATTACTTTCATAGCGAAAGTAGCCTTTGAACTCCTTCACTGCCATGGGACACAGATTGTGCATTTTAACTTGAACATCAACAGAACACAGATGCAAAGTAGTTTCAGCTACAGGCATAGATTCACATGAGCTGCAGGAGTTCATGAGGATCTCCCGGATATACCTTTTCCAGTTGAGTGGTGTTCAGCATTGAACCAGTTAATCGTTTCAATCTGTCTCCCATCACTGCCACATAGATCATTCTAAACTGTAAAGTGCATTTGATTTTGCGTTGGAAGTGAAGGTAACACTGTTTGCATTGTTTTTCTCCTTACCATCTGTGTGCTGGCCAGTAATTTTGGACCTATGAGCTTGAGTCAGTAAGGTCCAAAATCACAGACCAGCACATAATCAGTTTCACTGTGAACTCATTATTCACCCTTTGGCTGTCGGTAGCAGTTTTTGTTGCAGTGATTCATACAGGAATCATCGCGACAAATAAAACCACAACCGATAACCAAAGGGTTAGTTCATGTGTACGAGATTAATATTTTACCACTTCAAAGTTCAAAGATGCTATTGAATTTGTTGGAGAATCTATAAATGTAATTCCATTGTGAAATGAGTTTTGTGCCACAAGAACACAGGACTTTTAAATTTGCAAGATGTTTTCATTTTCATTTGACAATCTAATCATATTGAATTCCAAAATGGAATTTTTTTGCTGGAGGAAAAAAGATTTTCACATATATTGCTTGCTTAAGAGCATGGTTTCAGGCCAAACCTTTGCTATCATAATTATACTTGCTGACTTTGAACGCATAGACTTATGACTTCTTTTGCACTATGACAGCTGGACTGTTGTTTTTCATATGTTAAATGTGTCATGCATGCAGCCACTGGTACTGTACACAGTACCGATGGCTGCTTACAAAGGAGGTTAATAATGAAGATATCGAGCACATAGACTGCATCTTTGTTGAGGAAAAGGATGATACATTTTTTTACATGGTCCATATATCGATAATCATTTATATGCTTTGAAAGTATTGATGCATCTTTATACAATGCAAATTGTACTGTAATGCCTTTGTTTTTTTTTAAGGCAAGTCTTTTTTTTATATGTCAATTTTTTTAATTTTTTTTTAAAAAACAATTTGTTACTCTGTTTCTCAAACTTGGAAGCCATTTTACAAGGTCTGGTTCGTTCATTTGCTAGGCTGTGGTTTATTTTACCATACAGCTAAAGGCCACAAGGTCCAAAATCAAGAACCAGCACACATTTTCTATCCAAGTGTGCATTCGTCTTTGATTTTGGACCTGACAACTTAAAAGCCATAAGGTCCAAACTCATTAACCCATTTAGCCCTGAGTCCCTGCAGCAGAAGGTGGATTGACCATGATAATTCAAGGGTAGTGCCAGATTAGCTTGGCACCTGAATGCGCCAAGCTCACCTGGCACTACCCTTGAATTATCATGGTCAGTCCATCTCCTACAACTGGTACATAGTCATTAGGCAATGCCTCCAAAGTTTGGAAGTGCGGCCGTGGGTTTAAGAGGGTTAAACCGTATTGCTGGGTGCTGGATTATTTTATTGCAAATGCACGGGTTTTGACTTGAGACTGATGCAGCTGTTTTCTTTTGTGTGTGTGTTTTTCTGATTAAAAAAAAAAATGACTGATGGTATTCACTCCTTCAATGCAAGCAGACCCAGATTGTGTTTTTGAAGTCATTGTCAATTCAACGTCAAGGATCCCAAGCTGTGAAAAACTATCTACTTGCAGTGGTTTCAGCAACAGGCATAGATCCTCATGAGCCACCACAACTGCGGGGGCTTATGAGAATATGTACCTTTTGCAGTTGAGTAGTGTTCAGTTTTTCTCAGCAGTGAAGGGTTTACTTCAGTACTTACTATCTTCAGGGGAAAACTTTTTGAAGTTTGATTGATCATTTACTGGTAGTTCACGGAAACGGATTTTGATTCATGGTGTTTAGTTCATACCTGTAGTATTTTCAGTAGGTGTGCGCATGTGTGCTGGGTTGCGACTATAGACCTCATGGATCGAAGTCATCGGGGTCCAAAGTCACAGACCAGCACACAATAAACCCATCTGCATCTGATATTTGTTCGTGACATGAGCTT
Source organism: Semisulcospira habei (assembly GCA_036245525.1). Taxonomy (NCBI): domain Eukaryota; kingdom Metazoa; phylum Mollusca; class Gastropoda; family Semisulcospiridae; genus Semisulcospira; species Semisulcospira habei. Next base: position 206,997,588 of record BTPG01000002.1, on the reverse strand, counting down.
TGTCCTGCACCAACCACTAAGCAAGGTGCTCCGCTATAGCGGAGCACCTTCCTTAGTGGCTGGCGCAGGTTATGTTTTCAGGATTGTTTGATCATGTTTATTGTTATCAACACTGATCATATTGTCAATTTCCAGTCATTATTTTCTGTTGTTACTTTTGAAATGTTTGAGTGTTATGAGTATTTCTGGGTATTTGACATACTCTTGCTATGTATGTATTGTTGCTTAAACATTTGGCTGTTGTTAGCGCTCTTTGTCGAGGTGGAAGAATCGCCTCTACAAAGAGTTCACAAAGTTAACCCATTATGTCCTTTTTTAATTGCTTATTGTCCTATGAAGGCTACGTTACAGATTAGGGGACAGATCAACAGTTCTAGCTCAAGGGTGGTAAAGAATAGCTTGGCGCTATCCTGGCACCATCCTTGAACTGTCATACCGCCGTGAGATGGCCTTAGTCACCTGCTCGGTGTTAAACCCCAATAACTAACTTGAACTGTCAGTCAGATTTATTTCAAGCAATGGGTGTATCAGGATGAAAAGGGTTAATCTTTTGATTTTATGTACTCATTTGTGCTTTTGTGATCGGAACATTTATGAATCTGTTGTTTTTGTATTGTTTACATCATGGCATATACTGATATGTTTGGTTTGGCCCACATTTTTTGATGCACTTTCATTTTCAATACAATCATAGCGTTGGATAAACATTAACGTGTTCACATGGAAAGCCAGGTTTCATAAATGTCGGATGTGTTCTCGGACAGCCTACATGAAGAACCTGTTTTGAGCAGCCACGATTATGATTATGACCTGTCATTAACCCATTACATTCTGAGGCTGATTTTAAAAAAAAAAATTGCTTATTGCCCTATGAAGGCTACATTACAGAATAAGAGATCGATCAACCATTTCAGTTCAGGCGCCAAGCTATTTTGTCACTACTCTTTAACTATTGTCAAATTTATTTCAAACAATTATAGTATATCAGGATGAAAAGGGTTAAAGACCATCATTTAGATGGCTGTAACCACCTAAATAGTGGTCTTTGTTAGGGAGACTTAAAATGACTAAATCAGCTTTGTTTCGTTTTTGGTCCTACGATACAAAACCTGCTACGAGAACAGCTGATGTGGCTTAACCCATATCACACTGAGGCTAAAAGCTTCAAATTTGTACACGGCCATATGCAAGTTACATTATAGTACTTACAGATAAGGATATAGACCAATGGCTTTAGTTCAAGGGTGGTGCCAGAATAGCTTGGCACCTAGAGACACCAAGCTATTCTGGCACTACCCTTGAACTATTTTAGTCAAACTTATTTCACACACAAGTATTCTGACACATTTTTTCTTTCAAGATTTCTCTTGAAAAAGCATCTTTCTTTTAACCCTTATCATTCAGAATGTGAAATAAGTTTGACTAAAATAGTTCAAGGGTGGTGTCGGAATCGCTTGATGCTCTCAGGCGCCAAGCAGTTGTGACACCACCCTTGAGCTATAGTGATCGATTCAGATTATATTGTAGCATGTCAGAGTTTTATGGGTTAAGACCGCTTTTCTTCTGGCAAACAGTTCATTGCTCAAAACAGGTTTCACTGTATCTGCATCTTGCAAAAGATGGATCAAGCATGAAATACAATTTCATTCAACTATTAGAAACATTTTTGACCTGGTCTGTGACTTTGGACCTTACAGTGTGTAGCCTTCATATCCCAAATCATAGGCAAGGGTGCCGTTGATGAGACCTTCAGTATATCTTTACCATAATGAATGTATTGCCAACCAAGCGAAAGCTAATGCTGAGCAGCATCGATGTTTAACCCTTTGACTCCCAGAACTAAATGACTTCCATTCTGTGGAATGGAAGTCATTTAGTTCTGGGATTCAAGGGGTTAAGGATAGTGTCATATTAGCTTAGCACTTGAAAGGCACTTAGCTTTCTTCAGCAGTATCGTGGAACTATCATGGTTGCTCCATCTTTTGCCATAGTGTGTCAGGCTTGAACGGGTTAATTTATGATTGAACATCTTTTGGCAGCCTTCGTTTTCTGTTCTTTCTGGTGCACCCCATCTCACCAGTCCACCTCACCTCACACCTCACCATCCTGTCAAAGTTCCCTCACTCCCTTCCCAGTACATGTATTACATTCCTTGTGAGGCCTTCTGTGGTTGACAGTTTAACTCCTGTGTAGTGCTGCTCGATTGAATCTCTCATAGTGCCTATTTGATCTCTCACAGTCACACATATTTCCGAAAAGGACTTCAGTCTGAACATTTTAGTTGTCATTAACGGTCTTAGAAAAATATGTACCACTGTCAGACTCGTGTTCCGTCAAAATGTAATGTATCGGGTATGCAGAGCAGTTATGGTGCTGGCTGTTTGTTGACTTGGGTGAGACGCAGGTATATTGCTTGGCAAGTAAAACCACTAGGTCCAAAGATATTCTAAAGCCTGTCTGACTTCTTCAACATTTGTTTGCTGCTCATACCTGCATTAAAAAAAAAAAATATATTTTTGATTATTTATTTATTTATTATTATTTTTGTTTATTTATTTATTATTATTTTTTTTTTGGGGGGGAAGGGGAAATTCATTGGAGATGTTATTTTTATGTGGCATTATGTTGTAGTTGTCTATCCTTTGATCTTTCCTTTTGTGATTCTGGTTTTTGCCCGTTAACATTCTTTGTACATGACTGTTGGATCAAGCGACTGAGATTTAATTTTGGACAGTAGAAAAACAACAATGTTGTAGACTGTATCAGTAAGTTGTTATTGTTGTCCGTGAAAAGCTTTAACTCTTTCGAGACGTGCCGCTTCCGGATTCGCGGCATAAAGCCGCAAATCCGGATGCGGCACGTCTCGAAAGAGTTAACTGTATTTTAACTTTAACCCTATTGTGCATGCAGCCACCGGTAGTGTCAACAGTACAAGTGGCTGCATGCAGAAGAGGGGCTAATTTTAAATTAGTTGCAGGTACATGCTTTCGAAGAAACCACCACCAAAAATCCTCCAAATTAAGACAATCATGCTTTCCTGCAGACAGGGTGAAAAATTATGACTTCTGGTTTCCGTCAGGGCCAAATGACAGGTGACAGAACACATTAATTTTCAGCCGCCATATTTCACTGTTTATGTTGCTGCCAGCGGGTGTGTTATTAAAATCTCAGCTTCTTCAAGGTCACATAGCAAACTAGATGTGACATGGTAAGTAGTTAGTACAGCAGGGTGTGTCCGGCTGCTTAGCTTTGGTCACAGAGCAAACTAGACAACATTATTTTTACAAGGATTGTCAAACGTGATAACCCTTCGCGTGTCTGTAGTAGTTTTAGATGCAATGATTCCTGCAGGAATCATCTCGACTATAACCGTTACCGACACCCAAAGGGTTAACTCATTCGCGGGTAGCCGCATCCGGATGCGCGGCATTAATGAGTTAAAGTACAGCAGGGCGTGTCAGGCCACAGAGCTTTGTGTGGAATTTGTAATCAAGACCCAGAACGAGCTTAGCAGATATAGGAGTATCATTTTTACAACAGCGTTTTGGAAATCGATCATCACCAACCATGGTGTTTCAAGGGTAGTGCCAGATTCGCTTTGCTTCTTGGAAGCACTACCCTGGAACTATCATCGTTGATCCATCTCCTGCCATGGTATGTCCGGGATAACCTGGATAAACTAATGTTTATATATTACTGTTGAATTTCCAGTCTCCAGTGGTGATAACAATAAAGAGATGATTGTAATAACGCTAATAACACTAACGCATTCGAGACGTGCCGCCTCAATAGCCGCGTATCTGGAGGCGGCACGTCTCGAATGAGTTAATAAAATATTAATAATAGTAAAAAAATAACTGATGACAATAATAGAAAAAGAAGGGGAAATCAAAGTGTTATTTTGCATGCTTAGCTGCATGCAGAGAAAGGTCACACAAAGATGAACCGTAAACAAGCAACCACAAACATGAAAGGAAAATGAGTGACGTTTACTCCACAAACATGTTTCCTTGCAGAGAAAGTGTGTAGGCAAATCACAAGAGGACTTATGGACCTAGTATTCTTTGGGGGTGAAAAACATGTTTTTATTGATCTTGATGCTAGTGTATCATTGTTTTTTTTGTGTCTTTTGTTTGCTTTGCTGTGTCAAAGCTGGTGTGGGGTGTTTGATGTTTTAAATTTGATTGAAGGAGAGAAAGTGAGTATCTTACTTGCATGGCCTTTAGTTTTACTTTTTCTATGGCCACTTGCTTTTTTGTTTCTTTTTTGTTTGCATGTTTGCCTTTTTTTAGTCTTTTATTAAGGGACATTTGCCCACAGCCCATATATTTTAATTCCAAGGACTGATCTTTTGTGGAACTGAAGACGTTAACCTCCTTGTGCATGTGGCAGCAAGCGCAAGGGGGGTACGAGAAGAGATTGATAATGTTAATTATACACATAATCAAAAACGCCTGTGGTTGAGAAAACCACGTGGAAAGTTACACTGACCTCAGTCACAATACATCATCCATTGAAAAAGTGCAATATTGTTAGTAACCGTTGGATTGCTGTGCCATGTACCGATGTATCATTTTGTTTCAGCAGTGAAGTTCTCCTGACTTGTTTCCGAGGGTTTTATTTGTTCTCCTCGTTTTATTTTCGTATTAATTCTACGATAGGTTAAAAAAAAGGCCTCCCATTTGTTTCACAACTATTTTGACCCACGAGGAATGGGGAAATTGTGCTGCCTACCCCAGGGAAGGTGCAGCTGCGCCTTCCCTGGGGAAGGCAGCACGAATTTCCCCGCACAGCAGAGCCACCGGACCTAACATTGCCCTTGTTTGGCAAAAGTCAGTATGTCTACTTTCGAGAAAGGCGAGATTTAAAAAAAATTGATGAACAATAAAATCTCGCTTAAAAAAACAAACAATGGACAAACTGGGTTTTGCCAAATAACTGGCTTTTAAAAAATTCTTTTGCAACCCAACCTACCTGTTCGTTTGCTTTTTAATATTACGTCCATAGTACAAAAAAGGAGAACAATTACAGATTTGAAATGGCGTCAGGATTTGCTAATATTCTTTTTTTCCAGTCGCAGATGTTATTTATGTCAAAATCCCGGCCGTTTTGTTTGTTGTGGTGTTGATTTTTAAAGCGTCGACACGTATTTTCTTGCGCACGTCTTTTTATTTTTCCAGGTTAGCTGACCAAAATTTGTATTTGATTTCTTGTGAGAAATGTTTAGTTCAACACATTTGATTTATAATACAAATGTATTTGAAGTGTACACTTTTTGTTTTGTACATTTGTGTGCTGGTCTGTGACTTTGGACCTCACGGCTTCCAGACGTAAGGTCCAAAATCACAGACCGGCACGCATCTCTATATGTGTGACAGATTTTGATAATCGTAAATAATGATGAAACAGCCTGTCTATGTACTGTGTATGATGACGCATGTACCCTTCCTGTCTTCCCAATGCGCAAAAGGCCATCGGGCCGACGTCGGCCGCCGTTGATCCGCGCACGACCGTGCGCGGGCCAATTGCGGCCGACAACGGCCCAATGTCCTTTTTGCGCACTGGGTTTCCTTTTGTCTAGCCTGTCCTTTTTCACCCTTGTAAATCTGTATGATAATTCACGCATCCATTTTAATTTTCATAATGCAAAAATCATGTTCCTGTAACACTGATTGGGCTGAAGTGATGACATGTGATGTAGCTTATATGTGCAATGCGTGTTTCACCACTGCCTACTCATCGCAAGAGAATGATCCTTTTTTGTGTGCGTGCTTGACTCATAACTGTGATGGTAAAATCTTGATGCTACCCAGTGTGATGCAATGCAAGCTGATCTGTGCGTGGATTGTCAAGTCAGTTTTGTTCCTATTTTGTACATACGGTGGCATAGGAACTTTGGGGGCCTGGTATATGGTCTGGCCGTACCTCGATTCCCTAAACATGGTATGGCCAGAGTAACCTTCAGCAGTGTTTTTTTTTTTTTAAATCCCTTTTATTTATAGAAGGGACTTTTTAGGATGGGTCGCGGTGGGGCGAATTTAATAGCATGTCCATGATGTCAAAGGCGGGCAGGCTAAACCTCTAACAATTGAAGTAACAAGATAAAAATTACGTCATGTCTAGTTACGCTAACCTCGCTGTTGATTTGCGCCGTATGTGCGTATGTATGTATATATGCGTATGTATGTATGTATGTGTGTGCGTATGTATGTAAACAAGATAATCTCCGATATTTCTGCCCCACCCGGGTCTGCCCTGGGGGACTTGGGTGGGGTTAGGTATTTTTTAGTTCCCAGGGTCACCCTGGTCAGCCCCACAGGGTGGGTTTTTCTCTCTATTCTGGGGCATGTGTTTCTGTCTACCCTTTGTCCATTCACCTGTATTTGCCTTTTTAAAACTCTCCCTACTGTCTGCACTGCCTGTAGCTCTTGATATTGGATGTGTGTTGCTAAATGGTCTTAGCTTTATTTAGGCCCCATGTGTTAGGTTTATTTAATGTATTTGACCGGCTGGCGACATACATTCAATGTTCTGTTTTTTTTTTTTTTTTTTTTTTTTTTTTTTTTTTTCACAAGCAGTGCAGGGACGTCCTGAGAAAGCCTTGTTGCTGTCGGGACGTTAAGCAATGTACAATCAATCAATCAATCCGATATTTCTGTACACACAAGCTTGAAACTTGGCGAAATACTTAAGTGGGTGGCTAAGTAGAGCCTTCGAGCATATTGTAATTGAATGTTTCATTGAAGACATAAACAACTGTTTATAAGAAGTCGGTTGACCCAGATTAGAGTTCTTAATTTTTGTCGTATTTACTTGGAACTTTTGCATATAGCTAGTTTGGAGAAAGCCATTGGATGAGTTCGTTAGCCAGCTTTGTATCCTTTCAACTTTTTTAGTAAAAATTAATTCTTTTTAGAAAAGAATTAAAACACTAAAAAAACCTTTACTTCTAGAGAAAGTCAGACAGCGGCGGTGACGTAAAAGAGGCAAATCAGTCACCACGCAGACACTGACATATTACTCTAAATATGACGTCATTCTCTCTCTCTCGCGCTCGGCTCTCTCTCTCTCACAAACATGCGCGCATCTCCAGGAGGAATAGATCCTCATGCGCCATCCAGACACATGAGGATCTATGCCTCTTGGAGATGTATGGACCACGCGCGCGCACGCACGCACTAACACGCACACACATCGACGCGCTTTCAGAAGAGCATGCAGGTGACCGTTGTACTTAGTATATCATGTAGGTAGGTAAAGTCAACCTCCTTTCACACAAATTATATCAAGACTGAAATTATACCGTGTAGTTCTAGTTTTGTCACCATTTTCTCAAGCCTATGAATCGAAAGTGAAACTGATATCACGTAAAATATAAAATTACGTAACGACTAAAACTTACGTCATGAGAATCAATGACGCGTATGTCCTGCGCCCCTTATAGAAATCACTGACGCATTGGCAGATCTGTGAGACTTTTTTCAATAGGAGATAATTCAACATCAAAATCAGGTCAAAGACAAAAGGTAGAGACCATTGACAGCGAGGGCAACTCTCATATAGAAGGGACTTTGTGGGTTATGGTTCATCCCATCGTGTTTCACTTACTGGACGCCACGATCGGAGATTGCTTGATCGTGGGCGCTCAAGGGTAGTGCCAGATTAGCTTGGCGCCTTCCAAGGCGCCAAGCTAATTTGGCACTGCCCTTGAACTCCAACGACCAAACCGTCTACTGTTGCGTCTTTTGAGAAGATCTTAAATTTACAACGGTCATTGTTACTAATGTTAGTATGAAAGAGATACAAATTGCTGTCCACGATAGAGTGACAAGATACTCTTTTTCATTCGGTTTCATCAGCACATAAATATATATGTGAATATCATTATTAGGTATGAATGTGTTAGCATTGCTAACGTGATAGAGTGGAACTTGACACTTTTTGGTTTCATCGGCACATGCATGATATACATCTGGTTTCATGAACACATACATAGATATACATTGCACCATAACACTACAGTGTATGTATCTATAGATCGTGCTCCCCATTTAAGCGTGCATCTGTGTAATCATGACTTTTATCGCTGATGTACAAGTATTCTCTGATTATTTGTTCAGTTGATGTGTATATTTTCTGTACGCATGTCAGCATTTGATGCTTCATTAACTTATTGTTGGGCAGATGGCCATACAAAAAATTCAAACATATACATGTATTTTGTTTTGTGTGCTGTGAGCGCGCGTGCATGTGCGCGCGTGCGTGATCGTTTTGTTGTTGTAATTTCATAACGTGTTTATTTAATTGTCGGCCTGTGTGTTTGTTTGCTTGTCTCTGTTGTATCTTGACCGTTATTTTAGTCTCATGGTAGCATTTCACCTATTTTCTCGCACCCATGCATTAAGCCAAATCACAAACCAGCATCCTGGTTTTGTGATTTGGCGTAAGGCATATTTCATATTATGTTCTTACTTCTTCACTGCAAGTGGACGCAGATTTTGTGTTTGAAATCGTAAATTCATCGTCAAAGATCCCGAACCTTCGTAGAGACATGGATACAGAGTGATTTCAGCAAGAGGCATAGATCCTCGTGAGCCCCCGCAGTTGCCGCAGTTGGTCAATTTTCTCTCGACAGTGAAAGGGGTATAAGCTTACGCCACACAGACTTACGCGCATACACACTCACGCAATATTTTGAGTGTAATAGCCAGTCTTAACTCATTCTACCCCATCACCGAAATCTTTAAATTTTGCCCTTGTCCTCTGAAGACTGCTTCGCAGTGCAGAACACAGGTCGACCATGCTAGTTCAAGGGTGATGCCAGAATAGCTTGGCGCCCATAGGCGCCAAGCTATTCTGGCATCACCCTTGAACTAGCATGGTCGATCCTTATCTTCCTGTGGTGTGTCTGGGGTAGAATGAGTTAAGTAAGACCAAAATATTAAACCACAATTGAAATAAACGACTAATTTTGCATCGCAGTACACCATAGATAGCATATGAAAAGATACACTTTTTGTTTTTATTTTAGTTCTAAATATCCTGTTTAATACATGTATAACTCTGAACAGAACAGAAGAAAAGTACTAAATAGGCAAAACTGACATGCACTGTCCCACTGTATATTTTTTCTTCAGGAGGACGTTTGGTTGGAAAACAAAGTCACAATAAAAGTCAGACACTGCTTACATTATGATTGGATTTAGAAAAAAAATGAATAAAGAGATAAATACATAAATAATAATTCCAAACTCATCATCAAAGAATTACGAAAAGTGTGTAAGTACATGCGTACAATGTTTGGGCCAAATAGGCTCGACGTTCGAATGTTCTTGGTTGTGATTTTGGACCTTCTTGGTCGTAAGGTTCAAAATGTCAGGACAGCACAATATATGACGACTGCCCCCTGCTTCTCTGGGGCACATGCAAATTACAGACCAGTTAGAGGCTCATTATAAATTAATACCAATACCACGAAGTGTCCAATGTTCATATATCCGAAGTTTACTTCGAGAAGTGGATATCGCCAAGCTCTTGCGTCATAATTCATTCTGCCCGCGACACACCACAGCAATATATGGCTCGACCATGATAGTTCAAGGGTGGTGCCAGAATAGCTTGGCGCCAAGCTGTTCTGCCACCACCCTTGAACTATTATGGTCGATCTGTCTCCTGATTTGTAATGCACTCCTCAGAGGATAACTCCAAAATGTGGATATTTCGTACCTCGGGCACAATGAGTTAATATGTCAAAGCATTCTATTTGACCGCGGTCGACCGAGGACCGCCATACTGCGGCGCCTTCCCTCGCACGCCGGCTCGACTGGAATTTTTCCTTGATGATGCTGCCTATATTATCGTATTTTTAGTGTGGTTTTGGTGTGGGGTGGGTGCCTTACTTTTGTATCCAGCACCAGTCGCATTCTGTCTTCAACACTACATGACTGACTATCCCACAAATCACAAAAGAGTCACTAAAGGTAATTCCTTGGCAGTAACTGAGACGTAATTTCACTGAACAAGGCAAAAACAGCCGACTTATTTGCCATATTGAGTGTGCCTCGTTTGAATAGCCTCAGTCTGACCGACCAGTCAGACGAGGCGACGGCTTCGTCGAAGTGATTAAATTAGCTTCGCCGAAGTCTCCAATGTACCGTTCGGGCACTTCACGAAGTCTAATTAAGGGCTGTCTTAACTGGGCGAGACGACAAACCGGAACCTTGTCTCGGCGATCCTCCCGAGACAGTCTCGGCGAGACCCCCGAACCACCCCTTGCCTTAATCAGGTTCGGCGAACCCTCCGAGACAGGATCGGCGAGACCCCCGAGACGTATCTCTTCGTGTCTCGGGCCGGCCATTTGTCTTGCCGATCACGCGCAGCAAACCTGCCCGAGACACTCTGAAAAAGTGAACGCTCTTTCAGTTCTGCCGGAGGAAAGATTTTCAGTCTCGTCTCGGCTGGTCTCGGGGAGACCCAGTTCAGAAAGAAACCGCATTTTGACCTAACGACGAACCTCGGTTCGCCGAGACATCGTCACGCTCAATTAAGACAGCCCTCCCTTTAAGGGCTGTCTTAATTGAGCGTGACGGTAACATCGGGATATTAAGAGGCGGCATAAACACTTTGCAGTTTGGTGCAGTTGGCTGTAGAAACGAGTATGTTATACAGACATGAAAAAAAGCACAAAAAAGGCAACATATGTTTTTTAATCATCGGCAACACTAAAGTGTTGCCAATGATTCCAATAATGTCGCATTTCATTTGCTCGTCAGTATACTGCAATGGTAATTCCTACATGATCCGGCGCCTTGAAAGGTGCCAAGCTAATCACTCTCTGCTCTAGAGCTAGCATAGTCGATCGATTTTCCTGCTACTGGTAAAACTTTCTGGAACCCAGCTTAACCCCTAGACCGCTACTGCTACTGACGATCCCGTTCGGTGGAACAGGAACCATACCAGTATTATCTGCCGAGCGGCACAGTCGGTAGCAAAGGGTTCATTCATGCCGTTTGTAAACGACGTGAAGGAACCTTGAATCTAGAACTGATTGATTGGTTATGGCACCACCCTTGAACTATTATGGCCGAACTATCTCCTGTGCCGTAATGTAGTCTTTAGAGGACACCTTTCAGTTTGGGGAATCGCTCAATGTGCAAATTGTGTGAGCAGTAGACAACCTACGCTGTAGAATGAGGACGATAGTCTTTGGAGGGCACCCATCCTGTTACTGAGAATAGGGCGATCACTCCTTTATCAATGAAGGGACTCCTTCCATTATGAAGGAGTGATCATCCAGTTTTAACCCATTACATCCTGAGGCTGATATTTAAAAATTTGCTTATTGTCTTATGAAGGCTACTTTACAGATTAGGAGATAAATTAACTGTTTTGGTTCAAGGGTGGTACCAGAATAGCTTGGCGCCTCAGGCGCTAAGCTATTCTGGCACCACCCTTGAACTATCAGTCAAATTTATTTCAAGCAATGGGTGTATCAGGATAAAGAGGGTTAACAGGATGGAGTAACTTTCGGGCGGACAGAACTAAACACATGGGTCAGATACTCGGGTAGCCATCAGAGGGTTGAACTGATGATCCTCAGAGATCAAGAGGGAATGAAGTGACTCGAAAAGCGCGGCCAGACGGCTGTAGATGATGGCATACAGCTTGGCGTGGTACTGAGCCCTGGTGTCTATGATGCTGGGACATGTGTCTAAAGCTGTCTCCTTGGCGGGCTCCGGAACGTTGGACTCCGAGGATTCGTAATCTGTCTGTGATGCTTTCTCTTTTGTCAACTCGTCGACCTCCTGTACTTTCTCCAAGTAATACACATCGTTTGACTCGCCGATCGTTCCCAGCGTATCCCCTTCTCGAAAGTTGTTTCTAGATGGGATGACGACGACTTTCCTATATGTGATCTCTTTGCCCCCTTCACCGAGGTTCCTGCGGAGTTGTATCTCAGACCCACCCACGTCATCAAGCGCCCGCATGATGGCGATCCGGCAAACCAGGTACTTGTTGCTTTCAACGGCGTCCCGGCGATAGGACATAGAAGCCAATGCTTCGCTGAGCATCTCTAGCATAGCTTCACTTAAGAGCTCCGGGAGCTGAAGACACCTGTCGCGGATTAGCTCAACGCTAATGCCATCTAATCTCTTCCGCCCGAAACTGTCCTGCCCTCCCACTGAATCGGAAGATTTTCTGGCGAATAAATCGCGGACTATGTTGTCGACTGTTTTTATGTAATCAGTATTATTGCAGATGTGGAGAATCTGGTGCACGGCCTTGCTGTTGTAATGCCACTCGGAGTTGTGCTCAAATTCAAGGACGTCGTCACTCAGGACGAAAGGCCTTTTCCATGACCTGATCTCGTCTGCACGGGTTGCTGATTCTTCTCTGATAGGCAGGGACTTGACTGTGTCTTGCACAAGATGAGAAATCATTCTTTTTACAGCCAGCTGCTCCAGCTCATCGCCCAATTGCTGGCGGGCAACGAGATTGTAGTCGTCTTCCAGCGCGATGCCCCAAAAGTTGACGATGATCCCGTCCATGCCCGGCCCAAGGAGAGGCGTGGTCCGCAGGCGCCAGCGCTCACACCACTTGCCCGGGTGGTCGGCGTAAAACTGTACCCTCAGCGACACCTGTGGCACAGTAGCGAATGAATCTCGGGTGAATACCACTACCTCAGTTGTCTGAAATGTATGTTCATTCAATGATCAAAAGTCAGGAAACACGGATACAAATTGGTCTCAGCAAGAGGCATAGATCTTCTTGAGCTCCCGCAGTCGCTGGAGCTTTTGAGGATCTATGTCTTTTGCATTAGTGGATCGTGCCATTATGTTTCTGAAATATTTGTTCATTCAATGATCAAAAAAGCCAAGACTGAAACATGGATACAAATTGGTCTCAGCAAAGAGACAGAGATCCCCCCCCCCCCTCTCTCTCTCTCTCTCTTCCATGCAGTGCAGTCTTTAGCAGAAATTTGGGAATTTCTGCATCAGGGTCCAATGTGTTTAGATGTGGTATGCATGAAACGATCGGCCTGGTCTACGCTATAAGTCTTAGGCTATTGTCATGCCGGTAGGAGAATACATCTGGCTTAGCCATTTTGGCTGTCGGTAGCGCTTTTGGTCGCGGTGATTCCTTCAGTAAATCACCGCGACCAAAAGCGCTACCGACAGCTAAAGCCATCAACCATTGCCGACCGTTTCAGTCTACGTTAATGCATACCACTGCAGAACACTCACGGAGTCCTGCGGAAGCAGAGTGTGTTCTGAGCTGTCAAAGAAGAACTTGGAGTGACGGTATCTCGCCTTGCCAAAATGGTCCGTGTGTGACTCCTGATACCAGACGTAGCGTAGCGCAGTGCAGCCTCTGTTTGTCAGCTGCAGGACGGTTTTGGCTACAATTCCTGCGTTGCTTTGCAGTCCGATTTCAAGAATTCCCTGCAACAAAGCGGACGAAGATTATTCTGAAAAGAGTTTTATCGCAAAAAACTTTCGGCCTTTTCTCGGGATCTGTCTGACCGTCCAACTCATCCCACCCATATTGTCGTTTTATACCAACCAAAAACTGACTGGCCAAACTGAGCATTAAATTTACGACTGGAGCAATGGACACAACGGTTGGAGCAATACGCGTACAAGCCATTCTTCATGCTGGCCGTTCCTGAACAAAAGGAAAAGAAAAAAGTCGTATTTGCCGATTGATTATTTTTTTATCATAGCAGCAGGTCCAACATTATGATCTCTCAGCGGTGGGGAGGGTAGAAGGATGCAGCATATCTCAATGCGCAAGGACCGACATCGGCCCGATGGCCCTTTGCGCATTGGGACGTGAGGAATAGGCAATAGTATTTGTATGGAGCATGGATTGCTTGCAATTAGTTGTTTGAGTCAATTAGAATCTGTCGCAAACGATATGTGTGGGGTTTTTTTTTGGTTTTGTTTTATATATATATATATATATATATTTATGGAAGCCAGCGTTAAAGTTTACCACGGACGCCGGACGGCGCCCGACAGACGACGGATGGCCTAATACATAGACTCACATTTACTATCTCACGTGAGCCAAAAACAAAAAAGGCAAAGCCCTTATGGCTCACGTTTATGACCGATCCACACATGTGTGACAATAAGTAAAGGGATGTCTTCTGCACCAACAAAATCCGTGTTTTCTCAAAATATAAATTTCACACATCTGTGAAACCCCTGTGACCCCTGACCTTTGCGATGAGTCGACTAAATTAGTATACTTATGAGGGTCTTATCATCATCTACTTTTGTGCCAAATTTGATTGAAAAGTTTGCAAAAATGTTGATAATAACTACAATTCTATCAAAAATTGGCATTTTATACATATTTGTCGACCGCTTGTGACCGTGACCTTTTCCGAGAGGACATCCAACTTAGTATGCATCAGGTATCTCTGTACCAAGTTTGAGTTTGAAGTTGTGAATAGTAATTGAGAAAAAGAAAAAAAGATTTTTTTTGAGGGGGGGGGGGGGGGGGGGGGGGCAAAATATGTGTATATTTGACCTATTTCCTGAGCTCTTCTGACCTTGACCTTTCCAAGGGGTCATCCAAATTAGTATGCACAGATAGGTCTTACCATCAGGTATCTCTGTGGCAAGTTTAGGTTTGAAGTTGTGAATGGTATTTGAGAAAAAAAAAAAAACATCTTTTGTCAAACTATGGCTATTCTAGACCTATTTTCTGAGCTCTTGCGACCCGTGACCTTTCCGAGGGATCAACCAAATTAGTATGCATAGAAAGGTCTTACCATCAGGTATCTTTGTACCAAGTTTGGGTCTGAAGTTGTGAATAATAATTGAGAAAAAAAAAAAACATCTTTTGTCCAAATATGGCTATTTTTTTTTAACGAATTTCCTGAGCTCTTGTGGCCTTGATCTTTCCGAAGGATTAACCAAATTAGTAAGCATAGAAAGCTCTTACCATCAGGTATCTCTGCACCAAGTTTGGGTTTGAAGTTGTGAATAGTATTTGAGAAAAATAAATTATGTCAAAATATAGCTATTTTGATATTTTTCCTGATCCCCTGTGACCTTGACCTTTTTGAGAGATCACTCAAATTGGTATGTTTAGTGGTATTATAAATTGGTATCTTGCCACAAAGTATCCTTGGGCCAAGTTTGAAGACTATGGCTTGAATAATCTCCGAGAAAATGCCAAAGTTAAAGTTGTTACCACGGACGACGGACGACAGACGACGGACGACGGCGAACGGACGACGGACGGACGACCACTGGCCCAGAACACAGTCTTACTTTTGCTTCGCACGTGAGCCAAAAAAAAAAAAAAAAAAAAAAATGAACAGTAAAAATGTAACAACTAAAGGAGATGTCTACTAAAGGAGCAGCAACACCCCTACTCTCCTACTGCCACTGAATAAAATACTCTAGCTCAAGTGCAATCTTCAAATCTATCCTCTAAGCACGACTCCAAATAAATCCTAAAGAAGTCACTACTACCTTCAAATATTTCTAAGAAATTAATGCAAAAAAACTGGCGTCTCCTTCAACCTTGGCCCTAGTGAGGTCACGTTTACGCCCATCGACTCCCCAAAACGAACGACATTTCATAGAAGAAATGGCTGCCATTTGAAGAAATAACCGGTGCTTGTAATGGAAACCGATGATCAGTTTTTCCTGTCTGCTTTCTTTGCCGTAAAGTACATTGGTCATTTCTCCATCAAAAGCACATGCAACCGTGTGTATTTCTTCGGTTATGGGTCTCTTGAATAACTGTAAATGTTGGTGCGTTTAACCCTTTGCGTGTCGGTAGAGGGTTTTGTCGCGATGATTCCTATGGGAATCATCGCGACAAAAACCGCTACCGACACGCAAAGGGTTAACGTGTAAGAGTCTGCTCGAGCAGTCTCTAAAGTTCAGCGCAGCAGTGAATATATAAAAGAAGTATTAGCTAACCTCTGTGCACTTTTCTTTCCAAGGGTATACATGGTTGGCCACCTGTATGCACGGTCTATTGTACCGCTGGGGCTCAGCCTGTGAGACTCGACTGCTTTCGGACGGCGCAAATATCACACGCTGAGTTGAAGGAGGCTTGTCCGACGTACCGGGCTGACTCTCCAACGTCACAGCAACTCTTTCGGACGCCTTGGGATGTCTTTCTGACGTCACATGCCTTTCTGGCGTCCAGGGAAATCTTTCTGACGTCACGTAGACGTCAGTGTCGGTTCTAGCTTTGGAAGAGTGCAGTGACACAAATCCATCTCCGGCATCGCAGGACGTCCCGCGTACGCCTATCTCTTTCCTGTGGAGTCCTTGCATTTTCTGCAAGAACCAAGATTCACACCGACGATTGATTCACGTGCTGATCAATGATCATAAACCTTAGGGTACGCAACCGTAAGGCCCAAAGTCACAGACCCACACACATCTTTGACAATAATATGGGAGTTGCTCCAGCCGCTCTTACTCATTCGAGACGTGCCGCCTCCGGATACGCGGCAAAAGACTATATT
The DNA here is from genome assembly GCA_036245525.1 of Semisulcospira habei. Taxonomy (NCBI): domain Eukaryota; kingdom Metazoa; phylum Mollusca; class Gastropoda; family Semisulcospiridae; genus Semisulcospira; species Semisulcospira habei. Next base: position 206,981,084 of record BTPG01000002.1, on the reverse strand, counting down.
ACAGCACAGGAGGCGGATCCACTATCCCAGATGTTAGTGAGGTTACGTTCACGTCGGACGACTCCCAAGAACGAACCGGAAAGCGAAGTCACGGCGGATAACGAATGTGTACCAGAGGCATAGACAACACTCCGAATATCTCCAAGAGGCATAGATCCTCATGAGCCCGGAGGGCTCATGAGGATCTATGCCTCTTGGAGATTTTCGAAGTGAGATGCTTATGGTCGGAGCACGCCGTTGTCCGCCATGACTTTGCTCTCGTTCGTTTTAGGGAGTCGTTAGTTGCAAAAGGAAACTCACGCGCCAAAGGGCGCGAAGTTATTCTAGCACTGCTCTGTAACTATCGTCGATCCATATATGGTTGTAGTGTTCCACGACTGAAAAGATTAACTCATTCAGCCCTGACACACCACAGCAAGACATGGATCGAGCATGATAGTTCAAGGGTGGTGCCAGAATAGCTTGGCGCCCATAGGCGCCAAGCTATTCTGGCACCACCCTTGAACTATCATGCTCGATCTGTCTCTATAATTGTAATGCAGTCCTCGAGAGGGCAACTTCAAAATTTGGGGATTTCGGTCCTCGGGTTGAATGTGTTAAACAAAATGAATACTATATTGCAGTGCATGTGGCAGACCAATCATAACAGTCCATTTTTTTTCAAGAGTATATTGTTATCTCGACTTGGTGCCCAAAGGACTCAGTTAACTACTCTGGCATCACCTTTTTATACTGACGAGCAAAAGAAATGCGACATTTTTGGAATCATTGGAAACACTAAAGTGTTTCCGATGACTCCAAAAGAGTCGCATTTCCTTTGTCCGTAAGTGTATGATTGAAATGAAATGAAATGAAACTTTATTTCTCAACGGATGAAGTAATTAAAACATGTGCCATTTTTCATACTTGCCGTTGCTACTCTACAAACAGAGGGTAATAATTGTAATACTAATAGTACCAAGTTACACAAAGAAAAGATTAGGAGATATTAAACATGAAGAGACATTAAATAAAATTCATTCATTCGTACATTAAAAAAGAGAAGGAAAAAAAAATACACGCAACGCGCGCAAACACATACACACGCGCGCACACACAGACACGCGCTAATGATAACCTATATACTAAGCAAATCATTCGAATCATATTAAAAATTCACTTAAGACAGCGAAAATTATTTATATTATAATAGAAACATGAATTATGTATTTAGGCGATTATTATTAGTATAGACAAACCATAAGGCAGCATGCACTAACTACGATAAGCAAATGTTCCATACGGATTCTTGTGGTAGATTATTTATCAGCGGACAACAAGTACTTGAGGAGGCATTTCTTGAAAGAGGAGAGGGAGCTAGCGTGTGTTATACATGTAGACAGTTTGTTCCAGAACGATGCGCCTGAGAAAGATACACTGGTTTAAATAGATCTATCCTGGGGCGCGGAGTAATAAAGTTTCGTCTTGAAGTAGAATAACATGAACTTGCCTTGGTAAAGAGCTTACAAATATATTTTGGGTGAATCGCATTGGAGATTTTATACATAACCACACCCTTATTTAAAAGGTGATGCTTGCTAAGAGGTAGCATTTTCAGTTTTTAGAGTTTTTCGTCAGTTGTCAAGGCTGAATAAGGCAGAATATGTTTCGCTGCTCTCCGATGCAGGGAGTTAAGTCTCTTCAAGTGTATGTCACCGCTGCCATCTCATATCGTGGACGCATAATCGATGTGGGATTTGACATGTGTATCATTGTAAAATAACTTGCGGGCATCAACATCGATAATGTACTTCAACTTTGAAGGCATTTCAAAAACATTTCTGGCAACAGTGTTACAAACAGCATCTATGTGCGATTGCCACTTTATCTGGTCATCAACAATTACACCAAGTAAACGGTGTTCCGTGACCTGAGTAACGGTGTCATTATGGATAGTCAGGCTGAGTGTGGCTTGATCTGATGCTTCTGACGGGTTGCTATCGTCATGCATTCCGTTTTGGAAGGGTTTAAAATCATTTCATTGTTTGCGCACCAAGTGGAAATTTCGCTCAAACCCTGCTGCAAACGACCATTTAAAGAATCAATACTTTTGTCCGGGTTGTGAACTGTGGCGTCATCAGCGAATAAATCACACGAAATTTTGTCTGTAGTCAAATGTAGCGGCAGGCCATTTATAAAGAGGCAAAACAGAAAAGGCAAAAGGACTGAGCCCGGTGGCACTCCCCGTGTCACTAATCCGCTTGAGGAGTATGATCCATTGAACATGACGCGCTGCTCTCTGTCGCTAAGATAGGAGGCGAAAAGTGGAGTTGCGGCATGGTGGTAAAGAAATTTCTGGCTGTAGTTATTTGAGGAAGAAATGCATTTATTGCCAAAAGAACTACCGAAGTACACATTTAGCTTGGAAAGTAGAAGTTTATGGTCCACAAGATCAAAAGTTTTCCGTAAGTCAAAGAATACAGCACCGGTAAATTCGCCCCGATTCATTGAGCGTAGCCACACATTAGTTAGACCTGCTAGGGCTGTGTGACAGCTGTGCCTCGGTCTGAATCCCGACTGAAGGGGATGGATTATGTAGGCTCTTCTATATATTCCAACGATTATGGATATGCCGTTCAAGTGGTTTACTAAGGATGGACAATAGTGAGATGGGGCCAAAGTTATTAACATCAGTCATATCTCTTGTTTTCGGGAGGGGTATATCTTTGGCTTTTTTAAGTTCCTTTGAAAAAATATTCCTTTGAATGCACAAGTTATAAATATAGGTTATTGTTTCAATAACATAAGGAATAGATAATTTAAGTATTTCGGAGCTGATTTCATCTGGCCCGGACGATTTCTTATTTTTCATTGAACTAATTGTCCTACCGACTTCGTGCTCTGCCAGTGGTGGAATCACGAAAGGATCAGATCCTGCAGTTCGCGTTCTACAAAAGTCAACTAGTCTGTCTGGACAGGAGTAGGGCTGAGAACTTGCTTCTGAAGCGACAAGAGACTCGGCAACTGAGAGGAAATGGTCGTTAAAGATGTCGGCAGTCAGGTCAGAAGGGATTAAAGGAGATTTGTTACACTTGCCTCCAGTCACTATGGCCATAGCGCGCCAGAGCGTGGACATGTCTTTGTCTTGTTTAAATGAAAGATTTTTTTTTTTAGCCTGTCGCACTCGAGATTTCACGCGATTACGCTCACGCTTAAATTCAGCGAAGCGCTTCTGCTGTCTCAGGTCATCTCTCACCCTCATGGCTTGAATGATGTCTTGAGTAAGTCACGGCGGGAGCGATGCGTGTTTGACGCGTCTCCTCCGCAGAAAGAAAGAAAGATGTTATACCAAACAGACAGAGAGCTGTCAGGGTCAGATGTACTAAATACTTCATCAAAAGGTGCGTCGTTAAGATCAAACAGAAACTCGCTTTCATTAAAACTTTTAAAGGAGCGATAGTTGATATCCTTTCTTTGCTTTAGGGAATTTAGTAGACTACGTACAGCTGATGGGAAAGTGGCCGCTGATACTAAGGTAATCAGCAGACACATTATGAACAGACTCTGGCTTGGTTGTGTATAATAATATATGATGTTGTTTGTGTGATCCGTGTCGGTGAAGTGACTAACTGTTGAAGACCCAATAACGTAGAGTCCCACGCGTGGTGAGGCTTTAGCATGTCTATGTTAAAGTCTCCCATGAGGATGACACTGGAGTTGGGTTTACAAGCTGTATCACACATACTAAGGAAATCATCATACCACTGAAAATTCGCAGCAGGGTTGCGTTACCGAAAGCCGATAAGAAATGATGGAGATTGGGGGGCCTTCAGCTCAAGCCACATACACTCAACATCTTTGGTTTCTAAATCATGTCGTCTACGTGTAAAATCTTGAATAGACGTGTGAACATAAGCAGCTAATCCTGTCTGTCCATGCGCCGTAGGATCACGTCTCATGACAGTAAATCCAGTGACCCACAGAGAGCCTTAAGATGGACATTATCAAACAGGAAGTTGTCCTCTAAGGTCCACTCTACTGCTCAGGAAAGATCGACCCTGAGTGTGCAAGGGGGCTACTTTGGCACCACCTTTAGACTGTCTCGGTCGATAATGCCGACAGATTCAGCTTGCGCTTAAACTCTTTGCCTGCTAATTAACTTTTCTGTACATATGTACTCTGCCACTAGGTATTTTTTTGTTAATGGTTCATTTCTCAATCATGTACTCTGAGTTGGTATACCTCGCCCTGTACCCAGGTTAAACGCACCAGTGGCGCCATTACTGCGATTTTCGCATCTGTCCGCTCGCTCGGACGGGTCCTGTGCACTAGAACTGTGCGCGCAGGCAAGCTTCTGCACCCTTAAGTGTGGTCTCGTACATTCCCGCGGAAGATTGTGATCGCAGTCGAAAAACGGTTCGTTTCCGGTTTTAGCGTTACTCTCCTTGAGCATAAAATGTTGGAGGGCGTACGTCCCTACTAGAAAAAGAAAGGTCTGCGGGGGTGTTCATTCTCCTCAGAACTTGCGTATTCGTGAATCAAGTCCACTGTAGTGCACTCGTCTCTCGTTCGGCTAAGGCCACGACAGTGCGTTCTGCCGCAAAGCGACGCAGATGTCGCAAAATCACCACCATTGAGGAAAAACGGAACTATTTTTCAAATCTGCTAAATCGTGTAATGTTTTGTGATGCTAGCATATGGATGCATTATTGCCGGACTGTACATGGAAAAAGGTGTATTCTTTATTCATCCTATTGCAGCAATCAAACATCACGTGATTCTTTCTCCGCGATTGCTCATTACAGGTGCAGAGAGCACACACTCTAAACCGAGCTGGTACACGGCAGGACCGGTCAGGTGCGAAAATAGCAACAATCAACAATGGCGCCGCTGATGCATGTCAGCAAGGCACAGGGCGAGGTATACCAACTCAGCCTAAGTAACGGCTTGTAACGACACATTCAACGCATAAAATAGCCAAGCACACGCTCTGCAAGCAAACCTTGGCCGGACGGATCTCGCCACCCATAGTGTGCTACTGAAAGTTGTCTCACGGCAAACGGTGCCGTAGGCAAAGAGCTGCTGGATTAACTAAGCTCATTGTTTAAGGGTGTTACATACCCTAGCGCCCAGGCCGACGATCTGCAGTTCGACTGGCTTGCGGGGTTTACCAGCCCACACCTCGCTCGGGGACCTCTTCATGTCTCCGGCCACCCCGGTCTCTCTCTGGGGCTCTGTGGGCAGAGGGGGCCCGCACAGGTATCTGTTGCTCCACTTCAAACACAACGGCAACTCCTTGTCAGGGCCTCTCCTCTCCGGGAGGTGCCAGAAGGCGGTGTCCGGGTAAAAACGCTCTGGCTGAGCTGACTTTGGGCCCGTGGATACAACCCTGCAGAGTAAAACTCAGATAGTTTCTGGCTCGATGCATTGAACACTACGGTCTTTACATTTCACACCATCTGCTAGTTGTCCTCTGAGCAAGTTTAAAAGATAGACCGACCATGACAGCTCAAGGGAGGTGCCAGAAGAGCTTGGCGCCTTTATGACGCCAAGTTGACGCCAAGCCATTCTGGCACCACCCTTGAACCGTCATTGTCGATCTGCTTTGTGTTGTGTGGCAGCATGTCCAGCCTCTGGTTCGAATCTGCGTGACGTCCTCTGAAAGATTACAGGTATACAAACCTTATCAGCAAGATGCATGGATTTTCGAAGGGTACTGGGGCAGAGACTAGTACTTGTGCCTTGTAAAAAGGAGGCAGGACGATCCACTGCTTAATTTTCCTCTACATTGCAAGGGAGGTCTTAGAACAGGTGCTGCGAAGGAAGATTTTTTCAATACAAGGGTCAAGGGATGGTATGGCCCACAGGAAGAAAGGACACGTGTGTTGGCTTAACTCATTCGAGACGTGCTGCATCCAAACACGCAGCCTTAAACCGCGTGTCCGGATGCGACACGTCTCGAATGTGTTAAAATGAGTTATGGATAGGCCATGCTATAAACCAAGGCGACCACTCCTTCGTATGAGTGATTGCCCATATTCCAGTACATCCCACCCCAATCCGGTCCCGAAAGACTGAATAAAATTAATAAAAATCATACCCGTGCTTCTGAATAGGTGTATATCTGTCCTGTGAGGCACACAGTTTCGACCCCTTTTTTTGGATGGCAGTTTGCTGGTCGATCCAACGTCCCATCGTCATGGCGTGAGTGTCCTTGCCGTTGCCCAGCCGGACTGTTTCACAGAGGCGCGGTATTGTTCTTTGTTCTATTCCTCTGGATAAACACTCAGATGACGTTACGTCATCTGGCAGAGAGTACACGGAAAGCGGCTCAGGGTGCACTGTCGATTCCTGCAGCTGTGGGGAATAGAGCAAATTACAGAAACCGGAGGGTGTGTGTGGGAGGGGGTGGGGTTGGCGGGGGAGGGGGGGGGGAGAGGGGGTGTTTTCCCCACGTAATGAAAATGGAGGAAGTTTGGTGGGGGTGGGGGAGGAGGCAGAGTTTCCCATGCTTCTCTTCCCCCTCCCCCTTCCAGAATATTTTGAGGAAAAACTTGTGTGTGTGTGTGTGTGTGTGTGTGTGTGTGTGTGTGTGTGTGTGTGTGTGTGTGTGTGTGTGTGTGTGTGTGTGTGTGTGTAAACAAATTCATGTATTTTGGGAGAAGAAAAAAAATCATTTTGTGTTTTTATTTCTGAGCCGAATGACGCCTCCCCCCCTCCCCCCTGTTGTTTGATATTTTTTAGGCTGGAGAGTAACAAGTCAGGCGCCCCAGTGAAAATTATCTTTCTTCTCATATAGCATTTTAGTTCAAGGGTAGTGTCAAAATAGCGTGGCGTCTCAGGCGCCAAGCTATTCTGGCACCACCCTTGAACTAAAATCATTTTATATAATCGTCTTATTTACATGCGTATTTTTCTGCGGGCTGGCAATTGGGTGTCTGATTGGAGGGGGCAGGGTATATAACCGTTTGAGTAACCTGATTCTAAATTAATTCTATGAATTGTTCTGTCTAGAAACAGGTTACTCACAAACCAGCACTGTTAGAATAGTACACATACCATAGGGAATTACTCAGCGCTAGACAGAAAAACGGTTATTTCCCCTGCCCCCTCCCATCAGACACACAATGGCCAGCCCGCAGAAAAATATGCCGGTAAATAAGACGATTATATAAATGGATTTATATGATCGTCTTGTTATTTACCAGCGTATTTTTCTGTGGGCTGGTGTTAAGTCAGGTAGTCGTAGGCGTAGTATGATACAAGCACACCAGACGCACGCACGTAGGGTTCTTGTAAAGAAACTGCACTCAGCTGCAACTCGTCACACGTGGCACAAGGCTGTAGACCACATTGGAGTAACAGTTCCAACAATACTTTATCCTCACGATGCACTCTCAGCACACTGCGTCCACAAATGCATCCACACGTTGGTATACTGTCTCGCACAATGCATCCACAATTCTGATACACTGCGTCTCTCCCATACAATGCACGCACATATTTCCTAACACCGTCTTTTATACTATTACAGATTTCCAGAACAATCCAGCAAATTCACACAACACTACCAATCAGAAAAGAAAACGTAACCAAAACTAAATTAAAAATAACACTCTGGAACTAACTACAAATTTCCACTAACATCTAGGCACATTCGATAAAATGTTACGAAATGTAGCCAACAACTTTGACGTCATATCTGAGGTCACTAGAATAATCGAGCTTTTTCCAGAACGTTCTAGGTCAAACAAGGTCGGACAACAAAAATGTAACGAAAAGACGCGAAGACGCGTCATTTTAGCTACACAACAGAAATCGACAGCGATTCTCCAAGTAAAAGAAAAACAGTGAATCCTACTAAAAAGGTACGTAAGTTCTTATCCAAAATAACTCAAATGAATATCGGATCTTTCCTATGATCAACACACACATGCTCTTAAAACAATAACACAACCACAAACGTAACAGCTGGCGATTGATAGGAGGGGCATAGGATCTAACCGTTTGTCTGTCCAGCGCTGAGTAATTCCCCTTGGTATGTGCAGAATAGGGTTAGCTCATTCCGGACGAGCTGCTTCCGGATACGCGGCATAAAGCGAATGTGTTAAGTGGGTAGTATGGTGTTAAAGGCATTGTGCATAAAAGCAAGCAATATATGCTTCCAGTGTCAGTCCATGCTGCGTTCTACACGTAAGTGGATGATGGTGTTTTGCACATTTTGAGACGTGCCGCATCCGGATACGCGACGTCTAGACTGTGTTAACCCTTCACATACTGAGGCTGAGTTCTTATTGTCCTATGAAGGCTACATTACAACTTAGGAGACATGTCAACCATATTAGTTCAAGGGTGGTGCCTGAGTAGCTTTGCGCCTGAGGCGCCAAGCTATTCTGGCACTACCCTTGAACTATCATAGTCAAATTTAATCAAAAATAGTGTATCAGGATGGAAAGAGTTACGATGATGATCGACTCCTTCACTGCCATCAGCTAGAACTGATATCTCCTAAAGTCTCGCAGATTACCGTAGACAGAAAATATAATAACCCTGCTCATGCTCACACGCGCACACACTCGAACGCACATATAGACAATTAAACACATGCAGGTGGACTTTATATCACACATTTAATTGTGGTGGACAGCTAAATTGACGGTAATACTATTCGTAAACATAGTACGTAATACAAGTGTTTTTATACAAGTGTATGTCACCCAAATAAAAAGAAGGTATCAGCTTAGCGTGGTTTTCAAAAGCGTGGGTGGGGTTGAGGGCGGAGAGGGAGAGTGTTACATAACAACAACTGCATTTACAACAATCTGAAACCGTTTGGTATTGACGTCTCTCGACGACGGACAATAGTGAGGTTTCGTTTGCAGCGAACGACTCCCAACAACGAACGAGAGTGAAAACACGCCGAATGGGCAGTGTGGCCAGACAAAACCATGTCCGGGCTCATGAAGACAATGCCTCTTGGAGATGTTCAAGTTCTGTCAATGCTTATGATACAAGCTGGTTATCTGCCGTGATTTCGCTCTCATTCGTATTTGGGAGTCGTTCGTTGCAAATGAAACCCCAGTACTAAAGATATGATCTATATGGGCCACTTTCAAAAGCTGTGTACCGCAGAAGGTCATACTCTCAGATGTGTGTTTTTGTAAACCTTTCCTACCGATCCACAGTGTTGCTGATACCGATCCGTAGGAAATTAAAAAGACCATGAACTGAAACTAATTTAATTCAAAATACTACGTCTTTGTGTGTGTTTGTACGCCTGAAATGTCAAAAAGTGGCCCAAAATGGCGGATGGAAGTGTGACACGCCGTCACTGAGACCATTCCTCTTTTCATGTACCAAATGTGACTGAGTTTCTATAAAAAGTCTAAACGTGCTGCTTTCTGCTGTTTGTGAACTGAAGTGAGTGTGTGATTTATTTTTTCCACAAATTAATTCGATACCTTATGTTTTTGGGCAGTGAGAAAAGTAGCTTTCCAACGCAACGCGTGTTTCCGCCGCGGCACATGTCAATCAACAGGCACCGCTTCTTTTCAGTACGCGTATGAAAACAGAACTATTTTTATCCTGAGACCTTTGGGGATGTGTTAGAAACGTGTAGGTCGATGATTAAATTGTGAATAAACAAATACATACTGTTTTCGGGTTTTTAAAAAGTAATCGACAATCGCTTTTTGTTTCCGCTGTTGTGACGTTCGACTACATCATTTTCGCATTTTACGACAGAAAACCTACAGCTCACGAACTATGTTGCATATGAATAGCTTCCGGTTGTCAGCGGAAGGCTAGTAGTGCACTCTGTCAGTTTGAAAGAGGTTCGGAGAGAGACCTCGAAGCACAATTGAATTTTGTTTCCTCATACATCCAAAAGTAACGTTTGACATATTTACACTTTCGCATATTTACCACCTCACAAGAAACAAGCAAATGCAAAATACATGTATTCGGCTTTTTTTCGGACATAAAATGTTTTAAATCTTTATTTACAAAAAACAAACAACAACAACAACACTCACACACAAAAAATCACCAGAAAACAACAACATTTAGAGGTATTTGACTTTTTGTGATCATTGTTACACCTTTAGATCTATGACACACATGGCCTAGAACCCTACAATTCGTGCGATGAAAATTAAACTCTACATTCATACCTGTAAGTTGAGCGAGAAGGGTGGACTATGTGCCGCGTCTTTCCACACTGAAGTCCTAGGCCTATAGACAGCAACACACTTGGTGACTTCAAGTGTTGGCTGGGAATCAGTTATCAACCATTTCTTCTTGGGTTGAACGTAGCGAAGTGTGGCGTATGTGTCAACGGTATCTTCCTTTTTGTCTTCTGCAATACACGATTTCTCCTGTATCTCTGTACACGTCACCGAAGTCCGTGGCGCCTTTTTCGTTAGTTTCCCTATAGACTGCGAGGTGACGATTTTCCACAACGTTTTACCCTCAACAGACGATAGACGATTCCGCTTCAGCAGCGCTGGGATGTGTGCTTCATTGGTTCCAGGAGTAGGTGGCAAATCCATCGGCCTGGTAGGGTCATTCTTGAAACGTGGCATTATCTATGTGTGTCTTCGACCATTTTTGATATATGATTATGGTAGTTCCAAAATGTCAACACAGAAGCTGATATATCAGAACGTTGTTGTCTTATGACGTATTGACATTTTGATGTCATGTACTGTTCTAAGTATGCACTTTTGAAATAATGCTTTTGTTGTACAGTGCACGACATTACGTGGTGTGTGTATGGTTGTGCGTGTGTGTGATTTAATTCTGAGAATGCTGTGCTGTGCTAATGTCATGGTATTCCAGGCTGGTAAGCTTACATTGTGTCATCAGGACTCAGCTGCCCTTTTTGTGACTGCATAAAAAATTACGTCCCTTGGAAATAATCTGATTGAGTGCATTTTTGGCTTTGGGCGATGCCTTTGTTTAAAAGTAAAGAATATATATTATAAGTTATTGGTCGGAGGGGTTCGCTACACGGACCTTTGTAGGCCTGAGGGAGGTCAAAAAAACCATTGTACCCCGAAGGCCGAAGGCCTGGGGGGTACAATAGTTCCTTTGACCTCCCTTAGGCCTACAAGGGTCCGTGCAGCGAACCTCTCCGACAAATAACGTATTTGTTTTCATTCCTCCACTATTTTCGCGAAAGAAATCAAGAAGACATCTTGCGACCTGGACATATATATATTTGTTTTCTCCCTAACTCACACGACCAGCCACTTTAGCGCAAACCGTACCATGTGACCGTGATATAAAAACCCTTGAAGGGAAAAATGGCGGACGTTTTGTAGCCCTTTCGATGACGCATCTTGGATGCCAGTTGTGTTCTATAAAAGATCGCCAAACGTTCTAAAGTACAACGTTTCTTAGTGTTGTTCGAAACAACAAGCACCCTCAGTACTGGAGACGGCAACGTCATGACATATTTTAAATTATATCATAAGTCTATTATGTATAAAGGTATATTCCTTTGACGTCAGTCATGTCTGGGGTGATCCAGGTCGCAACTTGTCTTTTTGATTTCTTTTACGAAAATAGTGGAGGAATGAAAACAAATACATTATTGGCCGGAGGGGTTCGCTGCTCGGACCCTTGTAGGCCTTCGGGAGGTCAAAGGAACCAGTGTACCCCTCAGGCCTTCGGCCTTCGGGGTACAATGGTTCCTTTGACCTCCCTCAGGCCTACAAGAGTCCGTGTAGCATACCCCTCCGACCAATAACTTATATTGTTTTCCTCCCTACGTCACACGACCAGTCACTTTAGCGCAAACTGTACAATGTGACCGTGATATAAAAACCACTGTAGCGAAAAATGGCGGACGTTTTATAGCCCTCTCGATGACGCGTTAGGACCTCGTTTTCGAGTCTTGTCAGCAACTCGGTTCGACAAAATAGCAGAATAAAACGCACTAAAGTAGTCATATTTGACGTAATACACATCATCTGCCTTATTTTTTTACGACGTGAGGAGCCAACTTAAGCAATATTTCACCACTAATTACACAGCGCAAACAGCTAAAGCCTTCGCCAAATCCATCGCATCGCCATGCACCGAGACATTTTCAAAGTTCGGGAAACCACGGAACAAAAATAGCTTCCGATTTTTTTTTTTTAAGCAATCAGAGACAGCAATCCTTGCAAACCGGCAACACACTGTCGTCTGCTCAGCCACCAACATGCCACAATTTCACCAACAAACAGAGCAACAAATTCAAGAGCTAAAACGAAAATACACACCCAGCAACACTATACACAAAGCACGCTATTGCCAAAGTTCTCTCTTCACGTCACTTCTTATATTCTTTCATATAATCTATGATCACTTTTAGTTTTATTTAAATTTAATGTATGCGCACGCGTGCGTATGTGTGCGTCTGTATGTGTGGGTGCGTGCGTGATTGTAACGCATCACTTGAGTAATAGGCATCATGCGTTACCCTTGTGCTGCCTTACATCTGACTGAACATGTATGTGTGTGTGTGTGTGTGTGTGTGTGTGTGTGTGTGTGTGTGTGTGTGTGTGTGTGTGTGTGTGTATGTGTGTGGATGTGTGTGTGCGAAATATTTCTGTTTATTATTATTATTATTATTATTATTATTATTATTATTATTATTATTATTATTATTATTATCTCTTCTTTTTATTTTACTTATTTGTCATGTTACCGTTTTTGGTGTTATATTTATTTAAAATGTTATTAAGGACATACATGTAAAAATGCCTGCGTGCCTACTGTCGCCATCCTTAGAAAATAAAGTTTCAGTTCAATTCAATTCAATTCAATTCAATTCACTCAATGCGGGACTATCTGAAGAAAAACATCTCACGAATTTTCGAAGACTATCTGACATCATGTCAACGCTGTAAAATAAAATCTTACCTTAAAATCCATCTCAGCACTAGTCCTGCTGTTAGCAACGAGCGTTTTTTGTTGTTGTGGGTATTCCTTTTTCCAGATATCCCAACACACATGACACTTTAGAATATAACAACGACAATCTGCTGTACACTCTAAGCATCCCCTTCAGTCATCTTGAATCTAAAAGCACGAGGCACCATGCTAACTTGCACAAGCTGTCACATCAGTGGTCAAATGCCGATCGCTTCATCAAAAAGTTCTTATTTTTTCTGAATCACACAGCAGTCAAGAAGCACTGTCACTGTCATACTTTAACTACCTTTTGTAGACATTGCAGCTTGAATCATTCTGTACACAAGCCAAGATTAGCTTTTTTTCATCGCGAAACTTGCGCTTCAAACGGAATCATGCTACGTCAAAAAGTTCTTATTTTTTCTGAATCACACAGCAGTCAAGAAGCACTGTCACTGTCATACTTTAACTACCTTTTGTAGACATTGCAGCTTGAATCATTCTGTACACAAGCCAAGATTAGCTTTTTTTCTCGCGAAACTTGCGCTTCAAACGGAATCATGCTACGTCACACTCTGTCTCGTAAAGACTGGGAATCCCCGGCAGAACATGTATATTCAATGGTGTCACCTATCCGCCACAGAAGCGGCCGTCTTCATAAACCGGATTTTTTTTCTAAACAATAAACGGAGGAAGGAAAACAAATAACTTATATTGTTTTAATCCCTACGTCACACGACCAGTCACTTTAGCGCAAACCGTGCATTGTGACCGTGATATAAAACCCCCTGTATCGAGAAATGGCGATAGCTTTGTAGCCCTCTCGATGACGCATCTTGGATGCAAGTTTTGTTCTATAAAAGATAGCCAAACGTTCTAAAGTACAAAGTTACGTAGTGTTGTTTGAAACAACAAGCACACTCAGTACTGGAGACGGCAACGTCATGACATATTTTAAATTACGTCACAAGACTATTGTGTATAAATGTATATTTCTTTGGCGTAGTCATGTCTGGCGTGATCCAGGTAGCAAGATGTCTTCTTGATTCCTTTACGAAAATAGTGTAGGAATGAAAACAAATACATTATTGGTCGTAGGGGTTCGCTGCACGGACCCTTGTAGGCCTTCGGGAGGTCAAAGGAATCATTGTACCCCTCAAGCCTTCGGTCTTCGGGGTACAATGATTCCTTTGACCTGCCTGAGGCCTAGAAAGGTCCGTGTAGCGAACCCCTCCGACCAATAATTAACTTATAATATATATATATATATATATATATATATATATATATATATATATATATATATATATATATATATATATATATATATATATATATATATATATATATATATATATATATGCAGTATATAAATATGTGTGTGTGTGTGTGTGTGTGCATTGGGGGGGGGGTGGGGGGGGTGGGGGGGGGGGGGCAAATAGCTTTATGATCTGTATGATACGACGAAAGGAAGCGTACGATTTTCTCATTTGTCTGCACCTGCAAAAATCCCGAAAGAACAACCCCACGATGAAAGAAACACGCTTAGAAAAGACAATAACAACAAAATGTATTAATATTTTGTGTTAAAACATTTTTTAAAATAGAAATTGTATACAAACAAGCATTCACAATGCTCCAGTCATCTTTCTTTTCAGATGCATACACGCTATTTCCATGACGGAATAAGAGGAACGAACATGATCCAAGATGAACTTTGGAATTCATTCACTTCCTGCAAAACTTTCACCCATCCATCAAATTCACGTACAATATATCAGATATGTCAATTGGCTCTCTTGGCTTTGACAGTGATATGTTGGCATCAATCCGCCACAAAGCAACCGGCTCATCACACTCTTGCTTTGACTACCGCTCATCGCACAACCCACAAACAAAGAACAGCATGAAGTACACACTTTCTTCGGCTGAAGAGAATTTGGTCTGCAGACTCAGATGTTAATGAAAATCCAAAGAAATGGTCGGATTTTTAACCGTCAGATATTTACCCGCATGTAGTTGTTCAAGGGTCTCGGTCTCTTCAAGCACAAAAGCTGAGCCGGCTGATCCGCCCAGTGGTAAAACGTCTTCGGACCCACGACGGCCGCAGTGGTCCCGCGCACAGCCTTGCCGTCGTGGGCCCCATGACCTTTGCTTACTGGGACAACACTGCGAACTGAGCCAAAAGCAGATAATAGTGAAAGTCATCTACAGTCCAGCATACAAACTACTTCTGCCCAACTGGGGTCATTTGCCATCAAGCAAAGGGGCGGCCGACATTTTTCTGAAACCCCGTTGTAAAATGACCGGGACAAGGTTCGTCTACGAGATCAGGCCTACCGTGTCGTTTGCCCATGCGCTCACAAGTTAGAAGTTTTATCCAATAAAATAAACTGGCTACTTCCCAATGCGCAAATTTGACATCGAGCAGACGTCGGCCGCCGTTGGCCCGGCGCACGTCCGTGCGCGGCGAGCCAACGGCGGTCGACGACGGCCCGATGGCCTTTGCGTATGGGTTCGAGCCAGCACCGCGCGTAAACTTCTCAGTAGTGGCGAATATCAAGCACATTTGCACGACCGGGAGAAAATAGCCTATGCATAAGAGTAGCGTCCCCTGTGCCGGCATCAGCCACACATCAGTGATTCAGTCTGACGTCAGAAACGTCAGAAACATTTGGAGTGTTACTCCTGACGTCAGAGACAACTTCGCGGCTTCAAATAGTGTGCACTTTGGACTGCAAGACAATGGCATTGAACCGTCTGTGTTGAGTTAAATATCGTGGTTTGCAGTCCTCTGAAGTCGCCCATACCTCGGGTTCATGTATGCTGCCCTGCGATTTTGGACCATAGGCCTACTGCTTACTATCGCGTGCACTTCTACCCCGGTGTGTGATGTTCTGGTCTATAATTTTGGTTCTTATGGTTCTTTCTCGAGCCGTAAGTTCCAAAACCACAGCTAGACCATGACACACAATTTCTACCCTCAATAGTTATAGAACGGATTTACATTGTTTCAGTTTCCAGCGACATGTATGGAACGTAAAAAAAAAAAAAAAAAAAAAAAAAAAAAAAAAAAAAAAAAAATAATAATAATAATAATAATAATAATAATAATAATAATGTACATTTATATAGCACTTAACCTCCAAATGAATGATGCTCTAAGCACTTTACAAGATCAAAAATCACAGAACAAAAAGTACAAGAAGGTAAAAGATACAATAAATATTACAAAAACTAAAGTGACATATATCAAAAGCTCGCACTCACACATACACACACACACCGTTACAAGAACAGTTACTGCCAACGATTGCTAACACACTGAAAATGCATCAAACTATACGCATAATAAAAAAAGATCGGTCTTGAGCAGTGATTTGAAAGCCGAGCAGACAGAGTTGGAGCATGTCACTATTCTCAATGAGCTAGCGAAAACGAGACCTCCTGGGACATTCTCCTCATTGTCTGGGTGGCTGCGACTGACAACGTTCTTTCGGCGTAATTCTTTTTCACCTTTCTTCTTTTACTTTTTTCAAAATGCGACACTATCTCTCTTGGATTCGTGACCTGCAGTGATGCGAAACTCAAAATAACGTCACGCCTCAGTGTGAAAGTAACAAATCAAAAGCGACGTCTCCTGAGACCTTTACATCATTAATTTGCCGGAGAAACGCGAGCAGGCCGCGATAACGCAAATTAGACCTGACTGATTGGTTTGGACGCTCTTTAGATAGGTTGTCATGCAAACTAAACACCACCACTTTAACCCTTTGGGTGTCGGTAGCAGTTTTAGTCGCGATGATTTCTGCGAAGGAATCATCGCGACTAAAACTGTTTCCGACACCCAAAGGGTTTAAATCAGTTCAGTTCCTTCCTTTTTACGTAGCGTTGAGGGAAATTGGGAGTAATGCTACCACCAATACTAACGATAATGCTAGCGATAGTTAGAAACGACCCTTGAAATGTCATTGTCCGTTCATTGCCCTGAAATAATTATCAGGACTTTGAAAAAAAAAAATAAATAAACGTGGAGCTGTTCCGCTTTGTGAAAGCACATTTTGTAAAAACATTTTCATTGTATTCCAATGAAAATCTCGCTATTCAAAATATGAAGGTTTTTTTGCATTCACAGGGCCGTATTGGCTCCAGTAGTGTGGAGGGTTTTTAAATAGTTTCGTTAAATAGTGCACATGACATAGCGATTACCCTGACCTTTTTTTTTTTTTTTTTTTTTTTTAACCAAGCGCTAGAATGCTGCAAATTACTGTTTACGGTATATTTGCAAGTACTGAACCTTCTTTTCACTCGTCTGATGGGCAGGATTTGACTCATAAAGAAACTTGTATGAATAAGACAGCTATGACACGCAAGGTATAATCGTGGATTATGAGCCTGTCTTATAGCTCTGCATTTGACAGGCTAATGGCGGATGACCGTTAGCGCGCACCAATTTCGATTTGTCCGTCACGGCACTGCACAAGAACAGACCCTTACCCAATGCGCAAAAGGCCATCGGGCCGACGTCGGCCCGACGGCCTTTGCGCACTCGATTCATTGTGCAACAGATTCTTATCTGTAAGGAGGAGTGCTAATGCAAATCGGAGGCACAGACTGAGGTCTTAAAGTCGAAAGCCCGCTTTTTGGAGCAGTCCTCTGAAGACTGCAAACTAGATCAGTAGATAAATCGACCATAATAGTTCAAGGGTGGTGCCAGAATATACCTTAAATAGCTTGACCCTAAACTAGTGAGATTTCGTTTGCGACGAACGACTCCCGACTAACGAGGGAGAAATCAGGGCAGATAGACAACACTCCACAAATCTCTATCATAAGAGTCATAGTTTGGAGTGTCGCCAATGCTCCGGGCACACGTAGGTTATGTGCAATGACTTCGCTCTCGTTCCTTGTTGGTAGTCGTTCGGTGTAAACGTTGCCTCACTATTCTGGCATCACCGTTGAACTTTAATTGTCGACTCGTGTCCTGTTGTAGCATGTAGCATGTACTTGCTAAATTAAGAAAAATAATCAGATGAAATCTGCTTGTCTGAAATTGTAGCGATTCCGTTAGAGAGGCGCCGAGTATACATCATGTCCCAGGCCTCTTGCACCATCTGAACGTAATGCTGCATCAGGTGGCGGAGAACCGTACCCCTGTACCGAAAGCACAAGCAAAAAGCGCGGAACCATTGCAAGAGGCCTACATCTTTTATGAGCACCTGTATGGTGTGGGGAGCTATTGAAATCTATATTTCTCGCCGTCTCGAGTTACAGTATGGTTCATGCAAAATGCGTCGTTGCGGTACTCCATGCAAGTCGTTCACCCAGCGGCCCGATCCGTCCGCAAGCACTAGCTCGGCGGATCGGTTACCTCAGTCTTAAAAAAGGCGGAGGCCGCGTGTCTCAGTAAGCAAGAGATCGACCCTCGGGCCGACGTCGGCCGCAGTGGGCCTGCGCACAGTGGTGCGCGGGCCCATTGCAGCCGACGTTGGCCGGAGAACCTTTGCTTACTGGGGTGCGTTTGGCCGGGTCCAATTTTACGTTGGGGGCATTTTCTCTCCAAGACACGAAGCACAGAAGGACGAGATCGCGTTTTCCAGACTCAGTCAAATCAAGCTACATGTACTTTGGAAAAGGAAGGGTGGAGGGGCGGGGGCTGGGGGGAGGTCTCAAGGGCTCATGACAATCTGTCTGTGGCTGGCAGAGATCCGTTCACATGTCTTGTCACGAGCAGGAGCGGATCAGTTACCTCGAGAGGAGAGGGCTAGGGTTCAATGTTTTGTTTGGGACCTTCAACCTGACAAAAATGGCCTCCTGACGCTTCCAGTGGCCGAAAAATCAAACAGGGTAGGGGGTGGGTGGAGGAGGGGAAAAGGGGCGGGGTGGGGGGGGGGGAGGGGAGGGGGAGGGGGATTCCATCTATCAAACAATGGACTTTGTTGTAGCATTTAAAAAAAAAAAAACTGGGTCTGGAGGATGGGGTGGGGGTGGGGGTGGGAGGGGGGTCCGGAACTCCCAGATTCGTGTCTGACGAGTTATGTAAATGAGACAGGCTAGTATCACGTGCCTGTAAAAAGGGGAGGCGAGATGTATAAAAAATGTCTGAGTCTAAAATGATAGTGGTCGACAGTCCACGAACGAAATGTTAGGTTGTATCTATAGACTTTGTGGCTTTTCTTTTTCCGCCCACTTTTTACTTTTTTTTTTACGATAGCTGCTACGTTGAATCGCATTATGGGCAGCGAATAATACACCGATGTTTATCCTAGCTGACACCTTAATATTTTAATGGACTTACTCGAATGAAAAGAGGATGCGGGGGGTCGGCTGCAAAAGGCAATCATTTTGTCATCGCCCGTAAAGTTAATTGCATCTGATTATACGCCGGCTTATTTATCTTGCCGATCCGACTTTCTGCAATAGGTAATCTCACACATCTGCACTCCTAACACACCCTTTTTTTTAACTATCACTGTTTGTGACACCTGTCATTTTAACTGAGAGAAAAACCAAAAAGTCGTGTACGCTTTTGTTCTGCGATTAATTTTCTTGTCAGTATGTGAAGGTTATAGTGCGTGCGTGCTTCTTTAAGAAAAAAAAGGTCAACGACAAAAAAAAAAGTGTTAACCCCTTAACTGATGGGGGAATTTCGAAAGATTTCCATCTGCAAGAGACATAAATCCTCATGAGCTCCCGCAGTCGCGGGAGCTCACGAGGATTTATGTCTCTTGTTAATCCTATGTTCTTCACACCTGTATTTTTGCTCCCCGTTACATTGCGTTCTCGATCACGCGAATGTCGGTCTGCGTGCATTGATTTCATACACGCATTTCGAGTCCGCTGGCAGCGAAGGGGTTAATATAAAATGACAGACTCAACATGTGTGTGTGTGCGTGTGGCTGTGTGTGTGTGTGTGTGTGTGTGTGTGTTTGTAGGTGTTTGTGTATGTGTGTGTGTGTGTGTCAGTGCCGTGTGTGTGTGTGTGTGTGTGTGTGTGTGTGTGTGTGTGTGTGTGTGTGTGTGTGTGTGTGTGTGTGTGTGTGTGTGTGTTGTGTGTGGATTGGTGGAAAAAAACCCACATCTTTGCCGAAACTGGCGTTCGACGTTTCGGGAATTATCTAATAGTACATATATTATTTTCCAAATACGGTCACAAATTAACTCCGTCAGGGGCGGATCAGTTACCTTATCATGATGGGGGGGGGGGGGTCCACCTTTTTGTTTGGGACTTTCAACCTGACTCAACCTGCATTGAGTGGCCCAAATAATCCAACAACGTGGGGGATGGGAGGAAGGATGAGGAGGGTGAGGTGGTATCAAAAAGTGCGTTTTTTAATAGCATTTTAAAGAATTTTTGGCCTTGAGGGGAGACGGGGGGGGGGGGGGGAATCCGAGATCCCCCCTCCAGAGATCCGCCCTTGCCCCTTGTGCAGCCATCGGTACTATAAAATTGCTATTTGCGTGCACAAAAGGGTTACAACAGCCAACTGGTTCAGCGATAAACAACTGCAGGGATTGGTTGCCAAAATATTTGGTCTTCGCACAATCCTTCAGCCAATCGAAACATTCCAGTCCTTCGCGAAATGAAGACATACTGAAGGTAAGTTGGTTAAAGACTAAGCACGGTAGAAAGTCGGCCTACGTGTCAAAGACAGATATGCTGCTTTATGTCGCGGATCCGGGTGCGGCAAATTACGAACGAGTTAAAGAATACTGTCTCTAATGCTTCAGGCAAAAGTAATACTTAGTTACATTTTTTTTGTCAGAGCGTCGTTTCCTGATTTATTCTTTCAGTTATATTGTCATCTTCTAATATACTGACGAGCAAAAGAAATGCGATATTGTTTGGAATCATCGGAAACACTTTAGTGTTTCCGATGATTCCAAAAATGTCGCATTTCTTTTGCTCGTCGGTGTATTTGCTGGGCGTCTGATAATTCTATATTTAATCGTGTGCATGTCACTGTCAGTGTTGAAAGTCATTCTCTC
Organism: Semisulcospira habei; assembly: GCA_036245525.1. NCBI lineage: Eukaryota > Metazoa > Mollusca > Gastropoda > Semisulcospiridae > Semisulcospira > Semisulcospira habei. The sequence continues at coordinate 206,960,213 of BTPG01000002.1, read as the reverse complement.
ATTATTATGGGGAAGAAAACTTCGGATATATAAAGACTGCGCATTTTGCGTTTGGTGAACCCGGGTGTTATTTGTTGGCACATATTTTTAAAACAGTTAAAAGTCCTTGAATCTTTTTATGACAGAGGCAGTCTTCTTCTGTATACCAGACTAATTTTTCATGAACAGTGTCAACATAAGCTTGCTGTTCTTCCCTGCTCTTGGGTATGAATTGGTCAGATTGTGAGCTAAAAAGTTTGAAAGCTTGAAAGTTAATTAAAGGACAACCTTTCTTGATCCTCTCATACGTAAAATTGCAAAATTACCATTGATGACGTTTAACTCACACAGTGACGTAGTTACTTATAGTCTCACAAGGGTGGTCGCTCAGGTAAATCAGGTTTTCCTGTAATGCAGATCTGAACCAAATGTGTTAACCATGGCAACGGGAAAAGGGTACGGTACATCGCGGTTCCTGTACGCTGGCTGGGCAGTGCTGGAGACGATGCTGTTCGGGGGGATAACGAACGGTTGGGGGGCGCTGGTGTTTGTGCTCAAAGAGGACGGCATTTACAGGGACTTGTGTGCTGTGGATACTCCTGTAGACAATGGCACTCTAGGTCAGTAAAGTTAAAGCCATGCTGTTCGTTGTTTAGTTGGTTCTTGAGTTTTATAAAACCTGTTGTTGTATTGTTGTTGCCTTTTTGTTATATTATATTATTATTATTATTATTATTATTATTATTATTATTATTATTATTATTATTATTATGAATGAAATTATTAGTATTCCATTTCTTCCCCGTCGTGAGATGGCCACACTCACGTGCTTGACATTAACCCGTTCAGTGCCAGCGGACGCAGACTGTGTTTTTGCAATCTTCGTTGACTCACAGAAACATGCCTTCAAAGTGGTGTCAGCAAAAGGCGTAGATCATCATGAACGCCTGCAACTGGGGGCTCATGAGGATCTATACCTATTGGAGATGGATGAAATAAAAATTCGCGGAACTGAACGGATCAAAGCCAGGCTGTTCGTTATTTAGTTGTTTCTTTAGGTTTACAAAAACCTATCATTATAAAATAATAATACCAATATCACTAATAATAATGATGATGATGATAATGGTGATGATAATGATAATAATAATAATAATAATAATAATAATAATAATAATAATAATGATAAGATATAAAATAAAATAATTAGTATTCCATTTCTTCCCGTAAACTGACCTTATGTGGGCATTAACCCCTTCACTGCCGAGAAAAACTGAACACCACCCAACTGCAAGAGGTATAGATCCTCATTAGCTCCAATAATGGCAGGGGCTCATAAGGATCTATTTCTCTTGTATTCATCTTTTTTGACGGCTTGGGATCTTTGACGTTGAATTGACAATCCAATTTAAAAAAAAACAAACACCATCTGCGTGCACTGGCAGTGAAGCGGTTAATAACCAACTCCATTTCTTCCTCCTAATAAATCATCTTTCTATAATTATTTTTGATAAAGTTAACAGTGGCCTGCTGCTCAGTTACTAAAACAAGCATCTGATATAAACTTTTGTTCACTCTAAAAAAAAAGAGGTTAATTTTCAATGATTATTTTTATGACATTAGTTTAATATCGTCATAACATAAGACGATACGATTCGAGACATGACTGCATCCGGATAAGCGGCATCAGGCCGCGTATAAGAATGCAGCACGTCTGGAAAATATCAACTTGCAGTTTAAAGTACCATTAAAACGCATAAATCCGAAGACACGTTTCTGCACCATTTTGTGTTTGTTATGTCTTGTCGACACACCTTAATGAACTTTAACAGCAGTTTGGACAGGCAGCAACAGCACATGCGTAATCGCGCTTATTTATTCTGTGCAGCCGTTAGCGTTTCAAACTATTTTTAGCTGTTTCTCGTTCTGATAGCACTTTGAGGAGTGGAGTCATTGTCAGGTTACTTGATATTAAGACGACGTGTGCTGAACTGGATTCTCCTGTCCAAATGAACCATAACTAGACCTGTATGTAGCGTTTCGTAACCGTTTGTTACAGAAGTGTATCTTTGAACAGTTACGGCGGTAGTGGGCCTTCAACAATATAATACGTCTGAGAAAAACTGCAAAACTGTACACGTTTGCCTGAAATGGTTAACTCTTAAACTCCCAGAACTAAATGACTTCCATTCTACAGAATGGAAGTCATTTAGTTCTGGGAGTTTAAGAGTTAATCTTAATTTCTAAACCGAGTGTACACGTTTGACTGAAATGGTTAACTCCTAAACTCCCAGAACTAAATGACTTCCATTCTACAGAATGGAAGTCATTTAGTTATGGGAGTTTAAAAGTTATTTTTAATTTCTAAACCGAGTGCTTCTCATTTGGCAATACAGGAGTGAACGCGACTCAAGACTCAGTGGATGGGTCCTCCTGTGTGGGACAGGATGCTATGCTAAACCTGTGGTTCACTGTCGCTGCTGCTCTCCGCAATATATTCGGCATCATCGTTGGTCTGCACGTCTTCAAGTTTGGAACTCGATCTGCAAGGCTTACCGGCTGGTACAAGTTGTAACTTTAGTGTTAACACATTCACCTCACACACATCATGCGCTTCTGAATAACGAGGGCAAAACAGTAAATAAAAAATATTTCAGTCATTGTTTTTGTAAAAAGCGAAATGTTAATTGTAATAAATGAAAATCTTCTTTTTCTCAGCAAACATGAACTTAGTGTATTCCGCCTGTTCAAATGGCAGTTTTAATTATCGAATAAGACAATACAGCGAAATCGACACCGATATATATGGACCAGCAAAAGAAATGCGACATTTTTGGAATCATCGGAAACACTAAAGTGTTTCCGATGATTCCAAAAATGTCGCATTTCTTTTGCTGGTCAGTATATGATCTATTTTCAACATAGCTAACGGACGTTTTGTGAACTGAAATTTGTTAAATAGCGCTCAACTGACTGATATGATCAAACTGTTTATGACCAGAAAATAAAACGATCGTGGATTCAAGTTTCGCCGCAGCCAGGAAAAAATTATTTCATTCAAATTAACCCCATTACTGTCTGTGGACATGAAGGGTATCTCTGACACCTCAACAGACATGAAGTTTGTCGTTCGTTTTGCGTAGGGAACACACTGATGCGGGATTCATCAAGATCAATATTTGTTTCCCTTCTTTGACACCTGTATTGATATATTGTATACTCGATATACTTTCCTTCCCCAAATCCCTTGCGCGCCAAGAAGACTCGATCTTGATGATACTTGCATTTTCAAAACGGAACGCGAAATATGCTCATACCGCAACATTAAAAGCTCCTTATGTGTAGCAGTAATGAAATACTTCTTTGTGTGTATAAACGCTCTAAATGTATATCCTATACACACACGAACGGAGAAAAGACGCCAGGAAACGTGCGAATCGCTAGACTGACAAGTGAAATTGACGAGATGTTAGCTGGCATTATCCGCGACAACCTGATAAAAGAACTAAATAAACAAACCTGTTGTCATTTTCCGCAATTATGAGTGATCTAGTTACAAGTAGAATGTACAGAGTAACACGCACGGTTATATAATGCACTGATGTCTTCATAGTCAGACGAAATCTACGCGCTGAGTCGACAGCGATATGCATTCGTCGGCCATTCATTTGTTTTGTTTGAACACCGCAATCATCCGCAAAATGAATGACGCCACGCGCAGTTTTGTTTTGGACTGAGTACAAAAATTATATTGAGCAGCATTTTGCTTGATATAGTGCCGATAACTGACAGATGTGATTACTTGACCCGAATCAAATGTCATCGTCTTGCGACTCGGATATTTTGATTCGGGTCTCGTATTCACATCTGCCTGTTATCGGCACTATATGAAGCGAAATGCTGCTCAATATAATATAATATAATATAATATAATATAATATAATATAATATAATATAATATAATATAATATAATATAATATAATATAATATAATATAATATAATATAATATAATATAATATAACATAACATAACGCAACGCAACGCAACGCAACACAACACAACACAACACAACACAATATAATATAATATAATATAATATAATATAATATAATATAATATAATATAATATAATATAATATAATATAATATAATATAATATAATATAATATAATATACTTGTTTGATTAACAGGGTGATCTTCGGAATCGGCGCCCTCATGATGGCCTTCACGGACAACAGTAAGTCAGGTTTCATATTTCATTACTCTGTTCATGTTTAACCGGTTCAGTGCCAGATGACCCAGACTGTGTTTCTGTTGTCTTCGTTAATCTAACACCAAAACCCCTAGATGTGCCAGGAACATGGATTCAGAGTAGTGCCAGAAGGAGGCATAGATCCTCATGAGCCCAAGCAACTGCGGAGGCTCATTGGGATCTATATACCTCTTGCATTGGGTGATGTTCAAAATTTGTCGACACTGAACTGGTTTAAAACGTTTTCCTATAATAAGTCGATTCTGTCTGAAATGTGTCTTTCACGCTATGGAGTGGGCTGGTATTTTTGTCCCAATCTGAAATATGTCTGCATTTTACAGACGACTTTGAACACACCCACTGAGACCAGAAAACAATTCAGTAGCACTTTCTGTAGACAGTGGTTTTAAAAAAGTGTGATAAATGTGCAATTTGCAATGTAGGGACAGTTTTGCGCAACAAAAACACCTCCATTTTTTCAATCCTCGTAAGAAGAGTCTGTCGATCCTTGGTTAACCTCTCACGGTTTGTGCGCGGGCCAACTAAGGCTGACCTCCTTAACTCTGAGGACAATATCAAAATTTCGAAGATATTGCTGGAGGTTTACCTCCTTGCTTTAGAGATAGATCGACTATGATAGGCGCCAAGCTATTCTCAGACGACCCTCGAACTATCATGGTCGATGCTCTTGCTGTCATGTTGTGTCAGAGCTTTAATGGGTTAAGGCGGACAGCTGCCCGACGACCTATTGCGTAGTAGGCAAAGTAAGCAATAGGTCCTTGGGCCGACATAAGCCTAATGGCCTTTTCTCAACGTCAACGATTTTCTTTTGTGGCCAGCTCATCCATGGCTGATCCTGCCTTCGCTCCTGACCCTGTCTTACGGCGGAGTGACCCTGTTGCTGACCAATGTCCAAGTGTCCAGCCTCTTTCCCCGTGCGGCTGGCGTAGTGGTCACCCTTGTATCCGGGTCCTTTGACTTTTCGGCCACCACGCAGCTCATTGTTAAGGTGTCCTGATTATGTACATGCTCGTATGTGATTTCAGTTTAGATTCATGTAATACATGTGACTTAGTCTCTGACCAAGCCGTAAGTTTCAGCGTTTGTGATTTATGTGTGCAGTTAACTCATTCTAGGCGCCCCGCCTGCAAGGCTGTACGTCACTTTCGCATCTATTGATGTGAGATTCCTTGAATGAGTAGATTGAAATTTTTGGCTGCAAGCGATGATCACTGATAGAGCGTTTCGGTGAGGTAAATGAAATCTTAATTTAGCCTGGTCTCCGTGGAGTCTTTTCTCGCGCTAGCTTAGACTGATATCAGACACACATAATGCAGGCAGATGCAATATGTTATAATATGACGGCACATCATGACATGTTAATGAGCATCCAGATTACGTTTTTTGTTGTTGGTCGAAATCGTTGCCAAAGCGCAATACAGGCCAGTATATCGCGGTACCGTTGAATAACAAAGTTAGGCTGCGTTATTCGTGGCCGTGTTATTGTAATGCTAAATTTATTAAACAACAGCAACAACAAATTGCGAAGAAAAAACACTGAGGCCTTAGCAGTGCGCGGGCCAGCTAAAGCTGACGTCGGCCCGAGGACATTTTGCTCACAAGGCATCCTGGTGGGAACCAGAGACACATGCTCATTATCTCATTACAACCTGAGGATGAAATTGCCAATTACTTTTAGATAGCATTTGAGGTCTGCGTCTGGAGACACATCGACCATGATAGTTCAAGGGTCGTGTCAGAATAGCTTGGCGCCTACAGTAATACTCACACCCGCACCCTTGAACTATCATGGTCGATCCACATCCTGTCGTAGCATGTCAGGGATTTATAGTTTAACTGAATGGCGTACAGGAAGATTGATCTATCTCAAATTTTCATAGTCTGGATAAAATCGACGTCAAAGTTCTTTTTCCTTCCAAAATAAGTAAAGAGGAAAGTGGGATTTTTCCGATACCAGGGTACTTTTGACCGGAGCACGTAATAGTGAGACTCACCTGTATTTTTTGTTTGTTTTGTTTTCTGTTATATAAATCTGTATTTCACTTAGAGTTTTTTCTTCTTCTGATATTCTGTGTTTGCTTGTAGATTCTGAAAGAATCCGGCGTGTCTCGGCGTTATTCCTACATCGGTATTGCTGTTCTTCACGGTGTTCTGGTACTATTTAGCACGCTCGTCTTCATGTCGAAGGCGTTCCCCGCCACAGATGATGACGACACCTCGCTTCACGAAGACGTTCATGGACACGAGCACTCGGACAGACGGAGGATGTCGCTGTACGATTGGCGGGATAAACGTGGCAGTTGTGTTAGTGTCCATAGGACAATGAGTGAAGACACTCAGACAGCTGATGAAAGTCAGACGAAAGCAGAGAATACCGATACGAATGACCAAGAAGCCGTTAGTGCAGGTGTGTTCACGACCAGGAGGTTAAACAGAAATCATAATTCCACCACAGAGCACCTAAACGTCACGATGGACAGCAGTACTGACGGATCTGTTTCTGTAAATGCTGCTCATGCTGGCCGCAGGGACAAGCTACCAGTTACGGTGAAGCATAGGTATGAGAAAGGAGATCACTCTCAAGTCGGGAACCGACTTCAGGCGTATCATCACTCTACACAAAGAAAGGCTGCAGGTGACGGACCACAGACGATGACGCATGTTATGTCACCAGGAACGGAGGATACAGATGAAAAATCTGAAACATTGATGAAGCATCACTTGAAAGAAGACACTCAGCATCCCAAAAACACTGCGTTACACAATATTGTTGGAACAGTCGATAATAGCAATGAATACAAAGGGAAGATGACCACGCAGAACAAAAGCGAAGAAACCAAGCATCCGCCACACGTGGCGCTGGAAAAGACGGTTCCAATGAATGGCACACATTTGGAAACCGTTACAAGAGGAAAGTACGTCAGTCTTATCGACGTTAGACACAACCCCAAAATCAAAAAGATCGGTGACGACTCAAACTATGACCCAACAGATGTCTGTGGATCGGAAATGCCCGTGAGTATTCACCCCTCTGACTCTGACCTGACTGAACATCTGGAACCAGAGAGCATGAGCAACAACAACTTGCCCGTGAACGGTTGTGTGCATAACGGACAAGGGCGCAACATACCTGAAACACAGGAATCGGGTAAGTTATGAAATCTGTAACTCATTACATTCTGAGATTAGAATTATCATTCTTTTAAGACATCCTTTGAGGACTAAGTCACAGTTTTTGAGTCAGGTCGAGCATGATAGTTCAAGGATGGTGTCGGAATAGCTTGGCGCCTACAGGCGCCAAGCTATTCCGACACCACCCTTGAACTATCACAGTCGATCCACATCCTGTCGTAGCATGTCCGGGGCTTTATGGGGTTAAATCTGGCCTGAAGGAAGACAGGTCCTTATCTCGAATTTTCATAGTTTTGAGAAAATCAAAGTTTTTGGCTTCCAGAAAAAAAGTGAATGTAATGTAATGGAATCTGTTTTTACATCAGAAGTCACGGAGGTTGAGGACACCATGTTCCCGACCTTGAAAAGCTGCGTGACCTCGCGAGTGTTCGTGCTGCACGTCTTATGGAAGTCTCTCAACGTACTGCGCATGGTAGCCTTCTTTGGGCTTATCAACTCCAGACTCATCGCCACGTTCCACGGGGACAAAGAACAAGGTTGGGAGTTTTACTATAATTATTGAGGAGCAAAGGAAAGGCATGCGACATTTTTGGAAAATGTCGCATTTCTTTCGCTCCTCAGTATGTTGTTTTTTGTTGTTGGTTTGTTTGTTGGTTGGTTAGTTAATTGGTTAGTTAATCGCACACTCCAATGTCTTCTCCCCAGGTGTGATATGGTTAAAGTATCTAGAAACCCAGAACCGAAATAATGACTACCAAGCGTGCTTTAATTGAAGGATAAAAAAAAAAGAACACGCTTCGGAATAACGAGGATCTTCTTCTTCTCTTCTTCTCGAACGCCGTCACACTTGGAGTTTGGCTCTCAAAATGAAATCTGTGGTCTTCTGTAGCGCCTCCGCATGCCCAAACAGTTGCTCTTGTAGAGTGGCGGGCTTCGGCCATAATTATCTCCTCCCTCAGCAGCTGGTGGTTCCCACAGTCCTGGAGAATGTGCTCTGTGGTCTGCTCTGCTTCTCCACAAGGGCACGAGGTGGAAGCTCTGTGCAGATGGAAATTGAGTCGGTTGTGCCCGGTCCTCAGACGGAAGATGGTCACCTGCTCTTGTCTGGGCAGCTGATGGTAACTGTCTAGGGGCCGTTGTGGTGGTCTGTACACAGACTTAATGATGGTCTTCATCTCTGTGAAGCTGACTCCATTTTCATCTTGTTCTTCCTCTGCGCCCACTTTTGCCATTCTGTCAGCTTCTTCATTGCCGTAGATGCCACAGTGTGAAGGGATCCACTGCAGCACCAGTCTGGTGCACTTCTTGTAGACGTGGCAGTTTGCTTGCTGTTGCTTCCTCAAGGACAGACATGGCATCAGTCAGGAAGACAATTTGGGCACCAGGGTCTGCAGTGCCACTAAGGGTGTTTGCAGCGCTGTCCAGGGCTTCCACCCCAGCTCTGTAATTTGTGCAGTGAAAACCTGTTGGTACTGCCTCTGCCTGCCATTTTCCGTTTGGAATAACGAGGATAAAACGATTTCACCTTTGTTATTTGACGGGTGGTTCACTTTTTGATCGCATTAATTTGATGTGTGCAAAATGCAGTTTATTTTCTTATAGCCAACCCTGTGTCGGACCGACAGACAAAGGGTTAACTGAACTTTCTCTGGATTGCAAGTAAATGTGACGTGTCGTGCTCCGCCTGTTGCAGTGAGTTTCTACACGAATGTCCAGGCCTACTGCCTGCTGTGCATCATGCTAATCTGCTGGGTGTCGGGAGCTGTGTATGACTGGCAGACGGCCTTCTTTCAAAGTAAGACGCTTAATTGTCGAACTCTGAAGTTACTTGGAGTGCGCAAAAAGCCATAGGGCCCATGTTGGCTGCCGTTGGCCCGCGCGCGGCCGGCCGTATGCGGACCAACGGGGGGCAACATCGGTCTGATAGCCTTTTGCGCATCGAGTATTATTATCCTCTTCATTTTTGGAATATATTTCACTCATTGACAAGACGAATGGTCAAATGGGTATCGTCTCAAGCAGCCAGCCGCGTACAACTGTCACATGTAACTTAGGACGTGTACACAGCAGAACTGTTTGGCGCGGCCGCACTTGAGGGCCTGTCATTAAAGACCACCCTTTTGACACTTTTTGCCCTTCAAGACTTCTAGTCTTGAGAGAGCACCTGTCTCATGAGACCAGTTTTATCTTGCAAAAAACGGTGGTTGCTACAAACAGGATTTTGTATAGTAATAGTAGGAAAGATGCTACACATTCCGTTGTGTCCTATTCGTGGCATACCGTTGACTGAATAGACTGTACTGTGTGATCCAGACCCTAGAATGTGACTGCCAATGTCTTTTCTGTGTACAGTATGCCGTAGTCATAATGATGATACAACGTTATAGAATCGAAAAGTGTTACGTCGCCTTTTATGCGAAGAAAAATGCTCGGCGGGAGTATCAACACATTCGAGACGCGCCGCATTCCGATACGCGGCTTTTCGCCGTGTATACGGATGCGGCACGCCTCGAATGAGTAAAAATTTAGCGATCATTGTTTAGTAGTTTTCTGTTTGTTGTTATTGCTGCTGTTGGAAACTCTTTAAATACTGAAATCCATGTCTAGTTCCTACTTGTATATATTTTAGAAATTTGTATTTAATCACTTTTTAAAATTTATATATTTATGTATGTATTGATTTATGTTTTTATGTCTTTATACTACAGTATACACATATATACATACATTATTCAATTTGTCCCTGGCAGATCGAGCAGACGAGTTCCAAAAGCGCGTCCTTCCAGGCGCCCTCCCATTGGCTGTGACTTCGGCACTTGGCGTGGTCATCTCGGCGTTAAACATGGCTGACAACATTGTGGCGCTCTACGTGATGTTCACCGTCTTCGTCTTCTACAACGCTTTTATCTTTGGCGTGTGTCTCAGCTTTTTGCTGCGAGTGTGAGTAGTACTGATATTTACTTCACAGCAAATCATACTCACCGCATAAGCAGCCAAATGCTTCGCATCCTGACCTTTTGAACCCGTTCAGTGCCTAGAAAATTTGACTGAACACCATCCAGCTGCAAGAGGTATAGAGGTAGGTTCCTGGGACGTCTAAGGGGTTTTGGCCTCGAATTAACGTATCCGGAGGCGGCACGTCTCGAATGAGTCAACCGGAAAATTGCAGAAAAAGACCCAGGTTCTTACTCTAGTTGTGACGGCACGCAAATATGAATCTACGTCTTTGAGCCATAATGTCCAGCATCACAGACCAGCGTAACTGTTCTTCCATGTGTGTGCAGCTTTCCTCAGCGATACTTCGGTATTCTGAATGGCGTGGTATCCATAGTCCAGGGCACCTTCTGTTTCCTACAGTACGGGATTTTTCGGTGGCACGACGCTTACCCAGACGGACCACTACATGTATGACTAAATATATTTGCCTTCTTTCCGATTCTTTACACTAGTTTTTCTTATTGGCCTAGCTCTATTCGCCTTTTTTCTCTTATCACCCGTTATCAGGGTAACAGGAAGTTACTTAACCCTTTTAACCCCATGGGCGATTACAAAGATTTTGAAAGTGACACCTAACAACTATTCACCAGTTGCAGGAGACTCAGTGATCGACCATGCCGCGGATTATTCAAGGGTAGTGCCAGATTAGCTTGGCGCCTGAAGGCGCCAAGCTAATCTGGCACTACCCTTGAAATATCATGGTCAATCAATCTCTTGCTGTAGGGCGTTGGAGCTAAATGGATTAAATAGCGAGGTTACGCATACGCCGAACGACTGAAAACAAAGACTGAGCGAGAGCCGCGAAGTCACGGCTGATAAGCAGCTTCCCGTAGGCATGTGTGTGTGTGTGTGTGTGTGGGGGTGGGGGGGGGGGGAGGTGTTGAGAATTTATACTGTTAGTCCTAAGCTATAGCGCCTATATTTTGGGTCCCAGTTACATTGACTGTGTTCTCCGCGCGAATGTCGGTCAGCGTGCAGTGGTTTCAGACGCGAAATCCGTGATCACTGGCGGCGAAGGGGTTAGTAACACGCCCAACTCTTTTCTGTTTTAGGCGAACATCTTGATGCTGACGCTCGTGGCCATCAGCTTCGTACATCCTGTCTACCTGGCGGTCAGGGGACTTTGCTCTCCTGCTAATGACTGGAAGTTCATGAACAGTGCCAATGAGCAGTGCCAGCAATGACAAGCAAAGGACGTAGCTTCTACTGTATTACAGGCGACCGAAGACGATTCAGGGGCAGACCATTTACCTGCCCGGGGTGGGGTGGTTGGGGGTTTCCAACTTTTTGTTTGTGACCTTCAACCTGACATAAAAGGCCTTCTGACGCCTCCCAGTGACAGAAACAGAAAAATAGATATTTTTAAAAGAAAAGAAAAGGAGGGGAGGAAGGGAAAGTGTGTATGGGGGTGGGGTGGGGGTTGGGGTGGGGGGCGGAGGCGGGGGTAGGCGCGCTAAACCTCTTGCACATTCTCACCACCCGCTGAAATAGTGCACGTTCTGGAGGGGGGGTGGAGGGGGGGGAGGGGGGCGGGTGGCCCGGGGGGGGGAGGGGGGGGGAGAGGTGGGTGGGGGTGGGTGGGACGGGAGGTGGGCGGGGGGTCCGGAGTCGCTACCCTTCCCCCCCCCCACATCCGTCACTGCGACTGCCATATTTTTACTGTATAAAAGTATACAAATTTCAATTTTTTTTCTTTTTCTGTCAGTGTTGCGCTCGACTGAGAATCAGCCCCACCACGCTCATGGCTTGAGTATCACGATGAGTTCAGTCGGATACAGGAAATGAACATTCGTACTCACAATAGAAGCACTACATAAGGTGTAATTAATACCCGATGCCAGCATTGTATGCAGTACAAAAACGCTACTATAAAATATTAACTCATTCATTCCCGACAGACCATAGTAAGACATGGATCGAGCACGACTCCAGTTCATACTCTATCTGTCTCTGGGAATTGTATTACAGTCCTTCAGAAGGCAACTGCAAAATTTGGGGATTTCGGTCCTGGGCCATATTGTGTAGTCAGTATATACAGACGATACGTTGACTCTCAGGATTTGAATCTTCAGTGAGCGTGAAGACGGCAATACCGACGCGGCCATGACTCCAGCACTGTCCATTTAGATCTTTCTTTATGACTTCTTTATAAACGAAACACCAAGGGAATACATGAAATTTGATGTCCAGTCTGTTGATAATTATCAGCTATGCATTTGCGTAGTCTTCGAGCCAAGGGAAACCATCTACAAAATTCAGGTTCCTGTTGACAATTAGTGTAATGGGTTCTTTCCCTTTACCCGCGAGGTTTTCCTCTCTTGCCAGGAATTCAGCCTTAACTGATGATTGTTCTTCGGAACAGTGAAACTTCTTCTAAAATTAATTATAGTAACCCCTTGACTTCCAAGAAAAAGTCAAGGACCCAACCGCAAGAGACATAGAGCCTCATGCGCCACCCGCAGTCACAGCTGCGGGGGCTCATGAGGCTATATATGCATTTTGCTGACACCACTTTGAATCCGGACCGGAACTGCTGGGGACCTTTGCGTTGAATTAACCCTTTTCATCTTGATACTCCAACTGTTAAAAAAGAAATTTGACTATGATAGTTCAAGGGTAGTGCCAGTGCAATGAAGGGATAAATCCTTTCCAATTTGCGAATACTGCTACAGAAAATGTGTTTATACGATGTATGTCACTTTTACTACTATTGTTAGATTCGTGAAAGGTTACTTTAACCCATTTAGTGCCGACAAAATTTGAACACCACCCATCTGCAAGAGGCATAGATCTGCATGAGCCCCCGCAGTTGCGGGGGCTCATGAGGATCTATGCCTCTTGCCTGATACCACTTTGAATCCATGTCCCTGTTACAGCTATTTTTTTTTTGTTTTTGTTTTTAAATTAACAAAGATTGCAGAAACTGACACAGTCTGTGTTTACTGGCACTGAACGGGTTAACTGATTCATGTGCTATGAGAGGAAACATTTAACTCATTCAGTCCGACGCATGTATTTCACAAATTTTGGAGGCGTCATCTAACGACTATGCACCTGTTGCAGGAGATGGATCAACCATGATAATTCAAGGGCAGTGCCAGATCAGCTTGGCGCCGACAGGCGCCAAGCTGATCTGGCACTACCCTTGAATTATCATGGTCGACCCATCTCCATGTGTAGTGCGTCAGGGCTGAATGGGTTAAACATATAATCCTGACTGAGTATTGAATTAAAGTTAACGCTTTAACAGTGCCGACTTATGCAGTTAGAGTGAATGTCAGTGTGTGTGTGTGTGTGTGTGTGTGTGTGTGTGTGGGTGCGTGCGTGCGTGCGTGCGTGTGCAGTGTGTGTGTGTGCGTGTGCAGTGTGTGTGTGTGTGTGTGTGTGTGTGTGTGTGTGTGTGTGCGCGCGCTCGTTTGTTCATATTTGTAATCATGTACTATACGGAAGGGTATGCATCATTATGTGCTCGCATAGATGCATACTTTGACCAAAAAAATGCGCAGCACTTTTTGTATTTGTTTTGCACCGTAAGCTTCTTGACTGATGAACGATCAGTTTTTCTGCATCTATTTCAGTGAACCCTAACATATACTCATCACTCCTCACTTCATCACCGCACCCCCCTCATTACTGTTGCATACGCAGATTGCAGACTAAGGGAGTGTTTCCATATAGCGGTGGCGACAGCGACGTGATCCGAGAATAAAAAGAAAGAAGGAGTGTTTCCATATGCGCGACGCGACAGCGGCACGGCGTGGCTTTCAGCATGCGACAACAAATCGAAACAAACGTAGAAACACTTTCAAATATTCGTTGGATAAATACAATTAACTCATTTGAGACGTGCCGCCTCCGGATGAGCCGAGTATCTGGAGGCGGCACGTCTCGAATGTGTTAGTTTATTGAGTCTGTCGAAATCAATAAATCACTCGTGCTAAGTTCGATCTCAGTGCAAAATGCATAGATTTTCATGAACCCTTGCAACTGCAGGAGTACCACATTTGATGATGGTGTTGATGACGACTGATGACACTGAATATGTGATGATGATGACGTGATCCTGGTGATGAAAGTAAAGTCCACTTGTAAGGATTTGACGCGCATCCACTCTACTCTGGCAGCATGTTCATGGCGCAAACAGCAAAACAACAACACCACCACCAACAACGACGACGATGACAACTACACTGACTACACTACACTACACTACACTACACTACACTACACTACACTACACTACACTACACTACACTACACTACACTACACACAAGACGAGCAAAAGACATTAGTGTTTCCGATGATGTAAAAAATGTCTCATTTCCTTTGCTGGTCAGTATGATATATCTACTCTTCGAACGAAGGAAATTACTGGAGTTTCATACAGGGATTGCCTACAGCAGAGAAAACAAAGAAGAGGGGGAGATAAGAGATGTTTCCCACACGTGCAATATGCGCCACTCACAAACCGCATTCGGCAAACCCTGAGTTCTAGAATAGCGCGAGGTACGTCCCCTTTACGTGCAAACCGCGCTTAGTCACGAAACGCCCGTGCTCTTCCTTTTCCAAGACCTTAGCGCACTGCAATAGCGCGAAGGACGTCCAATTTATGTGCAAACTGCGCTTAGCCACGAAACTCCATCAATGCTTTCTGCTTCTATTGTTTTGACAACAGTATCTCATGTTCCTGGAGAGAAAAGGGAGGTAAAACACAGGAAACGAGATAACTCTGCCATGGCATCTCATCCAGCGGATACACCTGCAAGAGGCATAGACGCTCATGCGCCCCAGATGAAGCAGGGGCTCATGAGAATCTATGCCTCTTGCGGACGGATTGTGCAGCATTATTGCTTCATATTGTTTGAGGATGAGCGTATGACATAACCAGAGAGCTGGGCCGGTTCGCAAAACACCGAGACAAAAAGTCACAAGGAAACCATTCGCCGTACACGTGAGAATGCAATAAACTACCACCTGACGAAGAGGGGAAGATTTCCGAAAAGAAGAGGCTAGGGACAACAAGATGGGATGAACCATAACCCACAAAGTCCCTTCTAAATGAGAGCTGTCTTCGCTGTCAAGGGTCTCTACCTTTTGTCTTTGACTTGATTCTGATGTTGAAATATCCCCTTTTGAAAAAAACCTCGCAGATGTGCCAATGCGTCATAGTGGACTCTATAAGGGGCGCGCGCAGTGCATACGCGTTATTGGTTTGTCAAACGTCATTTCTCATGACGATATTTTTTTGTTTGTTTTTACGTAATTTTATTTTTAACGTGATATGAGTTTTGCTTTCGCTTCAAGACTTGCAAAAATGGTGACAAAACTAGAATTTCACGGTACAGTTTCAGTCTTGCTACAATTTGTGTTAAATCAGGTTCAGAGTGACTTTGCCTAGCTACATGCTATACTAAGTACACCTGCATGCTCTTCTGAAAGCGCGTCGATGTGTGTGTATGCGTGTGCGTGTGCGTGCGTGCAAGCGCGCGCTCCA
Organism: Semisulcospira habei; assembly: GCA_036245525.1. Taxonomy (NCBI): domain Eukaryota; kingdom Metazoa; phylum Mollusca; class Gastropoda; family Semisulcospiridae; genus Semisulcospira; species Semisulcospira habei. Next base: position 206,944,334 of record BTPG01000002.1, on the reverse strand, counting down.
AACATCCTCAAGAGGCATAGATGTTCATGCGCTCTCCGGTCGCATGAAGATCTATGCATCTTGGAGATGCACGCATGTCTTTGAGAGAGAGAGAGAGAGAGAGAGAGAGAGAGAGAGAGAGAGAGAGAGAGAGAGAGAGAGAGAGAGAGAGAGAGAGAGAGAGAGAGAGAGAGAGAGAGACTTCGGCGCGCTAGAGAGAATTACATCATATTTAGAGTATTATGTCAATGTCTGCATGATGACGGAGTTGCCTCTTTAACGTCACCGAAACTGTATGACTTTTTCTAGAAGTCAAGTTTTTTTTACTGTTTAATTCTTTTCTGAAACAAATTAAGTTTAACTAAAGAAATTGAACGGATACAAAGCTGGCTATCGATGAACTCATCCAATGTCTTTATCCAAACTATATATATCCTACATTGCAAGTGAATATAACAAAATTACGAACTTTATTCTGGGTCAACCGACTTCCTATAAACGGTTGTTTATGATTTCACTGAGACATTCAATTACAATATGCTCGGACGCCCTCTTAGCCACTCCTTTAAGAAAGTATTTCGCCAAGTTTCAATTAAGATTGTGTGTACAGAAATATCGGAGATTCTCTTGTTTACATACATACGCACACATACATACATACATCTTCTCTCTTGGCTTGACTTCGCGAACGAAGATTTTATAGGAGTTGCCCACGACGTCTGCAGGCTTGTTCGTGGCTGCGGAGGCCAATCCGGGACAGGCAGGTTCGACCGAAGTGGCTGCAGGGGGAGGTATGGCCAGGGTTCTGAGTTGCGGCATCTCTGTTTTTTCTCCTGAACCGCTTGTCCTTAAGGCTAGCTCTGCGAGAGTCCTCAAAGGAGACAGCTGCCTTGTAAATGGTGGAGCGCCAGGTGTCACGGTCCACAGCAAGCGAAGACCACTGGTGGTGGTCGATTTGGCAGGCACTAAATGACTTCTTGAGACAGTCTTTGTATCTCTTCTTTGGTGCCCCTCTGTCACGGTGTCCAGTAGCAAGCTCGCCGAACAGGGTGATCTTTGGTAGGCGATGATCCTCCATCCTGGAGACATGCCCCACCCAGCGGAGCTGTGTCCGCAGCAACAAAGCCTCGATGCTCACAGTTTCAGCCTGTTCAAGGACCTCGACGTTGGTGACATAGTCACTCCAGTGAATGCCCAGGATGGTGCGCAGGCAGCGCTGGTGGAAGCGTTCGAGGAGTCGTAGTTGGCTGCGGTAGAGGGCCCAGGACTCGGAACCATACAGCAGGGTGTACACGCTGCTGATCTTGGTGCCTGTTTTCAGCTGTTGATTGTGCCACACCCGCTTGAAAAGTCGCCCGAAAGCGCTGTTCGCTTTTGCCAGCCTGCTGTCAAGCTCCTTGTCCAGCTTGGCGTCCGACGTGATAATGCAGCCAAGGTAAGTAAACTGGTGCACTGACTTTAGTTCAGACTCGCCAATGGTGATGTGAGGAGGGCGATACACTGTCTTGGGTGCCGGCTGATGGAGGACCTCTGTCTTTTTCAGACTGACCTCGAGTCCAAAGAGCTGGGCAGCGTCTGCGAAGCAGGACGTGATGCGCTGCAGGGCTGTCTCTGTGTGTGCAACGAGGGCAGCGTCATCAGCAAAAAGCAGCTCACGAATCAGTTGGTCTAGGGTTTTCGTGTGGGCCTGCAGTCGTCTGAGGTTGAACAGGCTGCCATCGAGACGATACCTGATGTACACTGCATCGTCATCATCGAGGTCCACTGTGGCCTGCTTCAACATCATGCTAAAAAAGATGGTGAAGAGGGTCGGTGCCAACACGCAGCCCTGCTTTACGCCGTTGAGAATAGGGAATGGTTCTGAGAGGTCATTGTTGAGTCTGACCTGGCCTTGCTGGTCCTCGTGTAGCTGGACAATCATACATACATACATACATACATACATACATACATACATACACACACACACACACACACACACACACACACACATACACACATACATACATACATACATACATACATACATACATACATACATACATACATACATACATACATACATACATACATACATACATACATACATACGCACATACGGGGCTTCGCGCTAAATGTACGTTCAGCAGCGAGGTTAGCGTAACTAGACATAACGTAATTTTTATCGTGTTACTTCAATTGTGAGAGGTTTAAGCCTGCCCGCCTTTGACAGCATGTACACGCTATTAAATTCGCCCCACCTCGACCCGTCCTAAAAAAGTCCCTTCTATAAATGGAAGGGACTTAAAAAAATAAAACTACATGCCTTTGTCAGCAGAGAGACGCATTTTCGCGATAGTGTATCAATGTAAGTATTGATCTCATATGTTTACATTATCAATGAATTATCATCAATAATGAGGTTACGTTTACGCCGAACGACTCCCAACAACGAACCAGAGCGAAGTCACGGCGGATAACAAGTCAGTCTCTACCATAGGCATAGACAACACTCCGAACATCTTCAAAAGGCATCTCCAGAGCTGAAATGGCCTAAACTGGGGGTTGGGGCGGGGGGGGGGGGGGGGTTGGGGGTGGGGGGGAGGGGGGTGGTGGTGGGGGTGGGGGGGGGGGCGGTTGAGGGTGGGGCGTCCTAGTCCTCCAAAGACGACATACAATATTCTGGGGCCAGCCTCACGAATGAGCTGAGTCCTGCCCAAGTCACTAAACAAGGTGCTCCGCTATAGCGGAGCACTTTGTTTAGTGGCTTGCGCAGGACTAAGCTCATTCATGAAGCTGACCCTAGAGACGGATTGTTTAAGACAGTTTAAGGGTGGTGCCAACGTAGCGTTAAAGGTCCACACTAATAAACAAAAAGCATCCCAACTGAAGAGTAAAAAAACCCAAAAAACAAAACAACAACAACAAAAAACCCCACCAAAAAACAACAACAACAAAAAAAAAACCAACAGTCCCACTGTGCAGTAACTGTTCAAGTTACACTTCACAGGTTGTAAACTTGCTAGAAACACAGCAAATCTTGAAGCGCACAAGAAACGCAAGTTTTAAAGCGCGTTTCTGGAAAAACCAACAAAAAGCTTTGCTTTTGATGGAGCAGAGTCAAAAGCGAGCACACGCTGGAATGCATGTTGTCTGAGCAAAATAAAAATCAAAATCTCTTGAACTTCAATAGAAAGGACCTTTTCAAAGGAAGTTTTCCTTTTTTTAAAATGTCGTTTTCATTGAAGTTCAAAGGTCTTTTGAACCCATATTTTTCATTTCTTTTCCCAGGTTTTTGATTTTTATTTTAGCTGAAGCCGTCGATTGAAAATTTTAACATTCTTCAACCGCAGCTTTTAAAGGGACGCTGAGGAAAACATGCTGATTTTATAGATTATTTTTTTCAGTCTGAGAATGCCTAAACAAAATGTAACAGATCAAACTGAACACGACTTTAACCCCTTCACTACCGAAAAACTTAAGCGAACGCGATCTGACTGCAAGAGGTATAGATCCTCATGAGCCCCCGCGACCAGCGGGGGCTCATGAGGATCTATACCTCTTGCTGAGAGCACTTTGTGTTCATGTTCTTGGGACAGTTGTGGCTCTTGGTCGCTCAGTGAACACAGATTTCAGACACCAAATGTACGTTCTTTGGCAGGGAAGTGCGGTCAAATGAACCCATTTACTGCTTCTGACGATGTACGCGTCATTTCCGCCGATCGGCGTCGTTTGTAGCAGGCCACGGACCACAGTGCTGTTTCCGTACTGTCCAGTCTCTTAGCCTTAGTCAGTCCCAGTCATCCCCTAATTGTTCAATTCCCTAAAAAACACTATCGCCCACCAGCTGCACATTTGCCATGCACAAAATACAAAAAAAAAAAAAAAAAAAAAAAAAAAAAAAAAAAAACAGCACATGACCCGTCTCATTTCTTGGCTATGAAACTGGTTCCTTACCAACCCCACACCCAAGCACAGCTGAAATCAGCGCGCCCCTCAAATCACTACGTCAAAGGCAACTCAACATAGGCCCACAAATGTCCACTGGATAAGCTCAGGATGGTATGAATCAAAGCACCAAACATGTCTCCTCTCAGCTAACCACAAATTTCCAGCAAATTCCAATAGTCAGCCCAACTGCAAATTTTCAAACAAGGCAAAAATTATTTTTAAAAACACGGAGCCTTGCACTGCCTGACCTTCCCAATTTAAATGTATACCGTGACCTGTCAGTCAAGGGTTTAACGGAAGACGCCTACGCATAATAAAAGGACAAAACGAGACGTAGAACCAAAATGACGCTAGTTACATGAGCCACGTCATTAGCAAAATAACTGATGTGTGTGGTTTTTTTTCTCTCCGTCGATGACAAGAGTAATGTTTTAACCCCTTCAATGCCGAGAAAACATTGGACTGTTGCAAGAGGAATAGATCCTCATGAGCCCCCGCAATTGCGGGGGCTCATGAGGATCTATGCCTCTTGCTTAAGCCACTTTGTGTCCATTATTCATGGGATGACCGTAGCTCTTTTGCCGCGTTGAAGTGACAAAGATTACAGACGTACAATGTACGCACAGTAGCAGTGAAGGTGTTAAAGGCAGGAATCTATAAAAAATTAAAACAACAAAGCCACAATTAAAATAAAATGGAATTAAGATGAAAAAAAAAATTGAAATGGGATCAAATTGAAAAGAGATGGGAAAAGAAAAGACGAAAAGACTGATGAATGGTTCATTGTTGTCCTACCAAAAAAAAAAAAAAAAAAATGCAGTGAAAATTTCTACTCTGCAAGGAGCAGCTTTACTGTCTCGAATCAGCGCTTAACACATTGTGTCCCGAGGTCGAAATCCCCAAATTTTGGAGTTGTCCTCTGAAGACTTATTTTATATTTCAGTATTAGAAGTATTCGGTATTACCCTTCAGGAGACAGATCGACCATGATGGTTCAAAAGTGGTGCTAGTATAGCTTAGGAACACCCTTGAACTATCATGATCAATCCATATCTCGCTGTGGTGTGTCGGGGCTTAATAAGTGACTCAAATCTACAGGCCTTTCCTGGCGGCCGCAGGAGCTCATGAGAATCTATTCCCCTTGCACGTGGAAAGAAGAAGGCTGCTGGGCTGAAACTCTCAACTTTTGTCTGAGAATCAGAGATCATCATTAGTACAAGAAACCGAGAACCGGTCCGTTAAAAAAAAAAAATGGAACGGATTCTCACGAGACCCTGCGGCCGAAGTGTCTCATGAAAATCTATTCCTGTTCAGCAGTTGCAGTTGCAAGGTGAGAAACTGAGAGACTAAAAGAATGGCATCTCTGGTCAGTCGCCACTGGGGCTAACTGGCAGTGCAAAGGAGGTTTGATCCTCAAAATAAATGTTTTTTCTGCCCCTCTCTCGGAACATGGTGTTAACCATGATAGGACGCACGCTAAAGCCCATCGCGCTTTTGCGCGATGGGCTTTAGTGTGCCTCCTATGGTCCGCAGGCGGCTTAGGACGTCTTGCATACTGGCCGGGGAGTAGACAAACAAAAGGCATTCCATTCCCAATGCAGCACGTCCCTTAGGGTACAAACTGGAGGAGGTCCTTGGGTGTGCAAGTCGAAGGTTGTATGCATACACCTGATGAACCTGATTTTCACAGACCAGAGACAGGCATGGGTTTCCATGAGGACCTATGCCGTCTTTAGATCAAAGGGGTCTCCCACCGAAGGACAGGACAGAAGAACACAAATGTTTTCGTGCCGTCTGGAAACCAGCGGGATCAAACAATATGAGGCATTCCTTAGCTTGGACGTTGCCGGAGCAAACTTTGAGCTTGGACTTTGATTAGCCGACCGCCAAAACATGAAGCTCCCGGGAGAAAGTTCTTTGTTTGGAGTTATCCTGTGATGATTAGGGTACTATGTTTGGGCTTTCACGGTCAACCCATCTTATAAGTTAACCCGTTGGCTGTCGGTAGCGGCTTTTGCCGCGATGATTCCTGCAGAAATCATCGCGACAAAAGCCGCTACCGACAGCCGAAGATTTAGATGGTTTTCATACTTTAACCCATCGGAGTTCTGCCCCAGGTCATAAATTCCAAAATTTAGAAGTTGCCCTCTGAAGGACTGTATTACAGTTATAGAGAAAGATCGAACATGATAGTTCAAGGGTGGTGCCAGAATAGCTTGGCGCCTATGGGCGCCAAGCTATTCTTACACCACCCTTGAACTGTCATGGTCGATCTCTGTCTTGCTGTGGTGTGTCGGAGCTGAATGAGTTAAGGATGCGCACGTTTCAAGGCAGTTGTTCAAGAAGCAGAGGTCATAACACTACTGCTTTATCATGTCGGCCTCTCCGCTCCGGCGGGTACAAAGACTGCAGTGACAATGTAGGTGAGCCGAGTTATTTGACTTTTTGAATGACCTTTTAAGGGACATATAAGCCACAACAAAGACGCAGGAGAAACATAATATCTGACCCTGCCCTGTAAAGGCAAAAGACAGTGTCCATTTGTGAAAAGCGAGATTTTCATTGTAATACAATGTAAATCTTGCTTTTCATGGACAAGAAGGTATGGGTCGACCGTGACAGTTCAAGGGTGGTGCTAGAATCGCTTGGCGCCATCCGTTGCCTTGATCTGGTAGTCTTTTTTCTTCCGTGTTTCAAGGGTGTTTTGCAGACCGTCTGCCGGCTTTTTTTTTTTTTTTTTTTTTGGGGGGGGGGGGGGGGGTGTCAGCAAAAATCCTCCATCACCAAAATATGTTGATCCCCATAAGCCCCCGCTCTGACATGAGGGGGCTCATTACCACTGATGTCCCGCGGAAAACTTGCAGAGGATCATGAGGTTTCCTGTTTTGCGCACTGTCTGCTAACAGGTTGGAATCTAAACATGACTTAGCTCACCTTGTGTGCAGTTGCTGGCGGGATTGGAGACAGTGGCGGGCATTTGGCATTTAGGTCTGCTTCTGGTCATGCACAGTTTGGGGATAATTAAAGGTCATGGCCTAAGGTCGGTAAAGGTCAACAAGCAAGATGGCGAACACGCGGGAGACGCATAGGCAGATCATTTAACCCCTCCGCTGACAGCAATCACGGATTTCGCGTCCGTGAAACGACTGCACACTGATCGACATTCGCGTGAAGAAAACACTGAGATGAAAATGCGACAAAAATGAGCATAAAGACCAGAGGACTGACAAGAGACATAAATCCTCATGAGCCCCTGCAAGTGCGGGGGCTCATGAGGATTTATGTCTCTTGCAGTTGGGTATCGTTCGCCTTGCCTAGCCAGTTAAGGGGTTAGTATGCATGTGCATCTGAAGTTATCTCGAAAGCAGCTCTGGAAAGACTGTCGAGAGATTGGGTTGAGCGCCCGTGGGCCTCTCAGAGCGCAGACTGAGGGACCACCAAGTGCACTGAACTGAACTGCATGAGTGCTACATCAAAAGATCATTTTGTATGGAATTGAAAATAATGACAAGGATCCCTAAAACGGCGAAAACAGAAACCAGAAGTGTTAACAAACAAGTAAAACAAAATGTCCACGTTTTCTTGTCTTTTAAAAAAAAAAAAAATTTTTTTGAACATGTTTCAAGATTAGTGACATGAACACATAATTAAGGACTGCATACAAGTACAACACGAATACAAAAGAAATTTAAAAAAATCATACATACAAGAAGTGACAATAAATTATGTTTAAAAAAATTAAATTAAATTGATGTGTGTTTATGGAGAGAGAGAGAGAGAGAGAGAGAGAGAGAGAGAGAGAGAGAGAGAGAGAGAGAGAGAGAGAGAGAGAGAGAGAGAGAGAGAGAGAGAGAGAGAGAGAGAGAGAGAGAGAGAGACTGTTCTTGGAGTTTGTTTTCAAGTGTGAGTGGGTCTGCATGCATGTATTGGTAACGGATAGTTGTCAAATTTCAGCAAGATGTAACTGTCAATCATAGCAAGACAAAGCGAACTCAACTGCACTCTACAAAAAAATAACAAAATAGGTAACAAAAATTAATTATTTACACAAAGTCCAAATAAGGCAGCCACAGACGTGTAAAAAAAGCTAAGTTTGTTTCTGACAGTAAATACATATTTCTTTGTACAGTATCTGTTTTTGAACTCTGCCAGAAAAAAAAAAAAAAATACAGAAGGTTTAGCAGCTTATTCAAACAACGGCACCGGTAAATAAAATACTTTGCCATTAATAAGAGCAAGTCAAGAACTGGGTCCGTCCGCAGCCCATTTTTCACCCCAAACCCAACTAATTCTCTACATAGTTCAACATTGTCACAATGAGCACATTTTTCTTTCAGTCTGTTCAATAATTTGTCAAAGAAAACACGCACCACTGTGCACTAAAAAAAACACGTGTCCACTAGACTCCTTAGAGAGTGAACAAAAAGTACAAAGGTTAGAATCCTTTAACTGTCTATAGCGTAGGTAAACATTGGTTGTCAGTATTCTATGAACAATTCTATACTGAAACCAGCGTAATTTGGTGTCTTGTGTGACTGTTATAGGATGCACAAAAATAGCTTTCCACTTTAGGTCATTATATTTGTTTTTAAAATTTTCAGTACATGTAGGTGGTGTCGTTTTATTTAAAAAAAAACGTTGTACCCTTTTTGTGTTTAAAGACAACACCCAAAGGTGTACCCAAATCGGTTACATCAACTGCATCGGTCCATATTCGTAACATTTTGTATTTTCGTTTGTATTTTCGTATAGCACTTGTTCTACAATAGTATTCGAGAAAAGAAACATCTGCACCAATAATTTTACAAAAAACTTTGAAACTAATAGTGTCATCAAATACATCACCAATTGTAAAAATATTTTCAAAACCCACTTCTCGACAGATTTCGAATTATCCTTTTCAGAAGTCGTGGGTTAAAAAACAATGGTTCACTTTTGAATGCATCAATACTTGGGGGACAGAAAAGATTATGATATTCTTTAAAAATTACAGCCACTTCTTTCCGCGTGTTCTTGTCTTTGAATACTTGAACTCATGGTGCTTCAGGAATTTGAAGCAAATCAGACTCGCGTTACTCCGTCCACGTAGGCAATAGTTTATTCTACGAAGATATGTCGAAAGCCTAAACCTATATGTGAGATTTTCATTGTTATACAATGAAAATCTAGCTTTTCTCAAAAATGGCCTTTGTATGGCAGAAAGCCATTATGTCCCGTTTTGAGAAAAGCGAGACTTTCATTGTTATACAATGAAAATCGCGCTTTTCTTAAAAATGAATGTACTGGCTTTTAACACATTAAGGCAGAAAATGTATTGGGCTCTTAGGCACAGAAGACCCCCCCCCCCCAAAAAAAAAAAAAAAAAAAAAAAAAAAAAAAAACCGAACAGAAGAACTGACTTGCGGCAATATTTTACAGTCAGGTGTTAGCAACAGTTTAACTCTCAAACTCCCAGAACTAAATGACTTCCATTCTACAGAATGGAAGTCATTTAGCTCTTGGAGTTTAAGAGTTAAACAGAAACTCCTCTGCAAACCAATTTGTCCTGTCTGTCATTTCGGAATTTTCGGCTGAACGTTGTAAAGTCCAAATTCACAGACTAACTCACACATGATCTACATTGCCAACACAGATTGTATTCTGGAACTCGGAATGAGACACTATAAGGTCAACATGGCGCAATACAGCTCTTTGAAGGTTTATTATCAATTGCCTGTGCTGGGCACGTGAACTACGGTGATCAATGTGTGTCTGTCGCCTGCAGGCCTCTCAGATGTATACCACTGCAAACCTATCTGCCTGGAGGAAATTAATAAAACACACCGTCTCTAGATCTCGAACCGTCACGTCAGTTCAAAAAGGGATCACCCTTCCAGAGCTCTGCAAGATGCATAGATCCCCATGAGCCTCCTCCGGTCACGGAAGGACGAGGATGTAGCAGTTTCTAAGCCAATTCTTCCATCTGCAAGAGGCATAGATTTTCATGAGCCCCTGCGAATGCAGTGGCTCATGAAAATCTGTGCCTCTTGTTTTTTTTTTTGTTTAAATTTAAAGTCTACGCCATTTGCACACCGAGAATATGAATCAGATATATGCCCGTACATTGCTGACCTAGAATGGCTTTAACCGTTCCCCAGACTGAGGGTGTCATCACTTTGATGTCGTTTAACTCATTCGAGACGTGCCGCATGCGGATACGCGGCATAACGCCGAGTATCCGAATGCAGCACGTTTCGAATGTGTTAAAGTTTCCGGTTTGTACATGGCGATCTTTGAGCGTTCAAAATTTGCCAATTAAACGTGTTCCCCAATGTTTGTCCTGCCTTAAAGTAAGGCTTCCCTACCCATTTTGTCACAAGTCACTTGAGTATAGGCACACCTAACAGAGGCGTCGTTGCAGCCCTTGTGCAACAGCGAACTATCCCGCCTAGCAAAGAGCAAAAAAGAACAGAAAAGAAAAGTATTCCATTTTAAGACATTCAAACTTCATAATAAGACAAAAGTTAATTTATTGCTTTTTGTATAGCATTATGGACATACCAAAAGCATTTATTTGAAAAGGAACATTTGAAAACTATCAACGTTTAATTACCCAGAGAAGCCTGGATCACTTTAAACCTGCGACTACGTATGTGTCTTTTTGGCTTCAATTAATCTGCGTCTGTGTTCCTGATAAGGTGGTTATAGGGCTTTTAATCTAGGACAGACCTCAAAGACGTCTGATGCCAGATTTGTGCTTGCCTCGGGCCATCTGCACCATTCCCCCTCCTTCCCACACACCTACTTCCCGCCCCACCTAGTCCCCCCTCCCCCCCCCCCCCCCCCACCAAAAAAAAAAAAAAAAAAGAAAAAAGAAGAAAACCACTCACAAACACGTCTGCGGTATCTAGCTATCTTGTCTGTATTGGAGAGTTGTGGCCATCTGGTTAAACTCATTCCAGACGTGCCGCATGAAGATACGCGGCAAAATGTATGCGGAGCATCTAGACTAAGTTCATAATTCAGAATTGTTGATTTATGTGTTCGGGTCTGTCTGTGACTTTGGACAATAGTGAGGTCTCGTTTGCAACGAACGACTCACAACAACGAACGAGAACGTCATCAGGACGCACAGACAACACTCGAAACATCTCCAAGAGGCATAGATCCTCATGAGTCCTCCGGGCTCATGAGGATCTATGCCTCTTGGAGATGTTTTGAGTGTTGTCTATGCTTATGGAACAAACTGGTTATCCGCTTTTTGTTTCAGTGAAACCTCACTATTAAGTACCACTTAATTTCCCGTGAGAGCCGTTCGGTGAAAAATTATCACAAATCGGCACACGAAAATAGATCTGTTGGTCCTTTGGCTGTCGGTTGCGGTTTTTGTCGCGATGATTCCTTCAGGAATCATCGCTTGAATGAGTCATCACGAAAAAATGTTCTACCGACGGGGTTAGGGTTAATCCTTGACTGTGACTGACGATACCGCGTCTTTCCCGCCGAACGGTATCGTCAGTAGCATTCAAGGGGTCAACGTCACACCAAGGCCGCAAAAATTTCAGGATAAATTCACAAGAGCGGGTTTTCTTGTTCCTGCTTTATGCACGCACGCAGCCATCTGTATTGTCAATAATAAACAATACCGGTTGCTGTGCATGCCCAAAAAAGTTATCCCCTTCCCTGCCAGTGACCACAGCTTGTGTTTGCGAAATCTTTGTTAACTCATCGACACACCACAGCAAGATATGGCTCGACCATGATAGTTCAAGGGTGGTGGCAGAATAGCTTGGCGCTATTCTGCCACCACCCTTGAACTATCATGGTCGAAATGTCTCCTGAATTGTAATGCAATCGGCCTCAAATGATAACTCCAAAATGTGGGTATTTCGTAACTCGGGCACAATGAGTTAACACTTTCGTGACGTGTCGCATCCGGATTCGCGGCTTGACGCCGCGAATCCGGTTGCGGCACTCCTCGAATGAGTTAATTCAACGCCAAAGAGCCCCACTCGTCCAAGGAATCCTGGATACATCGTGACGTCAGCAAAAGATATAGATCTATACCTCTTGCGGTTGCCAGTGGGTGGTGTTCCGGCAATTTTTCTCGGCAAGGGTTAACACTTTCCAGACACGCTGCATTCGGATACGAGGCGCGTCTCTAGTGATTTAATGTTCAATTACAATTACTGTTACAAAATCAGTTGTAACTGTAATTGTAATTGAAATGTCAACAGTACAATTTACTGTTACAATTACACCTACAATTACTGTGCTAATTTCACGGTGTGCTAAATAGTTCCCCCCCCCCCCCCCTGAACCTAACCGCTGACTCACCTGCTAATGAGTCATTGCTGCTGACTCGACACACACTGGGAAGGTGAACTGTTGGTCGGAAAAACCGCGCTACAAAAATACCCTGAATCAAATCGATGAGGAAGTGAATCCGTGTAGCACGCAACAGACCATCGTGCCGACGTAGTCCGCAGACGGCCCGCTCCCAGCTTGCGCTGGCCGACTGCGGCCGACGATGGCCGGCCCCCCACGGTCTTGTGTTTACTACTGGGAGATCACCTAGCGTTGATCTTTCAAGTGTTTGTTCAGTTTACCTAGCTATTACATGGTCCCTGTACGGTTATAGGTGAAACGGCACGATGCTGGGTATTTACTGTACAGCAGAGTGAACCGTGATGATCGAAGTTCCCAACTATGGGAGTATTCTTCCGTCTGAAGACTACATTAACCCCTTCGCTGCCAGTGATCACGAATTGCGCGTCTGCAACCACTGCACACTGACCGACATTCGCGTGAACAACACAAATTACGTGCGACCCAAAATACAGGCATAAAAACACAGGACCAACAAGAGACATAAACCCTCATGAGCCCCCGCGACTGCGGGGGCTCATGAGGATTTATGTCTCTTGCAGATGGGTAGCGTTCGCCTTGCCCGCGGCAGTTAAGGGGTTAAAATGTGCAGATGGGGCAGACCGGATGTGATCGGTCAGTTCATATAAGTTCGGTCAAGATGGGATCTCTGCGCTCGGAAAGACCCATACACGCTCCACCCCACTCATCAGAAGTTTTCCCCGAGAGTTCCTTTCGATAGAACTTATTTATATTAAAAGAAATTGTAACCAAGAAGTGATCGACTATATGTTAGTTCAAAAGTAGTGCCTAAGCAGCAGTTAAGTTAATCTTCTTCATAGTAATGTCACTCATACAGAAAGGAGCGCGCACCGTGCTGTCTGTTGGAGTCATATGTTGGGCTCATTTGTTTGGACAAGTTTTTTCAGCCCATTTAGTTCGACATTTATTTTCAGTCAATTTGCTTTGACGTTGGTGTGCTGGCCAGACAAACACACATGCCATCTAAGCCTATTTGTTTTGGCGTATTTCAGTTAGTCTGCCCATTTGTCACGTTGCCGGGCCTTTTTTGTTGTTGTTCTGTCGATTGACATTTTTTTCAACCCACACAATTCTTTTAAAGACCGAATCGGTTCGACCCTTTGCACTTCCATCACTTATCAGTCCTACATAAAACTGCTCCTTCAAGTCAGCCCTAGACAACCCCTTCCCGCAGACCACAGTCATTCGACGCCGCTATCATTGTTGTCAGTAACCCATCGGGAAATGCAAGCTAGGGCTGACTCTTTTCACAAATATACACCACACAGAACTTTACTTTATTATTTTTAATAGCCTATAGATCCTGAAACAAATAAGCAGCACATATATATCATTCCATGTTATATAACCACGGTGTTTATGTGTTTATGTGGAAGGGTGACAGTAGAGCCATTTATATTCGCTAATGCCGGTTTAGCAGTCACCAGTCACGTGACTGCTAATCAGTACAACAAGTGGAATAACTCTTACATTTCTTGTGATTACTATCCCATCAACCCATCCAGCCCAGACACTCTACAAGAGAATGTGGTTCGCCTATAATAGTTTAAGGGTGGTGCCAGAACAGCTTGGCGCCTACAGGCGCCAAGCTGTTCTAGCACCACCCTTGAATTATCATGGTCGATTTGGCTCCTTAACTGTAGTATGTTCTCGAGATAACAATTCGGGAATGCCGAACTTTGGGGGTCAATGTGTTATCTCATTCGAGAGGTGCCGCATATAGATGAGCGGCATCCATCCGCGTATCCGAAAGGAACACGTCTCGAGTGTGTTACAGATAACGAACACAAAACGGTAATGCAAGAAATTAATTGGTCCTCTGCTGATTTTTGACTTTTTGCGATAATGAGAACGATAACAATCGGGTTAATAAGACGAAAGTATATGGACGTAACTACACGACAGCTCTCAGTCTACCGAGACAGCATCAGATGCCTGTAGCCTCAACACACGCGAGTGAACCACACCTGCCACGAACGAATCAGACTGTAAGTGCTGACAAGGGGGGCTCAGGTCTCAATCCATCATGTTAGTCTTGCTATTGTTAAACCCGTTCAGCGCCGAGAAAATCTGAACACCGCCCAACTGCAAGACGTATAGATCCTCATGTGCCCCCGCAGTTGCGGGGGCTCATGAGGATCTATGTGTCAGCAAGAGGCCGCCTCTTGCTGACACCACTTTGAATCCATGTTCCTTTGACAGATGGTGTTGAATTAACGAACACTGCAGAAACAAAATCTGCGCCGTCAACTGGCACTTAACGGGTTATATAGCTCCATCCCCTCTCCTCCAGATCAGAAACTATCCGTTTCGAACAGCGCTTCCTCTTCGGCAGTCAAACTCATCAAACTGCAAGAGGCATAGCTATACATCAAGCCCCTGCAGTGCAGGCGGCACCTGGCAGAGTTCACGGCCTCATTTGCATCACTAGATTGAGGAAAGTCGTCAGGGCCGAGTCTACGACTTAACGATTGCTTCGTCACTCTACACACAACAGTTGTATTTGGGGATCAATGTTGATTAATGGCGTCAGGTGCAACGAATTTGTCAACAATTTTGTGCCTCGTGCAGTGCCGGTGTACATAGCTGAAATACTAGAACAGAACATGATAAAGTCTCTTGAGGTCTGAGATACAGTCCTGAAAATTTATATTATAGATATTTTCGCCACATATCTTGAGCAGCGCAAAGGCATGGATAGTATAATTATCGAAGTCTCATCCTGAATCCGCTGGCGAGAAAATGCAGTATGCAAGGGGCGGATCGAGCCCCCCTCTCCTCCGCCTCCCCCACCCCCCCCCCCACCCCCCCACCCCACCCCCAAAAAAAAAAAAAATAATAAATAAATAATCGGTAAATAAAAAAATAAAAAATAATCAAAATAAAATAAGAGAAAAAAAAGTGGGGCACTAGAAGCAGAGGACAAAGTAATCGAATTAAAAAGAATAAAAGTCCAAAGTGCGTGTCCTTTTTGCCGTGACACACTTATATATTTCCTAGTATGCAAAGGTCCTCAGGCCCACTGCGGCCGTCGTGGGCCCAAAGACGTTTTGCTACTAGGGATTCGCATCCTTTCCTCCGCAAAACCACAAAATTTTCTTTCTGCTATTCCAGCACGATCTCTTTTCCGTTTCCTCCATATCTTCCGTAATATGACCCTTAAAAAAATAACTCTCTCGACCCATAACTGATACGTGCTCGGATACACGCGCGCTGCGACACAGGCCTACTAAAAATCATAACGATACAATGTCCTCCTGTCTCAGACCGCGATAGTTTCTGAAGAGCAAAAAAATAAATAAATAAATAAAAAAAATATATAAAAAAAAAAAAGGAAAAAAAGAAGAAGCCAAAGACAGAAGTACAGCAATCCAGACAATTTCTTTCTCCGTTGGGTACTTCTTTTCCTAGAAGTACAGCAGTCTGATCTTTACACGCAAGAGGAATACATTCTCATGAGTCCCTGCGGCCGTTGGAGCTTATGAGAATCTATCCCTCTCGCAGATGGATCGAGGGTCCAGCTCAGAAGGGGGAGGGGGGGGTGAAGAAAACCCGCCAGACAACCACAAGAGCACGTAACTCTGATAGCTATGAGAATTGGACACGAACAGTTCTCCCGCCTGACACCGATGACGTAAGGAACAGATCTCAGGACGTCTGGTGCAATGCAAAAAGTCATATCGAAAAAACGTGCACAGATCAAATAGACGCTGAGGAAAAAAAGAAAAAGAGAAAAAGATAGGGCATGGGGTGTCCAGGCGAAGGAAGGAGAGAAGGGTTAACCCATTTAACCCCAGCGCCCAACAGCAGATGGACTGACCATGATAATTCAAGGGTAGGGCCTGATTAGCTTGGAGCCTGAAGGCGCCAAGCTAATCTGACCCTACCCTTGAATACCATGGTCAGTCCATCAACTGCAACTGGCACAAATCCGTTCTAGTAGAAGACACATCCAAAAATGCCGACGTGGGGTTAAATGGGTTTAAGGGGAAAAGGAAAATTAATGGTTGTACAAATTGAAAATTCCAAGGCAATTCCGCGAATGATTGTTACAGATGAAATTAGTGAAGACATTCCGCGCTAATGGAAAAGTGAGGTTTTATTGATTTTTCCGGCTAAGAAAATTAGGACCGTTTGGAACAACGGATTGTCTGGTATGAACGCAGCACAGCTGGTTGATTGATAGGTTGGGTTTTATGCCACAGAATCACACTGCGCAAGCCACTACCGCTATTACACAGCAGACATACAAAAAGGCTAGCCGGTCGTTTTCTCCTATACCATTCATCAAAGATGGGCGCAAAGCCACTCTGGTGCCACCCTCGAGCTATCATGGTCGATATGTCTTCTGAAGTGCAATGCGGTATTATGAAGACGAGTTTATAATTAAAAAATGAATGTATTTCTTTTTCGTTTTTTTCCCCTTCGGTCAGCTTGTTTTGATTCTATACAAAATAAAATGAAAATGAAAGAATGCTAGCCACACTGGTCACCTACCTCGAGTCACACTGCATCGAGGCTGGAACCAAGTGTGAGAAATCCCAGTGGTGAGTTAGAAATGTAGGTATCTCGACCATAGTGCTCAGCATGCTGAAAGAGAGGACTGGGATGTTTTTTGCGAAGTGCTTATTGGGTGCCAGTCTACTCTAGCACCACCCTTAAACTATACTGAGGAGCAAAAGAAATGCGGCATTTTTGGAATCGTCGGAAACACGGAAGTATTTCCGATGATTCCACACATGTCGCATTTCTTTTGCTCGTCAGTATGTTATGGTGATCTTACTGAAATGTCTTGTAGTCTTCTGCATATGGTAGAAATCGCAGGAATTGTAGGAATATAGGTCTTAGGTTTAGTACTCAAAATGAGCACTCGGTCATAGTGCTCATGATATTGAAAGAGAGGACAGGGTTGCTTTTACTGGTGCCAGACTACTGTGGCACCACCCTTAAACTATCCTGACGAGCAAGAGAAATGCGGCATTTTTTTAATCATCGGAAACATTAAAGTGTTTCCGATGATTCCAAAAAGATGTCGCATTTCTGTTGCTCGTCAGTATATGATGGTTGATCAGACTGAATTGTCATATACTGAGTCTTCACGTTGTACTGAACTGTCCTGTACTGAGTCTTCACATTGTACTGAATTGTCCTTACTGAGTCTTCAAATGGTAGGAATTGTAGGCATTTAGGCCTTGGGCTGCGCAGCACCAAGTCTCGTGTCCCAATGAAGGACGTCTCGAGTGTGTTCAAAAAGGCCAGAGTCCGGGTTGTTTTTGCCAAATGCTTTCACCCCAAAATAGGCAGCAGCTCTGAAAGTTTATCAGCATCAAAGTGGGCTTTCCTCCTGGGAGGTTTCTGCTACAGTCGTAAATCCACTGGCTCCGATAAGCCGGATTAGCCCTAATCCCTGTTCACCCCAAAGAGCGTGTCAGGAAAAAATGACTCACCATATCCCTGATAAGAGAGCTGCCAAGATGGATCAGGGCCTTGACAAAGTATACCAGACGGTGTAAACTCTGGAGAGAGAGAGAGAGAGAGAGAGAGAGAGAGAGAGAGAGAGAGAGAGAGAGAGAGAGAGAGAGAGAGAGAGAGAGAGAGAGAGAGAGAGAGAGAGAGAGAGAGAGAGAGAGAGAATGACAATGATCCTTTATTTGACAACGGTAAAAGTTTTGGTAGTGACAACCATTTTTCGAACTTGCCGTTGCTAATCTACTAATTACTGAGTTACTATCGCACTAATTATTTTCTACTACTGAACAATAGAGAAGAAAAAAATGTAAGGGGGAAGTGACATAGGAATTACCAGCTTTACTGGTCGGGCATAATGACATGTGAGGTTTAATTAAAATAATATAAGAATACACGCAACCTAGTACGCATACATAACGTATGCACATTTCAGCACGCCACTCTCCGTCTCTAATATACACGTACGAACACACACGCGCACGCACAAACGCACCCACACACACACGAGGACACACACGCGTTTGCGCGGATTAGGACGTTAAGCTAGTCAGTCATATGAGTAGCTGGCTACACACACGCTGTACCGAATAAAAATGAGTCATAGAAACCTGGGATACACGCAATTAATGATCTAATCAGAATAGTATTTTTCAATATGTGCACAGTCACGGGGATGCTGCTGACAAAAATAAGTTCTTGATGAGACTGGCTTTAAACGAGGAGAATGTAGCTNAGCTGATGTCGTGACGTTTCTAGGCAAGGCATTCCAAAGTACTCAAACCAAGGGGAATCACAGCGCTGGACAGACAACAGTTAGATCCCCTGCCCCCGCCTATCAGGCACCCAATCGCCAGCCCACAGAGAAATACGCAGGTATAGAATAAGACAATCATTTCCATTCCTAATAAGAATGGATCAGGTCTCTTATATAACCCATGTCTTTCTCCGGAACTTAGGAAGTAGGCAGGAGAAACATACATACACAAACATGAAGGTGCGCTACTATATGTGGTCGGGTGAATACCCTGATTTCCCACAGTAGATGCACAGAACATTACACAACAATGTAACGATACAAATTTTGCCTCGAGTTATACATGATACTCACAAACCAGATAGGTGAGGCTAGCGCTGGCAGAATTGTCAGTACTCAAACCAATTTTGTTTGAGTACTGACAATTCTGCCAGCGCTAGCCTCACCTATCTGGTTTGTGAGTAAGGCATTCCAAAGACTAGAGCCAGAGAAAGTCAAACTCGTTTTATAGTGATCAATTCTAGGTCGCGGCAAAATAAGGGATTTTCTTGATCTGGAGTATGTTGATGACTGGATGGTAAGTAGCGTTGTGATATATCGGGGTAGCTTATCGTTTAATGCCTTGAGCATTATCATTCCCTTATTGTAAGTTAAATGATCTTTCAGGGGCAGAATTTTTAAGGCTGCCAATTTTTGGTCAGTAGTTAAGCTGGGATCAGGGAGTATTAGTTTGGCAGCTCTCCGATGTAGAGAGTTCAATCTTTTCAAATTGACATCGCTCGAACCATCCCACACAGTAGAGGCATAGTCTATATTGAAGAACAGTTGACGTGTCTCCATATAAGTAAAGTGTTTAAGTCTTGCTAATATGTATAGATTTCTGGAGACAATTTTACAGACATTACTGATGTGTGGCTGCCAACTAAGCTGGTTGTCTACCGTGACTCCTAGCAGGCGATGATTAGTAAATTGGCTGATGGTTTTGCCTAGGAGGGACAGACTGAGTGAGAGAGCCTGAGAGCCGAGTTGGTGTTTTTGGCGGGTGCCAATTACTATGCTCTCCGGTTTTGCCGGGTTTAAAATCATAATATTATGACTGCACCATTCATCAATATCTTGCAGTGTGTTTTGCAGTTGTGAATTGATGTTTGATATATCCTTATCTGGCGTGTGTACAGCGGTATCATCTGCAAACATATCACATGTAACGCTTTCATTTTTTATCACAAGAGGAAAACCATTTATGAACAAGCAGAATAAAAGGGGACCAAGAATAGAGCCCTGTGGTACGCCATGCTTCACTAACCCTTGATTCGAGTATGAGCCATTTAGTAATACCTTTTCTTTTCTACCTCAGAGAGAGAGAGAGAGAGAGAGAGAGAGAGAGAGAGAGAGAGAGAGAGAGAGAGAGAGAGAGAGAGAGAGAGAGAGAGAGAGAGAGAGAGAGAGAGACAGACAGACAGACAGACAGACAGAGAGAGAGAGAGAGAGAGAGAGACAGAGAGAGAGACAGACAGACAGACAGACAGACAGACAGACAGACAGACAGACAGAGAGAGAAATGAAATGAAATGAAACTTTATTTCTGAACGGAAGAAGCAGTTAGCACATTTTTAACGCTTGCCGTTGCTACTCTACAAAGGTACAACTCTGTTAAAGGTACAAAGCTACTAACATACAAAAGTACAAAGCTACTAACATAAAAGTGCACATAATATAACATGTCGTTCAAAAAAAGATGGATACGGCAAAATTGAGGGCACCCATTATGATTGCTAACAATGTGAACGGGGAAAAAGAAAAGAAAAGAAAAGAAAAGATAGTCTTTAAAATTCCTTCTTTCACTGAAATCAAACACGCGCGCACGCTCGAGCCGCACGCTCACACACACGCACACACACACGCACGCGCGCACACACACATACACGCACACGTGCGCGCGGAGGTTAATATCAAGGCTTTAGGCGATGGAGATACCCGAACCAGTGAATGAGCTGTTAGATAGCAGGTACTTGAAGAGGCTTTCCTTGAAAGAGGGGAGTGAACCAGGGTGTGTTAAGCGCGCTGGCAGTTTATTCCAAAACGAGGCGCCCGAGAATGAGAGGGTGGTCTTAAATAAATCTATCCTCGGGCGTGGTGTGATGAAGTTTCGCCTTGATGTTGAATAGCCTGAAGCTGCCTTGGTGAAAAGCTTACACAAGTATTCTGGGTGGATTTCATTTCAGATTTTATACATGACTACCCCTTTGTCAAGAGGAAGCATATTTAGTTTTTCAAATTTTTGGTCAGTAGAAAGAGCTGGATCAGGCAGGATCTGCTTCACTGCCCTGCGATGCAAGGAGTTAAGCCTCTTCATGTGTATGTCACCGCTGCCGTCCCATGTCGTGGAGGCATAATCGATGTGGGATTTGACATGGGCATTGTAAAATAGTTTGCGAGTGTCGACATCAACAAGATATTTTAGCTTAGACAGCATAAACACATTTCTGGACACAGTTTTACAGACAGCATTGATGTGAGATTGCCATTTCATCTGGTTATCAACAATAACTCCAAGTAGGCGATGTTCAGTTACTTGTGTAATGGTGTGGTCTTGGATTCCCAGGCTAAGCGAAAGTGGCTCGAGCTGATGCTTCTGACGGGTTGCTATCGTCATACATTCGGTTTTGGTGGGATTAAGGATCATTGCATTATTTTCACACCATTTGGAAATTTCACTCAGTCCCTGTTGCAAACGACCATTTAAAGACTCAAGACACTTATCGGGGGTGAGGGTTGTTGCGTCATCGGCAAACAAGTCACATGCAATTCTGTCATTTGTGAAATGTAGTGGCAGGTCATTGATAAATATGCAAAAGAGAAGAGGTCCCAGGACAGAGCCCTGGGGCACTCCTCTTGTTACTAAACCACTTGAAGAGTAAGATCCATTGGCTATCACGCGCTGCTGTCTGTCTGTAAGATAGAAAGCGAAAAACGAGGTTGTTTTAAAGAAATGAATAGATGCCTTAGAACTGCCGTCTGATGTATGAAAACAGTTACTTGAAAATGAACCATCCAGATATATACTTAGCTTGGAAAGGAGAATTTCATGATCTACCTTGTCGAAAGCTTTCCGAAGGTCTATGAAAACAGCACCTGTGAATTCGCCTTTGTTCATTGAACTTAGCCACGTGTCTGTAAGTCGCGCTAAGACTGTATGACAACTATGCTTCGGGCGAAAACCTGACTGGAGGGGGTGGATTAATTTGCGTTTTGCGAGGTATTCTAATAGATGCTTATGAATGTGTCGTTCAAGGGGTTTACTTAAGACAGACAAAAGTGAAATGGGGCGTTAATTGTTAACATCGGACAGATCTTTTGTTTTAGGTAGGGGAATAACTTTTGCCTTTTTTAGTTCTTTTGGGAAAACATTTTTCTGTATGCATAAATTGTAGACATAAGTTATTGTTTCTACAACATAGGGAAGTGATAGTTTCAGTATTTTGGGGCTTATTTCATCTGGCCCGGAAGATTTTTTATTTTTCATGGAACTTATTGTCTTACCAACCTCGTGAACTGCCAGTGGTGGAATAGCAAAAGGATGAAATCTCGCAGTTCGCGTTCTACAGAAATCAATCAGGGTTTCAGGACAGGTATAAGGCCGAGAGTTTGTTTTAGAAGGGACCAGGGACTCGGCAATTGAAAGGAAATGATCGTTAAAATTATCGGCAGTCAGGGTAGACGGGAATACAGGGGATTTCCTACTCTTGCCTCCAGTCACTACGACCATAGCGCGCCAGAGCGTGGACATATTTTTGTCTTGTTTAATCAAACGATCAATAAAAGATTTTTTAGCCTGCCGCACTAAACATTTGACACGATTGCGCTCACGTTTAAATTCAGCAAAACACTTCTGTTTTCTCAGATCATCTCTCACCCTCATGGACTGAATGATGTCTCGAGTCAGCCACGGAGAGAGACAGAGACAGAGAGACAGACAGAGACAGACAGAGAGACAGACAGAGAGAGACAGACAGACAGAGAGACAGACAGACAGACAGATATACAGAGACAGAGATAGAGAGATAGACAGAGATGTAGGTATCCAAATGGATGCAATTGGAACTGAAAATTCGTAAAGCACTGATAATTTACATTTACATACGACAAACTTTATCGTAGGCCTATATCATTCATACCAGACAACACAAACAGATGACACATGTCTGTAAGCAGGCAGACACAATCTTAATGGCTCTCGGGCGGTGTTTTACTGACTAGACACTGATAGTCTAGCATCAACTGACCACTGATACTAACCCTTCATCGCAGACCATCCAGCACTCATGCATGATTATCGCAGCAGACCTCGCGTATATAAAATGATAATTGATAATTCAATGGCCATCTGGTTGTCTGGTCCACGGGCAAGTTGCATGAGTGAACTTAGTCCGGTGCCAGCCTCTAAGCAAGGTGCTCCGTTATATAGCAGAGCACCTTGCTTAGTGGCTGGCGCAGGACTAAGCTCGCTCATGCAAATTCAGGAAAAGCACCGCAGCGTGGACTGCTACACACTCAACCACTGTGACTGTTTTTAGTGATAACATGCAGTTTATGATATGAAAATGTAGAAAAGATCGAGCAGAGAGTCATACTTGTGTAAGTATCAGACTCACCAACTAGACACATGTACACGAGAAAAATATCTTCACTCATGATATGTGGGGAAGATAATTATGTTAAAACGCCTTGTTAAATCTCCAGTCTGAAACAACAACAGCAGCAAACAAACAAACAAACAAACAAACAAACAAACAAACAAACAAACGAACGAACGAACGAACGAACGAATGAACGATCGAACACACGCACGCATGCACGCACGCACGAACGAACAAACAAACGAACAATCGAGCGAGCGAGGGAGCGAGAGAAGGAAGGAAGCGGGAAGAAAGAAACGAAAGAGCAAACAAACAAAAAAATAAACAAACAAACAAACAAAGGGAGGAAAGAGGGAAATAATAAACAAACACACAAACCAAACAACAAACAAACAAACAAACTTACTAACTAAGCAACCAATTAACTAGCAAGCATGCAAACAAACAAACAAACAAACAAACAAACAAATTAACTAACCGACATCGTGGACAGGTTACACTAATGAACATAAATAAGTAAAAAGAAAAAATGATAATAACTCCATCCTCTAAGCGCTTTACGACACAAACCAGAAGAAAAAAAATTGACAAAACTAAACGGACAAACATAGGAAACTGTCGTTTAACATCTTCGACAAAATATACCACAGGCGCGGGATGGTCGTTGTGTCATTACTCCTAACACGGGTATTAGTAAATAGTACCGTAATATTCTATTTAACGACCATCCCGCGCATGTGAAATATACTACTACTGCTACAGCTACAGCCGAAATCCAGACTACAAAATGACAGCACATGCACGCAGCTAAATCGTGATCATTTGGTGTGCTGGTTTGTGATTCAGGACCTTACGGCCTACGGCCGGAATCACAAACCAGCGCACCAGTGGCATGAGCTAAGCAAGGAAGATAGCAGTCTCCGCATCACTCGTGAGTCACACGGGTGCGTCCGGTCTTCGATCAAAAGGCGCTAGAAACGTTTTGTCTAATCTGAGAGTACGTTCCGCGACGTCTCCGTCTACGGATTAAACTAATCGACCTCAAGGAAACAGATGTAAATGCGGCCAGGAAGAGGCGAAGATCCTCATGAGCCTCCCTGCACATCCTCGCGTCTATTTCCTCTTGCTAAATGCTAACATATTGTTTAGGAAGCGACTCTACTTTTGAGCTTGTTTTTGTTCTTGGTTTTTTTTTCTTTCTCAGTTTAGGTTTAACTCATTCGAGACGTGCTGTATACGGACACGCGGCTACTAGCCGCGTGTCCGTATACGTCACGACTCAAATGAGTTAAATGCTGAGGATGATCCTGAACAAAAAACATTTCGTCAGTCGGATATTTGCCGTCTGCGACGAAAAGTGAGCATTAAGAAAAGGACATATAAAAACACACGACAAAACAGAATGACCAGTAGTACAAGGGTCCAACAGTTCAGTTCAACCAGGATGGAGTCTCTGCGCTCGGGAAGGCCCATACGCGCTCTACCCCACCCATCAGAAGACTTGGCAGATTTCCTTTCGATGCCGTAACAATATTGGTCTTTTCTCTCATGTTCTTTCAAGTCTGCCCAACGCCCGCCGCCTCTCTCCACACCCGGCTCTGTTCCGGAGGCGATCGACTGTGTGCTGCCCATGGCCGAGTGTATAAAAAGACGCCAACAGACCAAAAACCAGTTTGGGCTTGTTCCATAGCATGTCCGTTGAAAGGTTGTTAAATCAAAGTAGCACAGTTGCAGTGCGCCTGAATTGATCAGTTTTCCGGTCGTACTCTATAGGCAATAGATTTCCCTGTCCCCCATAACCCGCCCGTCAGGGCCGTCCATTATCACTTCGGTGCCGTGGACGTTAAAACTCCGAACTAACCAAAAACCAGTATGTGATAGGGAAAACTCGACAATTTGGAGGTTTTTCATCCTCCTTGTTCCCATACTATTCATTTATTTTTTTCTCAGTTTGAAACCACCGTGTGCTGGTCTGTGATTTTAGACGCGACGGCTTTGATCCTCTGGGTTAAAATCCACAGAAGAACGCACATGTGTGTGCACTTATTCTGAAAGCCGGAAAATGCTTTTGTCGACGTCCTGTCCCAGTGCGCAAAGGCCATCGGGACGACGTCGGCCGCCGTTGGCCCGCGCACGGCCGTGCGCGGGGCAACGGCGGCCTACGTCGGCCAGACGGCCTTTTGCGCATCGGGGTATCCGCCTGAGTAACGTTATCTCACCTGCTGGAGGGTGGGGTTGTTTGTTTGTTCCCAGCGTTCAGAGCCAAGAGAACCTCTTGCCTATCGTTGTCTACACCCAGTGAGCTCATGTCCTTTGGGCCCGAGTCGGCCGCTGCTGGCCCGCGCCGCGTGCGCCAACCGGACGACCCAGGCCGGCCCGAGGACTTTCTGGTTGCTGTGTACTACCTGGATACTTGTTCGGCACGTCCGCCCAGCTGTAGTTTGTTGTTATGCGCAGCCAGAACATTCAAACGAAAGACGGAAAAGATGTCTAGCATCTCTTTAGCAAGAAACCGTGATTCCGTTCAGTTCAGTTTGGCTGTCACGCAGAAGAGGGCAAAATAAATACCTGTTCCCGGCTCGTCATTTACACTCCAGCTGAAGACAACGTAATGGACTGATTATAGAGATCTGTGCAATTTTCATTTTGGCCACCACGAAGGTGATTTCAAAGACGGAGCACCGAAGAGGGTCTTACAAACTTTTGACCCTACACGGGTTCATACCCACATGGTGTTTGTACCGACGAGGTGGGCCTCAGCCTCAGCCAGATGGTCATCGCTCAGCCCACCCAACCATGCCCATGTCGACCCTTGGAATTGTTGGCATGCTCTACTTGATTCTGAAACGTTTCTAGCATATCTGTATCCCAGCTGGTTACAAGATAAAGACTGCGTGTTGACTATGAGTCATAATTATGGTAAACCGGGTGCTTGCGCAAGAACAGAAATGACGGCACTAGTGACTTCTTTTCTATCGGCGGGAGACTACGCATTAAGCAAAAGTCTTCGAGCCGACGTCGGCCGCAGTGGGCCCGCGCACTACCGCCGTGCGTGGGTCTACTGCGGCCGGCGTCGGCCCGAGGACCTTTTGCTTAATGGGAAAGGGGTGGGGGGGAACGAAGGTCGAGCCCAAAATCAAAGCCCAGCGCGCATCTTTACTTATTCGCACGCTACACCCTGGAGGTTACATACAGATTCTGCCCCGGAGCAGGAGACCGCGCCGCAGTTGCCAATAAAGATCTATGCCTGAATCCAGATGTAGTGTTATTGTAACCTGACCCTGACAAAGGTAGGCAAACAGACACGGTGCCAATTGATTCTGTTCCCAATGCCGAGTGCCTTTGCCAATTGCTCGCTGCCGATATCTCACGCCGTCCGCCGCCGTACTGCGTCTCTTATGCAACCGACGTTTGTTGAAGACTTTTTAGATCTCAGTGAGCAAAAGGTCTTCAGGCTGACAGCGTCCGCAGTTGGCCCGCGCACGGCTGTGCGCGGGCCATGTGCGGCGGTCGTCGGCCCGAGAACCTTTTGCTGTTGGGGATCTTGTCTAATGCATGCAGCCATGACATTGAAAAGATATGAATCGACAATGACAGTTCAAGGCTGGTGTCAGAACTGCTTGGCGCCTGCAGGCGCTAAGCTGTTCCAGCACTATCCTTGAGCTAGTAGTCTCGTTTTTACTCCTCTTGTCTTTAGAGAACAACTCCCAGATAAGGGCATCAAGATCATAGCTTCTTGATTAAAAAAAATGATTTGGGGGAATTTGAAATATAAAGGGACAAAGATGGCTTTCATAATTATCTGAACCTTAAAATCACTGACAAGTTTTGCAAGTAAATTCCGATAAGACATTTTGTACCCATACAGTATTTCCATTTCAGTGCAGAAATTATCGTGAAAAACTAAAAGACAAAAAAACACACAGCAAGACAAAACAAAATAAAAAACAACCAACCTACAAACAAACAATCGACCGATGAACCGACCGAATGGCCGAACGAGAAAACGACCGACCGACCGAACAAAGAAACAAACAAAGAAACAACGATAAAAAAATAAACACACAAACAAACAAACAGACATTAAAAAATGACCAAAAAAAGAGTATTGTAAAAATAAAACCGACTCAAGGGTAAAAAATAGACCCTAATCTAGACAGATGTAGATGTCTGAAACTTGAAAGGTGCTAGTGCTGATAAACAAGATGTTTTGCCACATGTGCAGGAGATCAGTAGGGTCAGTGTAAAGAGATTTGCACTTCTTGACCCCCCATCACCCCCTCCACTAAAGAGTCACCCTTCAACACCTTTAAACACTCACTGGTTGTCTCTCGATTCTTTACCGCTGATAAGTGGTAACGAATCGATGGAGACAACAGAGTGCCCAAACACTGACTGCCCAGAGGTACCTTTCACTACTATCATCTGTAAGAGGCGCAGATCCTCATAAGGCATTGCAAACGACAGCGGCTGATGAGGGTCAATGCCTCTAGATGACACATTTGCGTCTTGAGCAAGACGGTCCAGGTGAAGCTTTCACTGTAAACTAACCCGTTCAGTGCTAGCTGAAGCAGACTGTTTTTGCAGTATTCGTTAACTCATTCAGCCCGACGGCCGTTCTTCCCAAATTTTGCAGGCGTCATCTAATGACTATTCAACAGTTGCAGGAGATGGATCGGCCATGATAATTCAAGGGCAGTGCCAGATTAGCTTGGCGCCGACAAGCGCCAAGCTAATCTGGCACTACCCTTGAATTATCATGGTCGACCCATCTCCTGCTGTAGTGCGACAGGGCTGAATGGGTTGATAAAAACCCCAGCCTAGATGTCCGTCCCATGGATTCAAAGTGGTGTCATCAAGAAGCATAGATCCTCATGAGCCCCCCGCAACTGAGGGGCCCCAAAGGATCTATATCTCTTACAGTTTTAAGTGGTGTTCAACTTTTCTCGGCACTTAAACTAAACTTAAGTCCGAAATAGCTCAGGCGGTTAAACGTCGGAGCAGGAGAGCGAAGGGAATCGCCGGGTCGTGGGTTCGAATCCCGTCCCGGCCCCGGTAGCTGGACTCACAATCCAGGGGAAAAAAGCGGATTTGTTCAATAGCATGTCCGTTGAAAGGTCCTGGTAAATCAAAGTGGACAGTTGGAGTGCGCCTGAGTTGATCAGTGTTCAGGTCGTACTCCATAGACAATAGATTTCCCTGTCCCCCATAACCCGCCCGTCAGGGCCGTCCATGATCACCTCGGTGCTGTGGACGTTAAACCCGAACTAACCAACCTTCTCGGCACTGAACATGTTAATTCTATCTGCAAGTGACATAGATCCTAATGGGCCTCTGCAAACAGGAGGAGCTCATCAGGGTCTGGTGACAAAGGTCAGAACCCATATACGTTTTGAAGAAGTCGGAGGCCTTCATTAACATTTCCTTCGCAAATGAAACTCCCTACTACATATTAGTGGCATAGACAGTCATGTGCCTACTCGGCACTGAACATGTTAATTCTATCTGCAAGTGACATAGATCCTAATGGGCCTCTGCAAACAGGAGGAGCTCATCAGGGTCTGGTGACAAAGGTCAGAACCCATATACGTTTTGAAGAAGTCGGAGGCCTTCATTAACATTTCCTTCGCAAATGAAACTCCCTACTACATATTAGTGGCATAGACAGTCATGTGCCTGCATGGGCTTATGGCAGACCATCACTCTTGCAGGCAAATGCGAATAATCTTACTCATTCCTGTTTTGTGTCTTCGACCCTCTAGCAAAGGAGTTCGGCATAAAGATGGGTGCACTGACGGCCGCGACAAAGGCACAACGGAAACTTTGAGTGGAACCATCAAAAGAAATGTAGCTTTTGAGGCCGGACTGTGCAAGCATCTGACTGTTTTCTTGCATTGTTTGATGGAGTGCCCGGAGGGTGGACGGATGACACGCCCTTGTGCGAAAGTTCCGACCCGTATTTGTTGCAGGTCAGGTGATGACTGCAGGGTCAGTCCTGGCGGCCACACTCGAGATTTCTCTCGTGTCTGCACCCTGCCCACGCGATCAAACCGCTCAGTGCCAGCTGAGGTAGCTGTCCCAGGAACATGGATTCAACGTGGTGTCAGCAAGAGGTATAGATACCCATGAGCCCCCGCATATGCGGGGGCTCATGAGGATCTATACCTCTTGCGGTTTGGTGGTGTTCAGATTTTCTCTACACTGAATGGGTTAAAGACCAAAGACCAAGATCCAAACCCTGAAAAAGATAAAAAGAAGAAAAAGGAAAGCAGAGGTAAAATCTTTCTTGCTAATAAGTCATATTCCTATGGGAGACCCGTGGAGCAATGTATTTGTTTATTTATTGTATGTAGGGACCGACCGATAGACCGACAGATCCTGATTGATTGGCTGACTGACTGAATTGCTGACTGACTTACTGACTGACTGACTGTTTAAATGAATGAATGAATGAATGATAGACCGACCGACCGACCGATTGACTGACTGACTGACTGACTAACTGACTGATTGATTGATTGATCGGTCGATCGATTGATTGATTGATTGATTGACTGATTGATTTATTGATTTGGCACAAAAGCAAGTACAGCCAGTTAGAAGAATATTACGTGTATATTTCTTAGACAGAAAACATGCAACAGATTAACACTAAAATATATACCGTTCTCTTTGAATGACAGAAGTCATTTTCGTGTGTACGTCCGCAGTGGCGCTTTGCCTAATAATTTGTTTTCTTTTCAGAGACAGAAACCTTTCCAAAGAATTTCTAATGCCTTTGATATTTGTGAAGCTTCCTTTGCTCAGTGCAGAGCCGGCAATTCCACAAAAGTTAGCAGGAACAATTTCAAAGAGTGCTTGTTTGTTGTCATAACCACTCATCAATCCCTTGTTGGCGCTAACTGGGGATACCCTAGACAACCATCTGCCTTTTCTCCATTTACCCTCAAGTAGCAGGAAAACGAACCTACTGAGAAGTTCCTCGTCAAATCCCTTTTCCTCTGCAAGAGGCGCAGATTGTCATGAGTCCCTGCATTGCAGGGGCTCATGACAATCTACGCCTCTTGCCGTCAGTGACAGCTCCCATTTACATCCGTTCCAGATTGAGAAAAAAAAATCCGCGTTTAAAAGTACGCCTCTCAGTTGTGCGTCAAAGAGCGTTTTGTTCACTGAAGTTGCTTCCCTTGGCTAAATTTTTTTTTTTTTATACTGAAGTTGTTACTCTAGCCAAAAACTCCTCCATCTGCAAGAGGCATGGATTCTCATAAGCCCATGCATTCGCATGGGCTCATGAGAATCTATGCCTCTTGTTGACATAGCTGTGCTAGGCAGTCTGTGGTGAGGTCTTAAACTGAGGGGGGTTATTTGAGGATAAGCTTACGATTCTGACGTTGTTCCTCTTGCAAGCAATTTCCTTTGTGTTACGAAGTACAGGTGTATTCCTGCAACGCATCTCTGCAACTCAACACAGACACATGTCAAACATACCCCGATTACTGCCAGAACTGGTTGCGAATTTCTTGCACATTTTCTGAGTTTGTTCACGCCAAACCGACTGACGTTGCAGGAGATTGCTAAAGGTAGAACTGAACTAGCTTCTTGGTGAAGGAGTCATCGCTTCATCGGCGGCCTGGCAAAGGTCCATCAACGAATCGCACTTTACCTGTCTCCAGTTTTCAAGCTGACAAC
Source organism: Semisulcospira habei (assembly GCA_036245525.1). Lineage (NCBI taxonomy): Eukaryota > Metazoa > Mollusca > Gastropoda > Semisulcospiridae > Semisulcospira > Semisulcospira habei. Next base: position 206,913,485 of record BTPG01000002.1, on the reverse strand, counting down.
TTTCTCTAGGTTTCGACACTACAGAGGGACTGTAGATGAGACAAGATGATTATTTAGTGCCAGTGTTCTATAATGAGTTTATATACATTATCCGTGGGTTGGCGATGATAATTCAGAGTGAACACCCAACTACAGTCACTTTAATGCAAAGAAATTCTTGTCATTTTGGTCAGGATGTGGCTGAATGCAAACTAGTCTATACTTTGTGCACAGTAAACCCTGAGGCACAGCAAGAGACAGATCTGACATTGATAGTTCGAGGTAGTGCCACAATAGTATGGCGCCTCTCATAGGCGTCAAGCTGTTCAGTACCACTCTTGACCTAACAAGTCCAACCAGCCCCCTTAAGCCATTCGCGGGGGCACACAGTAAATATGTCTCATGCAGTTGTACGGGGTTAAGGGGTTAATTGTAATGTAGTGTTCAGAGTACCTCTACAAATTTGGAGAATTTCGATCACAGGAGGAGGTGGGGGGGGGGGGGGAGAGGGGCTCAATGTGTTATCTCACTCTAGACGTGCCGCATCCAGCACAAAGTCGTATATCTGAATGCGGCACTGACGTCTTTGAATGTATCAAAGTACTATTACGCATAAATCTGAAGACACATGTCAGCACCATTTGAGTTATTATGCCTTGTCGACACACCTAATGAACTTTAACAGCAGTTTGGACACGCAGCAAAAGCACACGCGTAATCGCACTTATTTATTCTGCGCAGGCGTTAGCGTGTCAATCTATTTTTAGCTGTTTCTTTTGCTGAAAGCGTTGTATGTCTAGAACGGAGTGGAGTCATTGTCAGGTTTCTTTATATAAATACGCTGTGTGCTGAACTGGATTGTCCTGTGTCTAAATGAACCATAGCTACACCTGTGTGCAGCGTTGCGTAACCCGCCTCTGTTGCAGAAGTGTATCTTTGAACAGGGGCGGTAGTGGGAATTTAATTTCACTGTGAACACGCCATCCAGCTGACGTAAACATAATAGTTAATCGATTCCTGCCACTCAAAAACAGCCAGATCAAACCCGTTAGTATTCAGGTTTCGAATATCTGCGTCAGCTCTCAGATTAGCATTTTTATCAGCGTCCAACTTAGAGAAGCCGAAGGAGATAGCAGGAACAGAGTCAAAAGGCGGAGAAAAAGTCACGTGGTGGATCTCTGTCCGTTCCCGATGAAGCGCACTGCCTGGGAAGACCACGGTCGGTTCATCGTGTGGTGTGAAGGTCAACTCTCCAGAAACACCTGTAGGTATAACGATAAAGTACGAAACGGTGGCGATGTATTTCTGACTGAATCAGCAAGCACGATAAAAACAACCATTACAACTAACACATAGAGGATGTAGATGATCGTCTTGTTCTATACCTGCGTATTTCTCTGTGGGCTGGCGATTGGTTGCCTGCCTAGACGGGGGCAGGGGACCTAACTGTTTGTCTGTCCAGCGCTGAGTGATTCCCCTTGGTTTGTGTACAACTAACATATCGTTTACATGGCCCAAAATCGTGAAAATCGACGTAGGTAACATTGTGAATTGGGATGTTACGTCACCACAACACATATGAAGGGTGCATTGCATTGCTAACGTGAGGCGGATCTTTTAACCATTTCATCCTGAGGCTCAATAAAAAAAAAATGCTTATTGTCCTGTGAAGGCTACATTACAGATTTGGAGATAGATCAACCATTTTAGTTCAAGGGTGGTGCCAGAATAGCTTGGCGCCTCAGGCGCCAAGCTATTCTGACACCACCCTTGAATTATCATTAGTCAAATTAATTTCAAGCAGTAGCGTATCAGGATTAAAAGGGTTAAAATATGGTGCATAGTTTTACAAAAGTTGCCACTGGTTGATATGAACTGAATTGAAAACTCACAGCGCTTTTTCTCCTGTGCTGTCATTCTTTGCTCCAGTCTCTGATACGCTGCAAAAAAATGAAACTATTACTCCCCTAACTTCTGTCAAATATATATTAGTTGGAAACTAGTTAGTTATTTGGTTTGACACGTTCAGCGTCAGCTTACGCAGCCTGTGTTTCCGCAATCTTTTTAATTCAACACCAGAAAAACAACAATTTTCCGAGAATATGGATTCAAAGTGATTTCCGCAAGAGGCATAGATCCTCATGAGCCCCCGCGACAGCGGGGGCTCATGAGGATCTATGCCTCTTGCAGATGGGTGCTGTTCACTTGTTTTCGGCACTGAACGGGTTAACGCCGAGGAGGCGACTAAGGCCATCTCACGGCGGTTAGTTTGGAAGCGTCGTTACAAGCTTTATTGTTTACTTTCACTTAACCTTGTTCTCTGACAATGTGAAATGCACCGCTTCGCAGTTAAAGCGACGGAAATTAAGTGTACTATACCTATTCATTATTTTCCTATAATTATTTATACTGGAATATACCAAATTAACCCGTTTGCTGCCCGCAGTTGACTGACGCAGTTCGCGTTTCTGCCATCTTTATCAAATTTAGTGCCAACGACCCCTCGCCGTCCGAGGAACGTGGATTCAAAGTGGTGTCAGCAAGAGGCACGGATCATATGAAGCCCCCGCTAACGAGGATCTATATCTCGAGAGCAGTTGGATTGCGTTCACTTTTTCAACAGTTTGATATGCACCTGTTTCAACGACTAACAGACGCTGGGTCAGGTGGTCCACCACAACCTGGAGGGGATCTGTATCGCCCAACCCGCGTTTGTTGTAGGTCGTGGTCCCTGCGAGAAAATCACAGCAGATACTTCAGCATGGAGAAAACGCAATTCATCGTCTACACATATATAACCAATGGTTATAAATATTTTGTGCTAGATCAGTTAACGTCTATATTGGTAGACCAGAACACAATAACCAGTGCTAGTTCTTGCGAAGTATCAATCTAGAAAGCTTCCACATCAGTTGTGAAACGCACATAGGTATAGAATCTTTCAAGACCACTTTTACATAGGAAACACCCCCACACCATATGTCATAGTCTTACCGCGCTAAGCTTTCTGGGATATCATGGCGAATCTGTAGTCTGTTCGCAAACTAGAATGTGTGATTGTTTGCCAAAAAACACATATTCCACATCTGAATGGCTAAAGCTCACTTCCTACACGTAGAAAGATCACACACAATCCGAAAATATTTTCATTTCCCATTATTTTTTTTCGAAATAAGAAGTTTAAATCGCGCCGAGTGCGCAAGAGGTTTACATACCGAAATACCACAAGAATGCGAGCAGTTTTTAACAAAGAAAACAGCTACACATTTGCATTGTAATGTAGATTTCGGTTTATGGATAACGAGTTAAAAATATTTTCTTAGTACACTTTGTTGTTTCATGTTACAAGTTAAATTTCATCCTATTTTTGTTATTGTGAAAAATGGACATTTGCTACGAATTTTATTTGTTGATTCAACTATTGTGTACTCTTTGCGAAAATAAATGTGTCGCTCATGTTCAAAATATGGCTTCGACCTATACATTGCTATTTTGCGGCTGTGAATGGTTATATAAAACATAGAATGGTAGTATGCTCATTCTATCATTTCTAGACAGACCTCGCGGCTGACAGTCCTGCAACTGTGATCCATAGTCACCGAGCGAGGAACGCGCTCGGTGTCACTATGGATCAAACAGTTGCAAAACTGTCAGCCGCGAGGTCTGTCTAGAAATGATGGTATACGAACACTCCACTTCTATTCTATCGTAGTGACTCGTACCTGCCAAAGGTTTCGTGAAGAAGGGGGCGGGCGTGGCGCTGATAAAATTTTAAATGTGTCCCTTAGTTCCACATTTGATTTGTATGCTCATAGTGCCTATGCTGACTTTTATGCTTATTTAACAAGATGTGCACGTGTGTGCAGTAGTGCTGAGATCAGTTGTACATGGGGCACTCGATAAGTTTCTGGATGCTCTTCATTGGTGAGGTTTTTGCCACAAGCGTATGGTGCCATCTTGTAGGGCAAGTTCTTTTGAGGTGCTGCCCTTTTGCTAAGTCGTTCCAGGATGTTCCCCCGGACAAATGTTTTCTGAGAGAGTAAAAAAACATTAGCGAAATTTGAGCATTCATAGCCTTGTGAATTTTATTATTTTGACCTTTGTGTGATTCTGTAGATTTTTTCCTTTAAATACTAGTGCCACATTTTAGCATGAAATATTTAAAAAATGCATATTTACATCTTGTCTTAATATCTTTTTTTAAGTCTGGGTGACCAGATTTTTAGCCATCCCGCCGCGAGATGGCCTTTGTCACCTGGTTGGCGTTAAATCCAAACTAACTAACTAACTAACTAACTAACTAACTAACTAACTAACTAACTAACTAACTAACTAACTAACTAACTAACTAACTAACTAACTAACTAACTCTTGCTAAGTCGCCCATACGTTGTGGCAAGCCCTACGCGATATAACGGTTTCTGGAGCGTTGGCCACAGGGTTTGGGCGGGTGAGCAATAGTGCAACATCTAAAATGAACTTGCTCTACACGTGGAAGCCGTTATCTAAAAAAGCGTATGTAGCCGGCATTTGAAATAGTAATTTAACCGTGATGTTTATTAAGATATTACATTTGAAGACCCTTTTCCTCTCGATAAAGAGCATTCAAATACATATCGAGCCACCCTCTTAGGTTCATATACTGAACAGCAAAAGAAATGCGACATTTTTAAAAACACTTTAGTGTTTCCGATGATTCCAAAAATGTCGCATTTCTTTTTATCGTCAGTATATACCGCCCTTTAACATCGCGTTCAGCATGCTAGTCCACAATGCAGTGAAAAAAAGTGAAGGCATAAACCGCAAAACATGAAACATTAAACGTTTAGCTCCTGACGTCTTCTGTGTACCACAAAAGTGATAAAGGTGATTGTTTTCATCCCTTCGTCACACGACCAATCACTTTAGCGCAAACCGTACCATGTGACCGGGATACAAAAACCCTTGTAGTAACTAATGGCCAACCTGCCCTCTTTCTGGTGCGTCTTGGATGCCAGTTTTGTTCTAGAAAAGATCACCAAAACGTTCTAATGTACAATGCTATTTAGTGCTGTTCGGAACAATAGGTACGCTACTGGAGACGACAACGTCAAGAAAGATTTTAAATTAAGTCATACGTCTATTATGTATAAATGTATATTCATTTGTGGTCCGTCACGTCTGGCGTGATCCAGACCGGAAGATTTCTTTTTGAATTCTTTTACGAAAACATTGGAGGAATGAAAACAAATACGATATTGGTAGCAGGGGCTTGCTGTACGGACCCGTGTGGGCCTTCGGGAGGTCAAAGGAACCATTGCGCCCTTCAGACCTTCGGCCTTCGGGGGTACAGTGGTTCTTTTGACCTCTCTCAGGCCTACAAGGGTCCGTGTAGCACGCCTCTGCTACCAATAACTTATATTGTAACGAGGGACAAGACATTTTGACCCTAGCAGGGTTCAAACTCGCGTCATTTCGGACGATCGACGAGAGTCGAAAGCTTCGCCACCTGAGCTCCCCGGCTCCCCAGTTCTTCGATATATCTTAGGAATAAAATGAATTAACGTGTATTTACTGTGAGCTGGTGTGTGAAAACGATTCACGGTAAACGCAAGTCAAGTAAACTTCGAAATTCGAAACCAAGACTGAAATTTCGCCGTGAATAAATCAAAATTATGTAAAAATTGCACTTTTTTTACGACGAAAACGGTGGATTTAAAAGCATGTTTGTCCTGGCTTTAAGCCATTGTTTTGGTCGAAACACGTGCAATTGTGACCTACGTCTAGGTGTTTTTTTCCCTACAAACAATGACAAAGCATCTTTTACTCACCGTATTTCCCTGCCAAGGTAGCCGCTTGCACTCCCACAAAATAGCCCGAACATATTGAAAAGACGAGAAAATTGTTCATTACTTTCATGGCTGAACTGTAGGCGTGTACGCGTGTGCAAAGTTATGAACAGGGGAGTTCGATCTGTTGTTTTCTCAGGCCACTGCGTCTGCGCACCCGCACAGTCTATAGGTTTTTATCGTGTTTCATGATCGTTTTATTCTTATCAGCTGGCCCTTTAAACTTTGAAATGGGGCTGGTTGGAGCGCATTCCGGAGCATACACATGACGTTTTTGGCGGGCGGGGCAGACATTTTGGCAAATAAGTAACAAGATAAAAATGACGTCACGTCTAATTACGCAAACCTTGCTAGAAAACGTCTTTTTGGCGACAAAGCGCCGTATGTGTGTGTGTGTGTGTGTGTGTGTGTGTGTGTGTGTGTGTTTGTTTGTGTGTGTGTGTGTGTGTGTGTGTGTGTGTGTGTGTGTGTGTGTGTGTGTGTGTGTGGTGGTGGTGGTGCGGTGGTGGTGGTGGTGGTGGTGGTGGTGGTGGTGGTGGTGTGTGTGTGTGTGTGTGTGTGTGTGTGTGTGTGTGTGTGTGTGTGTGTGTGTGTGTGTGTGTGTGTGTGTGTGTGTTCGTACGTGAAAGTACATTTTTGGCTCACATGCGAAGCAAAAGTGAGTCTATGTTTTGGGCCAGCGGTCGTCCGTCCGTAAGCTCTAATGGTGACATTTTCTCTGAGACTTTTCAAGCCACATTCTTCAAACTTGGCCCACGGATACTTTGAGGCAAGGCCTTTCTATACATACCAATTTGAGTGACCTCTCACAAAGGTCAAAATCACAAGGGCTCAGGAAATAGATTTTTTTAAAAAAGCTATATTTTGACATATTTATTTTCTCAAATACTATTCACAACTTCAAACCCAAACTTGGTACAAAGATACCTGAGGGTAAGACCTTTCCATGCATTCTAATTTGGCTGATCCCTCGGAAAGGCCAAGGGTCACAAGAGCCGGCTCAGGAAATGGGTTCAAAATAGCCATATTTTGACAAAAGATGTATTTTTCTCGAATACTATTCACAACTTTAAACACATACTTGCTACAGAGATACCTGATGGGAAGACCTGTCCATGCACACTAATTTGGTTTATCCCTCAGAAAGGTCAAGGGTCACGAGAGCTCAGGAAATTGGTTAGAAAAAGCCTTATTTTGACAAAAGATGTTCGGTCACACATATGTAAATCGGTCATACACGTGAGCCATAATGGCTTTGCCTTTCTTGTTTTCCCCTTTGGTAAACTTTTAAATTGTTGTCATTCACACAACTCCAAATCATTTCTAAAACATCAAAATATGTGCTTGTCTATGATATCACAAGTTCCAAAATTACAGACCAGCACACGCACATCTCTTGGCTTGACTTCGCGAACGAAGATTTTATAGGAGTTGCCCACGACGTCTGCAGGCTTGTTCGTGGCTGCGGAGGCCAATCCGGGACAGGCAGGTTCGACCACAGTGGCTGCAGGGGGAGGTATGGCCAGGGTTCTGAGTTGCGGCATCTCTGTTTTTTCTCCTGAGCCGCTTGTCCTTAAGGCTAGCTCTGCGAGAGTCCTCAAAGGAGACAGCTGCCTTGTAAATGGTGGAGCGCCAGGTGTCACGGTCCACAGCAAGCGAAGACCACTGGTGGTGGTCGATTTGGCAGGCACTAAGTGACTTCTTGAGACAGTCTTTGTATCTTCTTTGGTGCCCCTCTGTCACGGTGTCCAGTAGCAAGCTCGCCGCACAGGGTGATCTTTGGTAGGCGATGATCCTCCATCCTGGAGACATGCCCCGCCCAGCGGAGCTGTGTCCGCAGCAGCAAAGCCTCGATGCTCACAGTTTCAGCCTGTTCAAGGACCTCGACGTTGGTGACATAGTCACTCCAGTGAATGCCCAGGATGGTACGCAGGCAGCGCTGGTGGAAGCGTTCGAGGAGTCGTAGTTGGCTGCGGTAGAGGGCCCAGGACTCGGAACCATACAGCAGGGTGGTGAGGACCACAGCTCTGTACACGCTGATCTTGGTGCCTGTTTTCAGCTGTTGATTGTGCCACACCCGCTTGAAAAGTCGCCCGAAAGCGCTGTTCGCTTTTGCCAGCCTGCTGTCAAGCTCCTTGTCCAGCTTGGCGTCCGACGTGATAATGCAGCCAAGGTAAGTAAACTGGTGCACTGACTTTAGTTCAGACTCGCCAATGGTGATGTGAGGAGGGCGATACACTGTCTTGGGTGCCGGCTGATGGAGGACCTCTGTCTTTTTCAGACTGACCTCGAGTCCAAAGAGCTGGGCAGCGTCTGCGAAGCAGGACGTGATGCGCTGCAGGGCTGTCTCTGTGTGTGCAACGAGGGCAGCGTCATCAGCAAAAAGCAGCTCACGAATCAGTTGGTCTAGGGTTTTCGTGTGGGCCTGCAGTCGTCTGAGGTTGAACAGGCTGCCATCGAGACGATACCTGATGTACACTGCACCGTCATCATCGAGGTCCACTGTGGCCTGCTTCAACATCATGCTAAAGAAGATGGTGAAGAGGGTCGGTGCCAGCACGCAGCCCTGCTTTACGCCGTTGAGAATAGGGAATGGTTCTGAGAGGTCATTGTTGAGTCTGACCTGGCCTTGCTGGTCCTCGTGTAGCTGGACAATCATGCTGAGGAACTTTGGGGGACAGCCAAGTCGTTCCAGGATCTGCCACATGCCTTGCCTGCTCACAGTGTCGAACGCTTTTGTTAGGTCGACAAACGTTACGTACAGCCCTTTGTTCTGCTCGCGGCACTTCTCCTGAAGCTGTCTCAGCACAAAGACCATATCGGTGGTGCTCCTGTTTGCTCTGAAGCCACACTAGCCCTCTGGGAGGTGGTCTTCAGCGATGGCAGGTACCAGCCGATAGCCTTGCAAGAATTTTCCCAGCAATGGACAGCAGGGTGATTCCCCGATAGTTGGAACAGTCAGACTTCTCGCCTTTGTTCTTGTATAGGGTGATAACGACAGCATCACGGAGATCATTTGGTAGTGTTCCTTCCTCCCAGCAGCAGAGAAAGAGGTCATGGAGCTTGTTGTGCAGTGCTGTGCCTCCATGTTTCCAGATCTCTGGCGGTATTCCATCAATGCCTGCTGCTTTGCCACTCTTGAGCTGGTGGATGGCTGTGAGGGTCTCTTCAGCGGTGGGCGGTTCGTCCAATTTAAACTTTACTGTGAGTTGTGGGATTTGTAGGAAGACTGCTTCTTGAACAGTGCGCTCAGCGCTGAAGAGGCTCTGAAAGTACTCCGATAAGCGGTTCAAGATGGAGGTATTATCTGTGAGGAGTGCCTGGCCATTCGCGCTTCGCAGGGGACTTTGTACCAGGTGCCTGGGGCCATACACTGCTTTCAGTGCTTCGTAGAAGCCCCTGTGGTCACCATTGTCAGCGCAAAGCTGGGTCCTCTGTGCAAGTCTGGTCCACCACTCATTCTGGAGATCTCTGAGCTTGCGCTGGAGACTGCTGCAGACGAGGCGGAAGGCAGACTTCTTCACAGGGCAGGAAGGCTGGGCTAGGTGGGCCTGATGGGCGGCTCTTTTTTTTTCTAGGTGTTCCTGGATCTTAACATCGTTTTCCTCAAACCAGTCTTTGTTCTTCTTTCTAGCGAAACCCAAGACTTCTGCAGAGGATTTTGCAATAGCAGTTTTCAGTTGTTCCCAGAGTGTTTCAGGGGAGGAGTCTGCTGGGTCCGCTGTGTCTTTGAGCCTGCGCTGTAAATCTGTCTGAAAGGCAGCTTTCACGTCGTCACGCTGAAGGCTGGCAACATCAAGCTTTTTCTTGGGGGGCCCCCATTTCTTGGGTTTTGGCTTGACGTGGAGCCTGAGTTTGCAGCGGACAAGGCGGTGGTCAGTGTGGCACTCTGCGCTGGGCATCACTCTGGTGAGGAGGACATCACTGCGGTCCCTCTGACGCACTAGGACATAGTCGATAAGGTGCCAGTGTTTGGAGCGAGGATGCATCCAGGTGGTCTTTCGACTGTCCTTTTCTGAAAAGTAGTGTTGGTGATGACCAGTTGCTGCTCTGCACAGAACTCCAACAGTAGGCGGCCATTGTCATTGCAGTTCCCGACGCCATGCTTGCCGAGGACTCCTTTCCAGGCTTCAGAGTCCGGGCCCACTCTGGCGTTGAAGTCGCCAAGGATGATGACTTTGTCGTCTGCAGGGGTGTTCTGTATGAGGCTGCGCAGGTCAGTGTAAAACTTGTCCTTTTCAGCAGGCTCTGCCAGGAGGGTTGAGGAGTACACACTGAGAAGGGTGACGTGTTGCTGGTGTCTCAGTGGGAGGCGCATGGACATGATGCGGTCTGAGTGACCCGTTGGTAGGTTTTCCAGCTTAGTCGCAATGGAGGTCTTGACCATGAAACCCACGCCTGAGAGCCGTCTTTCTGATTCAGGCCTGCCTGACCAGTAGAGGGTGTACCCAGCGCCAAGTTCTTGGAGGCTGCCTTCGTCCGGAAGGCGTACTTCACTGAGCGCGGCGATGTCGATGTTTAACCTCCGCAATTCATGGGCAATGAGGGCGGAGCGACGTTCAGGGCGTCCGCTGTCTGCTTTGTCGAGCATGGTTCGGATGTTCCAGCATGCTACGTTGAGTCCGGTCGTGGTCGTCATGAGAGTGGATCCGTTATTCTTTCTTGTTTTTTGACCGCAGGAGAAGATGCCCGTTGACCGCGGCTAGCCAACTGGGGTTGCGAGGGGACGAGCTTTGGTTAGGCCACCTTTTCTAGGCCCCTCTCCGTGTGGAGCAAGCACATAACTGTCAGTGTAAACATGGCAGTAATTGATTTGTCATATTCACATAGGTCTACGTCTTTAACAAATACGTCGTCGAATGGAACCGTTCAGGTGTTCTTAGAACATTTCCTTATGAGTCATGTGTGCAATGCAGTCAACATCGAGTACTTCTGAACGTGTCATAACCCATTCCAGTCGCCTGTGACCCTGCAGCAGGAGATGGATTGATCATGATAATTGAAGGGTACTGTCATATTAGCTTGACACCTTCAGGAGCCAAGCTAATCTGACACTACCCTTGAATTATCATGGTCAATCTATGCAGCTGGTAACCAGAGGTTAGGCAACATCTCCAACATTTGAGAAATGGGACCTTGGGGCTAAAGTATGTGTGTGTTGGGAAGGGGTGGGGGATGTGTGCGTGTGTGTGTGTGTGTGTGTGGGGGGGGGGGGGGGGGGGGGTGGGGTGGTGGTGGTGGCATACAAATATGTGAGGATGGAAATGATTGTCTTATTCTATACCTGCGTATTTCTCTGTGGGCTGGCGATTGGGTGCCTGATAGGCGGGGGCAGGGGATCTAACTGTTGTCTGTCCAGCGATGTGATTCCCCTTGGTTTGAGTACATACAAATATGTGAGACTAGTATCCGATAAGTTATTGCCCGGGACCCTGCAGCAGGAGATGGATTGATCATGATAATTGAAGGGTACTGTCAGATTAGCTTGGCAAACTCAGGAGCCAAGCTAATTCGACAATACCTTTGAATTATCATGGTCAATCGATCCAGCTGGTACACAGTGGTTAGGCAACAACTCCAACATTTGAGAAATGGGACCTTGGGATTAAAGTATGTGTGTGTTGGGAAGGGGTGGGGTGTGTGTGCGTATGTGTGTGTGTGTAAGGGGGGGGGGGAGGGGTGACATACAAATATGTGAGACTAGTATCCGATAAGTTATTGCCCGGGTCGCGGGGGTTCACTACACTGACCCTTGTTGGTCTGAGGGAGGTCAAAGGAACCATTGTACCCCGTGGGACCAATAACCTATTTGTTTCCTTTCCTCTGTGTATTGTTTAGAAAAAATTCAGTTGAGGAAGCCCCCTTCTGTTGTAGTTAGGCGACACAATTGAATATGCATGTTTTGCCGGGGATTTCCATTCCCGCACGAGACAGAGTGACGTAGCATGATTCTGCGCGTGCAGCACAAACTTCTCAGTCGAAAGTAAAACGTTTATTTTGGCTTGTGTACAAAATACTTCATGCTGCAAAGTCTGTGACACCGAAGAGTGCTTCTCGATTGCTGTGTGACTCAGAAAAATTAAGAACTTTTACGTAAAGTGATCGGCATTTGACTACGTGACGACATGCCCGTGTTAGTATGGCGAGGAGGCTTCAAGTGTGCAGCACATTGGCAGCCATTGTTTTATTCTAGAATCTCACGTGCGTTTGGATATCTGCAAAGGAATACCAAAGAACGCTCGTTGTTTACAGTCGGACTGGTGCTGAGAGGGATTTTAAGGTCAGATTTTATTTTTACAGCGTTCACATTATTATTATTATTATTATTATTATTATTATTATTATTATTATTATTATTATTATTATTACATAGTATTTATATGGTCAGATAGTGAAAGGACCGTGTTCAATATTTTTTTGTTGGCTCACGTGCAAAGCAAAAGTGAGTATGTTTTGAGCGAGTGGTGGTCGTCGTCGTCTCTGCTGAAACTTTAACGTTGGCATTTTCTCGGAGACTATTTAAGCCACAGTCTTCCAACTTTCCCTAAGGATACTTTGTGGCAAGACCTTTCCAAACACACCAATTTGAGTGACCTCTCACAAAGGTCAAGATCACAGGGGTTCAGGAAATAGGTAAAAAAAAATAACTATATATTGACATAATTTATTTATTTCTCAAATACTATTCAAAACTTAAAACCCAAACTTGGTACAAAGATACCTGAGGGTAAGACCTTTCCATGTATACTAATCTGGTTCATCCCTCGGTAAGGTCAAGGGTCACAAGGGCCAATTTTTGATAAATTTTAGGTATTAGCAACATTTTTGCACATTTTTCAATCACATTTGCCACAAAGGTAGCTGATGATAAGACCTTTCTGTGCATACTAATTTACTCAAATTATTGCAATGGTCAAGAGTGGTGGAGGGGAAGGGAGGGGGGATGTACATATGTGTGAAAAATACTTACATTTTGAGAAAACATGGACTTTGCTGGTGCAGAACCCAGCCCTTTACTTATTGTCATAAAGGTCACACATAGGTATATCGGTTGTCCACGTGAGCCATAATGGCTTTGCCTTTCTTGTTAAACGAATTGTAGTTACATGTATTATCAACAGTTTTGCAAACTTTTCAATCGAATTTGGCACAAAGGTAGTTGATGATGATAAGACTTCCTATGTATACTAATTTAGTGGACTCTGTGATATCACGTGTGTTTGACAGCTGTGTGAAAACTGATTAAATTTTGAGAAAACATGGATTTTGCTGAAGCAGAAGCCATCTCTTTACTTTGTCAAAAGGGTCACACATGTTACATCTAATACATCTAATAAGAAATCCTTTAAAGGTAGATTCTTTGGAAAATGAGCCTAGGACGGAGGACTAATTAAAGGTAGATTGATCGTGCGGGCGGTGGACATGATTTGTATGTATGCATGTGACTGTGCGTGTGTGCGTGTGTGTGTGCGTGCGTGCGTGCGTGCGTGCGTGCGTGTGTGTGTGTGTGTGTGTGTGTGTGTGTGTGTGTGAGCACAAAACCCCTAAAATGGGTAACTTTCTTTACCATCCTTATGGAAAATGGGTGTGTGTAAAATTCTGGGTGCCCAAGTCAGACACCCATTTTTCTGAGGGTTGTTTCTGCATTATCTTGCAGTAAAAAGTTATATTTTAAAAAAATCAGTTTTTCCCATTTTGCTTTTTTTTACATGCATTTTCGTGTTTAGAAGACACTCCTCCAGTGTGTTCTGAACTTGTCCCAGCAGTGTGTGTGTGTGTGTGTGTGTGTGTGTGTGTGTGTGTGTGTGTGTGTGTGTGTGTGTGTGTGTGTGTGTGTGTGACATCACCCTTCTCAGCAATAAATAACTTAATACCTGATTGGTCGACTGCGTGGGTGAGCCGAAGTGAGACGGAGATATACGAAAAGGGAGGGGGGTGGGGGGGTGGGTGGGGGGGGGGGGGTGGGGGTGGGGGAGGGGTATTGTAGTTGTGTGAGGGAGTAAATTGTTTCTGTTGCTGCAAAATGAGGTTTGTTATTTGAGGGTGTGTTTTTTTTGTGTGAAAAAGTGTTGAGCTGTGTTGTGGTTCCGGGGTCATGTGGTGGGAGGTCATGTCTAGTGACGAATTTTAGGGCAATGTATTTGTGCACAGGCAACTTGCTATGAAGTGAAGTGATTGTATGAGTGCGCAGTGTGAGAGAGGACGTGTACTTCGGGGAAGCTGCTGTTGTCTTGTGTCCTGACGACCTTTGGGTTCAACCTGTTGCTTTGTTTGTTGGTTTGTTGGTGTTATGAATGCTTTCGTTTTGACTGCAACTCCTCTTGAATTGTATGCAGAAATTGATTGAATGCAAATGACGTCACACAGTCAGCGTTGTTGAGCGCGTCGTCTGCTGCAGCCCACCGTTTAGTGCAGTAAAAAGAGTGAAGGCTTGGATGCGCCATTTTTGGATGTAATGCTAGGTCGGAGAAAGAAACCTAATGTTGCCAAAAGGTGTAATAGTAAAGTATTGTTTGTGTGCCTGCTGCCCGTTTGAGGGAAGGACTGGAAAGTCGAGTGCTGAGCGAAGAGAGAAGGCGACAATGGGAAAAATCAGTAGCCAGCACTATAGGGGATACGCTGGCCTAGATGCACAACAGTTACACGCTTGTAAAATAAAACACTTTTAACTTTAACAAATGTTGAGTTAAAAGAGGTTTTAAAACAGTTTTAATGAAAACTGCTGCCGACACGCTTCTAAAAACAACAGTTTCTCAGTTTTAAACCTTCTACCGCGTATGCGGGAGGCCTTCGCTCGCCATAAACGCGATTGTTTCACATAGCTGGCCTATAGTGTGGAATGGGGGACATGGCCAACTGGACCCATCTGGTGCACTCCAAATGTGCATTTGTGAGTGGATCGACGTGAAACTTGGTGTGCGCCTCTGAAATGACCTACCGATTCAACTGATACTGAAAATCTTTCGTGCATAAGAGAGAATTGCAGCTCTATAAAACCATAAGTGATGACCATCCCCCCCCCCTCCCCGCCAACTCCACCCAAACAATCATAATAAAATCAACCAGAGGTATGTTTAGTCAGGTATTTGTTCATTGTGTGTTGTGTCATTGTGCTTGACATTTCTAATGCAGGAAAAAGAAGGAATACACATTAAGTTGAAAAAAGAATGACAACAATCAAATGAATGTGAAAAACAAGCATCAAATATTCCCTGAACTTCACCTTATTACAGACGCCTAATTTTCTAAGAATTAAGAATGCTTAAATGAATGATTTGAAGCGACACCCATTTTCACTGTAATGCCAGTTTTTGTGTGAGAGGCACAAACTTTATTGGTAGAAACCCATTTTTTTCCATCCACTGGCTCTGTTTCTAGAAAATGTCTATTTTATTTTAAGTTATAGATCTTAGTTATAAGGTGAGTTCTAAACATTTGCATCAATTTCAGAGCCCTAGAATAAATAGAAATATGGGAACCCATTTTCACATAAAATGGTAAGTAACCCACTCTGAGGCTTTTGCCTCCATGTGTGTGTGTGTGTGTGTGTGTGTGTGTGTGTGTGTGTGTGTGTGTGTGTGTGTGTGTGTGTGTGTGTGTGTGTGTGTGTGTGTGTGTGTGTGTGACACCGACTAGAGCCTGCATTTGAGGATGAACAAGCTTGAAATTTTAGGATATTGTCCCTAAAAGAATTATCTCGAGACTTTTTTCCGATGTTTTGATTAAGGTGCTCATTGGCGAGAAAATGGCCGTTTCACAAAAACCGGTTTATCCATAGTGGAGTCTGTAATTTTTCTTATTTTTACTAGATATTTTTTTAATATCACTAGATAAAAGGGAGATATTCAATGAGTTCATTAACCGGCATTGTACCTCTAGAACCTTTTGAGTGATAATGAAATATTTTTTGAAAAAAATATATTTTCACGTTTTTGGGATTCATTTCATGAATAATATTAAAACAATTGAATCTTTTTTTTTAATCTTTTTTTTATTTTTTTTTTTTTACAAAAAACACACACAATCTTCTCATTAATAATCGCATGATTTCTCATATACGGTATTTACATAAGTCTACAGTTTGTCTTGGCTGTCGGGTACGATTAGGTCAGTTGTGACCTGTGTGCCCTAGGTGTGAAAATCAGACAATTTTCTGCACCACTTTTTCGGAGGCATTTGTAAAACAGCTAACATAACTTTAATTTTTCTTTTACGAAAAAATCGATCTTCTCATTAATACCTGAATGATTTTTCATAAACTGTGTTTGCATTATAAGTCTGCTATGTGTTCCAGCTCTGGGGTAGGATTAGGTAAGCTCTAGGCGTAAAAATCAGCACGAAAATATGCGAAGTTGGTCCTCTGATACGTCATATGTTAGTAATGCGATGATAGACGTATAACATCGAGTCGTCACTATGAACACGGCGTCGTGGGACTAATGATGCCATGACGTGAAGCTTGAAGTGACATCATTTCGCTGCTCGTGCTATTATTCTTCTTCAGAATAGCTATGCTACGCCAAACCACAGAGCTTACGAATGGCGGGAATCGTCGTGTGATGAAACTCTATGCTCACGCATAGGGTTCACACAGAGGTTTTTGTATGGTACGGTTTTGTCAGTGGTTTGTCTTGTGACAGATATTCAGTGTAGGCACGAGGACACGTGCAATCATAGGGAAACGTTTTGCACGGAGTTTTAGCGAGAGCTCAGTCTATCAGATGTCTAAATAGTTAGTACGGGGCTATACTGTCAGTGTGGACAGATGTGTGTGAGATACCCTAGCCCGTATTCCAAGACTCTGAAACCTAGAATTCAGGTATGTTTTATATGTATTTTAACAGCTACTGAGTTAAAGATAGTATGCGTTAGTAAGAGTTAATTTGGTTGTGTAGCGTTGATTTGGTTCAGTTATGTGGGTTTGGAATTCGTTGAAGTAAACGGGGATTTTCTATGTAGTTATTTTACCGAGATGGATAACTAAGGAATGTGAGGTGTGTATGCCTAAGTCGTTATGAAGGTAGTACGTGGTTTAAGTATAGTCTTTTCCAATGTATGGAATAAATGTATGGCGAGTGTTAGGTTATAGTCTGTTTCAATGTAGTGACAGAGTTATGGGGTGTTACGAAAGTAGTTCGGGTTACGAAGCACGAGTGCTTGTGAATGAACGTGTGAGAGTTATTTGTATCAGCCAGGTTACGTAATGTATCTCATATCATCCAATATGTGTGTGTTTAGCAAGTGTTATGATATTAGGACTTTATTGTACAGAGTTCTTGTGGGGAGCGGAGCGACGTGACGCCGAGACGTCAGGCAACAAAGGCTACCGCCGAGGGACCTACCGCGAGGTCATTTCTTCACTCAGGGAGTGAGCGACCGGTGCCGAGACACCCGGATCAGCAGGGACTGCGCTACGGAGCGAGTCAGGAGGACGTCCACGGTACGAGAAACGGGACGACTTGGAAGCGTGCGACGAAAGACCTACACGCCTAGACGTGGGAGGACAGAACGTTACCAAGCGAGAACACCAGTAAAACAGTAAAACAGGTTGGATTGTGAGAGACAATTACCTAGCCTGGCGCTTACATTGTGTATGTGTGTGCGGTGTTAATGTGCTTGTAGTGAGAAGGTGTGGTGTACATAATCTTTTGAGCATTCTTTTATTGCTTACTTTTATAAAGGTCCATTGCAGTACGAGAGCTAGTGTGTTGAGTTTTACCGCTTGAATGCGCCCGACTGAGTCAGTGGCGGTGTATGCGTCTGTTGTGCGAGAGTCTGTACGTGCGACTGGGGAAAGTCTGCGTGCGTTACACGCCGTGTGTCCATCTTTATTTCTGTGTGCCAGTGTGTGTGGATCAAAGGGTGGGTTAGCGTAGAAGGAGATGGATTCCTGTCGCTACACGGGCCCACTGAACGTACTAATGGCGGGAAGCACCTTGTGTCCGTTTTTATTTGTGTGCGCTGACGTGTGTATTGATCAGAGGTTGGTTTAGAGAGGAGGGACACATATCAGCATTATAAGCCTAAAAATATGAACAACCCTGAATGTTCATAAAAGATAAACGCGTCTGAGCTCCAAACAATACGGTAGACTTTGGGATGAAATCCTCATCTTGTTTGGTGTTGTCTACGGTATTGAAAATACGTCAGACTTTGAGATGGGGAAGGTCGGGGCACGTTCCAATAGCATGCACGTGACGTGCTGGGCGGGCGGGCCCTAGATTTTAGCAAAGAAGTAACAAAATATAAATGACGTCAAGTTCAGCAAACCTTGCTGGAGAACTTCTTTTGGGCGCCAAGCGCCGTGTGTGTGTGTGTGTGTGTGTGTGTGTGTGTGTGTGTGTGTGTGTGTGTTTGTGTTTGTGTTTGTGTGTCACAGTGACTAGCGCCGCCTTTTGTGAACGGAAAAACATGAAATTTTAGTATAACTTCTTTTTAAGAATTCTCCCTCGGAAGTTTTCTGGGATTTTTAATTAGATTGACGAGAACTTGGCCGTTTCAAGAAAATCGGTTGACCCACAGTTGAGTGAAGGCGATTTTTGTTGTTGTTCTAGCTAGATATTTTTCATAAAGCTAGATTAAAGGAAGACACAAAATGAGTTCGATGAGCAGCACTGCATCTCTCCAACTTTTGGAGAGATGATTAATTCATTTTAGAAAATAAAATGCTATTAAGAAAAAAATAAAAAAAATCTGCGCAGACAGTGATGTAAATAGATCAAATTTGCCTTTATTTTACCTCTGCGAGATGTCATCAAGCATGCCTCCAAGGGTACTTAAATTGTACTCATTTACGAGAAAATGTCAAGTTGACGAAATCATCTTGAATCTTGAATACTGGGCTAAGGGCATGCCATCCACGCGACATTAACCCCATAGTTATACGACTGCTCCCACTCTCGAACGCTGAGATCAAAGCCATTAACGTTCAGGTTCTGGAATCCGATGTTCGCTCGCAGGTTCTGCCCCGCATCCGCGTCCAGATAACTGAAGCCAAACGTGACAGCGGGGATCTTGTCAAAAGGCGTGAAGAAGGCCACGTGGTGCGTCTCGGTCCGCTCCACATGACCGGATGAAGGGGTGTGAACCTCAGGCTCATCATGAGGCGTAAATCTGACCTCACCGGACAGACCTGAACAGGGACGCCACAAGGTCACTATTCATTCACCCTTTGCGTGTCGGTAGCGCGTTTTGTGGCGATGTTTCCTGCTGGAATCATCGCGACAAAACGCGCGACCGGCAGCCAAAGGGTTAATAAAGCGAAAGTTAAAGACTGTCTCTGCTAATATCTTATATTTACCGTTTAAAGGTTTGTCAAAATTCTTATGTTAAACTGCTGCTGATTTACCGCTTCATGTTGATGACGACGAAGACATTGTGATGATGACGATGATGATGATGACGACAAAGACATTGTGATCATGATGATAATGATAATGCTGATGATGACGGTGATAATGACAATGACGACGACGATGAGGTTGAGGAAAGGATACGTTTACTGATGAACTCACATTGTTTTCTCTCTTGCACGGCCACTCTTTGCTGTAGCGAGGTCAGTTGGCTCTGAGAAGCTGCAATGAAGATACACAATACACAACAGACCTCGACTTCCGCTCTTATTTCAACTCTCCTATTTGTCTGCAAAGGACAAAATGAAACCACTGCAAACTAAAATGTAAGATTTATATTCCATGTCTAACAGTCTCTAATCGCTGTAGTGCAAACTGCACAGCTTTTTTTTTTTTGGGTATGGGTGTATGATTTATTGAACCACAAACCAACCCCTCTTCTTTTTGTTGCGCTCAGTACCTTTCATCCCTTTAAATTCTAGTTTCTGTTTCATCTGGGACTATTTTACCGCTCAGTGCCTGCTGACGCAGACTGTGTCTGCAATTTTCGTTGATTCAAGACCAAAAAGCTCTGGCTGTCCAAGGAACGTGGATTTAAAGTGGTGTCAGCAAGAGGTATAGATCCTCATGAGCCCCCGCATCTTGCAGATGTGTGGTGTTCACATTTTTTCAGCACTGTACGGATTAAGATAAATATCGTCTGCTTCGAACTATAGAGAGAATGACAGTGGGGTTATGAGGGCGTAAGTTATGACCGCTCACTACGCAATTAACCCGTTCATTGCCGAGAAAATTGGAACACACCCAACTGCAAGAGGTACAGATCTTCATACGAGCCCCCGCAACTGTATAGATCCTCATGAGCCCCCGCAGTTGTGGGTGCCTCTTGCTGACATCAGTTTCAATCCATGTTCCTAAAAAAGCTAGGGCTTGTTTATGATGAGTTGACAGAGACTGCAGGAACACAGTCAACGGGCACTGAACGGGTTAACTATAACACCACTGACCGCACCATAAGGAAACGTACCTGCTTCTTTAGCCTCTAGAACGGTCAAACGTTGGGACAGCATTTGAACGACCGCCTCAAGGGGGAGTGGGTCATCTGACCGCTTCACAGGTGTTCCGAGCTCTGGTCAAACAACAATACTGAGTTGGTATTTGATTATAGGCCTTTCCATTTGTACCAGTGATGTATATATTGATGGGCAAACGAAATGCGATATTTTTTAAATCCTCGGAAGTGTTTCCATGTTTTCGATGATTTAAAAAAATGTCGCATTTCTTTTTCATTCCAAAAATGTCGCATTTCTTTCGCTCGTCAAAAGACGTGCTTTCGCACCTTACGGCTGAGCCGTAACCCCTTAAATGTCAGTCCAGGCAGCCTGTGTCTGAAAGCTTCGTGAATGCAACGACAGAGAGCTCCAGCCGCCCGAAGTGGTGTCAGGAAGAGGCCTTTGTTACGTGGTAGTCGTAGTCGTAGTATTATACAATCGCACGCACGTAGGGTTCTTGTAAAGTAACTTCACTCGGCTGCAACTTGTCACACGTGGTACAAGGTTGTAGACCACACTGGAGTAACAGTTCCAACAATATTTTGTTGCAGCGATGCAGTTTTAGCACAATGCATCCACAAATGCATCCACTCACTGATACACTGTCTCCTCTACAATACATTAACACTTGACACACTGCGTCTATCATACAATGTACACTCATTTCCTAACACCGTCTTTCATACTATTACAGATTTCCAGAACAATCCAGCAAAATCACACAAGACAACCAATCAGAAAAGAAAACGTAACCAAAACTCATTAATATTCATTAAAAAGAACACTCTAGATCAATCCACAAGTTTCTACTAACCGATGAAACGTTGCGAAATGTAGCC
The DNA here is from genome assembly GCA_036245525.1 of Semisulcospira habei. Classification (NCBI taxonomy): domain Eukaryota; kingdom Metazoa; phylum Mollusca; class Gastropoda; family Semisulcospiridae; genus Semisulcospira; species Semisulcospira habei. The sequence continues at coordinate 206,892,435 of BTPG01000002.1, read as the reverse complement.
GACAACTTTGACGTCATATCTGAGGTCACTAGAAAGATAGTGACCCTGCTCGAACTTTCCAGTCTAATGTAGGTCAAAGTTTATAACATTGTAGCGGAAATACGCATCACAACAAAAATCGATCGCAATTCTCCGTGCAAAAGAAAATGAATCCGACTAAAATGGTACGTAATTCATATCCAAAATAACTTAAATGAATATCGGATCTTCCCTATGATTAACACACACATGCTCTCAAGGAATAACACAACCACAAACGTAACAGGCATGTATCCTTTTGAGCCCCGTAACTGCAAAGACTCTTGAGGATCTAGGTCTTTTGGTGTCGGATCGTGTACACCTCCAACAGCCGGCCGGGCAGCCACCGCATGCTCCACTCTCACAACTAGCAGTGGCAGCACCATGACAGAACAACTCTTCTACTCTCCAATAGCCCTACCAAGGGCAGTGGGTGAAACAAAACAGAACAACAACCAAGCAGCCACTCTAAACTCCGCTAGCTCATACAATTAGCAGTGGTTGAACCCCGACTGACGAAAAATATCTTCTACTTTCAACTAGCCCTTTCAATCGGTAGTATGGGCAGCGAGAGTCTCTTGGCTTGACTTCGCGAACGAAGATTTTATAGGAGTTGCCCACGACGTCTGCAGGCTTGTTCGTGGCTGCGGAGGCCAATCCGAGACAGGCAGGTTCGACCGCAGTGGCTGCAAGGGAAGGTATGGCCAGGGTTCTGAGCTGCGGCATCTCTGTTTTTTCTCCTGAGCCGCTTGTCCTTAAGGCTAGCTCTGTGAGAGTCCTCAAAGGAAGGCTAGCTCTGTGAGAGTCCTCAAAGGAGACAGCTGCCTTGTAAATGATGGAGCGCCAGGTGTCACGGTCCACAGCAAGCGAAGACCACTGGTGGTGGTCGATTTGGCAGGCACTAAGTGACTTCTTGAGACAGTCTTTGTATCTCTTCTTTGGTGCCCCTCTGTCACGGTGTCCAGTAGCAAGCTCGCCGAACAGGGTGATCTTTGGTAGGCGATGATCCTCCATCCTGGAGACATGCCCCGCCCAGCGGAGCTGTGTCCGCAGCAGCAAAGCCTCGATGCTCACAGTTTCAGCCTGTTCAAGGACCTCGACGTTGGTGACATAGTCACTCCAGTGAATGCCCAGGATGGTACGCAGGCAGCGCTGGTGGAAGCGTTCGAGGAGTCGTAGTTGGCTGCGGTAGAGGGCCCAGGACTCGGAACCATACAGCAGGGTGGTGAGGACCACAGCTCTGTACACGCTGATCTTGGTGCCTGTTTTCAGCTGTTGATTGTGCCACACCCGCTTGAAAAGTCGCCCGAAAGCGCTGTTCGCTTTTGCCAGCCTGCTGTCAAGCTCCTTGTCCAGCTTGGCGTCCGACGTGATAATGCAGCCAAGGTAAGTAAACTGGTGCACTGACTTTAGTTCAGACTCGCCAATGGTGATGTGAGGAGGGCGATACACTGTCTTGGGTGCCGGCTGATGGAGGACCTCTGTCTTTTTCAGACATGAACAATACAGCATGAACCACAAAACAAACTGCCATAAAAACCTGACAACAAAGGTTTACTCAACAAAAACAAAAGGGTCAGCACACTGATGAATGCAGCCCTTAGCCAATAAAAGTTTAAACATGCCCGAAATATACCTTCCAGATAACACAAAACGTGACTGCTTTTTGAAATGTCTTAAGGGTATACGGCAGGTCAAACCAAGCCATCACATAGTGGTGTGCGATGTACTGACATTGCCCCCTCCCCACTCCCCCCCCCCAAAAAAAAAAAAAAAAAAAAAAAAAAATGCTGGGGCTCTTGATCTTTTGGAGTCGGATCGTGTACACCTCTTCTCGGCAGGTCAGGGGTAAAGTCCGAAATCACCAACCAGCACACAAATCACTCGACGGCGAAAATAATGACGAAGACAAGAAAGCTACTAATAAATTTCCTACATACCCTATATGATAGTTGTCTTAAGGCCCCGCCACACGAGCCCCGATTTTGAAGCCGATTTCGATCCGATTGCGATCGGATGACGTCAATTATCCGATCCGGTCCCAATCGGCTGGGAATCGGGTGTCTAGAACCTGCTCTATTTTTCCGATCCGATTCGGCCCCGGTTGTAAACTTCAACCAATCAGAGCGCGTCTCGCAAAGCATGTCGTAGTTCGCAAATGGCGGAAGTGATCAGTACCACCGCCGTTGCCGCTGATGTTTCGCACGCCTCTTCCCGAACATCATGCAAAACTGTTGATAATGCAAGCACATCATCATCACTGTCAAAACTAGCAGTCATTTTGCAGAACAGGTACGACTTTGATCTTCGGTTCAAACCGGTCGGCTAAACAAGTCGGAAAATGTCAGTGTGGCAGTGCACACGTTTTTTAGTCCGGCCCGATCACCTACCGATTCGAAAACTGATCGGGAATCGGCCTCAAAACCGGGCTCGTGTAGCGGGGCCTTTACGAGTTAGGCTTTGCCAGTGGTTCTTGTTGCCTCTCGGGTCCGGTCAGGGGTGTCAATGTTGGAGGTAAGAGTCGAGGGTTTTAGCCCGAGATTCTTACCTCCGACATTGCCACCCTTGGCCGGACCAGAGAGGCAACAAGAACCAATGGCAAAGCCTAACTCGTAATACAACAATTTTGTATTTAATTGTGAAAAATAATAGCGCGAAGAGTACCCTTGAAAGGACCCCCAAAATTTGCGTGTGACGTACAGATTCAGGGGACGTAATTTTCCATACTTCCGACTGTCAGTAAACAACCACGCGCGAACTGCAATCGAGTTGAACTTCTCTTTCAGGTATCTATTAATTTAACATATTTTCCGGTTTGTAGGAAATTGGTAATATAGGCCGAACACAACGCGTGTATATAGTTATTTTGTTACGTAACCCCCTCAATTGTTATTTATCCAGCTTTATGTTTCTTCGCCGTTTCGAATACGGTCAGTACGTGATAGGGCCTTTGCTTCAGTTGAAATTTTCTGTCGTTGATATTTTCTAACTTTTCCAGTTATTCACTGGTATCACAGAACACCTACATATAGATCTTATTGTTGTGTAGCCCCCTAAATTATTTATTTATTGGCATATTTTGTTTAGAGGTTTGACTGAATGAAGATTAGGGTGTGTTTTGTACCTAGAAATGTGATTGGCCAAAGATTTAAGTATTTGGGGAAGAACGCTTAGCTCAGCGAGAAACGTTGTCATTGTAACATTTAATAAGGGATTCTACTTTGGTAATATGTGACAAATCCCGTTGCCTTGTGAACGGACGACCACGGGAAAAAAATCATATAGAGCCGGGCCAATGAGAAAAAGTGTCAAGAGACTAAAAAAAGACAAACCTGCGTATTAACCCCATGACCGTTACTGACGATGCCACTCGGCGTTAAAGACGCGTAGTTGGCTAAAAAGACGCGTAAATACGCGTCTTTTCTGCCGAACGGTGTCGCCAGAAAGCGTCGAAAGGGTTTTAATGCATCGGTAAACAAACAAACAAATTTTTTTGTGTCTGATACGATGGGTGTACACCTAAAGTTACTAGATGTGTAGGTTGCATTATACTACTACGCAGAAGTGATATTAGCGTATATTCAGGAGTCACATTCTGGAAAGATGAATTGTCTGCAAGGTGATTTTTGTTTAAGGAACATAAGGAATACTCACATATCACAGCCAATAATTTCAATACAAATAATTATTAAGATAAATAATATTCGGTACTGGAAAATACTCCTTACCATCTCTTTTCGAAAGGTTAGCGGCCTTTGATACTTCCAGAAACAAGAACACAGTTATTATATTGAAAAGTTGACGATGCATATTAGTTTGATAACCGAATCAAATTACAATCTAGTACTGAAGTACAACAGGATTTTGTTTTTTTCTCATATCTGTGAACATACAGTATATATATAGTTCCTCAAACGGTGGCATAGATGCTCATGAACCTCTACAGCCGCAGGGGCTCATTAAAATGTATGCCCCTTCCTGGCACACGTTAACCTCATTTACATCGTCAGATAGAGGCATTGGGTATAATTATGTATTCCTTATCAACTCGTCACAAGGCGCCCCGCACCAATAGCTGTGGAAGTGTCGTATACGACACTTTCGCAGCAAATGATGCGGGGCACCTTGAAAGAGTCAAACCCTACAACTGTGTTCCAAGATTACACTGCCCAGACAGTCTTATCTCTCTTTTGTCGCCGCACGCCATCTAGCTACAAAACAAGCAAGCAAAGGGTCCTTGGGCCGACCTCGGTCGCAGTTGACCCGCGTACAGCTGTGCTCGGACCAACTGCGACCAACGATAAGCCTGGAGATCTTTTGCGCACTAAGAAACACGCTAGACCCTTAGGTTTCTTTCTGCTCGGCCATTTTCGGTCTGTCTACGATTGCTTATCTAAGTTTTCAAGTTTGTGGCCGTCTCAGTCCTCTACAAATCGGATATGCTCTTTGATAGCACTGAGCTTAAATGTAAGGTCGTACCCAGTATTACTGTCTTTTAAAAAAAGTAAGATGGGCTCTTTCTGGTATTTATATTGATGGCATTTGGTAAACTAAAAATGTGGGTGCCCAAATCATCGTATCTTGTAGTTTGGGTTAAGACAAAATTTGAATAGAACTAAAGTTAGGTGTGAAAGCAAACGCCCACATACCATTTGAAGTTAAGTCAAAACATGTACTTATACTTGCATTGAGCGATGAAAAGATTACTCATATCTCTGCTACACAGAACCGAAAAGAAAAAGCCCATACGAAAACACGCTTCAAAACAGTAAGATATTTTCAAAGTGAACAACAAATGACGGGCAGCTGTTTATCTTGTTTGATTTACGTTCTAACTTCTCAAAAGATAAGTAGCTTTCTGTCCTTGTTCTTTATATATAGTACGAAAATTAAGCTAATTCGAGACACGCATCCGGATAGGCGGCAAATTTGGCCACGTATTTGAATGCAACCAATCTTAAATATAAAGTGAATTCTTTTTTGTCTTTTTTGTGTGCGAACGAGTCTTTATTCTTTGTTAATTATTTCTTCACATTTTAACTCACCTGATATCTTCCCTCTGATAGTGTCGTAAGCTTCCAAGAAAGGTCATTTCGAGGCCTGGTAGGGGCAGGTAGTGTTAAGTATCCGCTGCCGCTGTTTAACTTGTTTCTAATTCTTTCTTTCTTTCTTTCTTTCTTTCTTTCTTTTCTTTCTTTCTTTCTTTCTTTCTTTCTTTCTTCCTTCTTCTTCTTCTTACTATTTTATTATTATTATTATTATTATTATTATTATTATTATTATTATTATTATTATTATTATTATTATTTATTTATTTTATTTTTTTTATTGGGGGGGGGGGGGGGGGGGTAGTGGGGGTAGGGAGGGTATGGGGGTGTGGGGTTGCTGGTACTGTTCATCGGCATTGACGGCTGCAGTGGGCCCGCACACAGCCGTACGTTGACCGACTGAGACCGACGTTGGCCCGAAGGCATTATGCTTACCGGAACTGAGCCACTCGGCTGCCAGACACCGTCCCGCTGAGTCAAGAGAACTCTGCAACCGCCAATTAAAATTTACGGCGACTGCTGCACCGTCGCACACTTTATCTCCATGGCCGTCACCACTACAAGAAAATTTAAATCTCAGCTTGAACAAGTAAGAGGCCTAGATTGTCTTCATGAGCCACTGCAGCTGCAGGCCCTTGACAATCTATACCTCTTGCAGAAGCAAAATATTTAGCTGAAGAACTTTTCGTGAAAGTTGAGATGACTTAGGAACAACTGAATCAAATCATGATCAGCAAGAGGCAAAGATTCTCATGAGCCCCCGCGAATGCGGGGGCACATGAAAATCTATGCCTCTTGCACATGTAAGAAACGGACTAAATGATTTTACATCCGATGTGAGACGATCTGGTGCGGGACATGAAGAGCCTGTGGCTAAAAATCTGTCCGTGGTAATTGGACTAATTGGTTTATCAATTAGAAAGGTGGAGTCTGTCTGTTCGGCAGACTACATGGTTTGGAGGGCTGTTCTTTATGGTGCACTCATGGTCAGACATGCACATCAATCACAGAGATAAATTGGAGGTTCTACTGGAAAGGTCAACTGACTGGATTTTCGTGAAGTGTTAGGCGTACGTTCCCGCAGGTTCCCCTCCCCTGACCCCCAACCCCACCCTGACCCCTCTCCCGCCCACCTATCTCGTGTAGGCTCATTCTTTTCTGGTACCTTACTATAAGCTGTATAACACAAGCAAGACAACATGCTAGATAGTTTACAAAACGCAGGCTGGACTGTGTCGCGAAATGAAGCCGCGAATCATTACATCCTCGTGGCGCTCCACAGATTTAGTGCTCTCTCTCTCTCTCTCTCTCTTAGTTCTCTCTCTCTCTCTCTCTCTCTCTCTCTCTCTCTCTCTCTCTCTCTCTCTCTCTCTCTCTCTCTCTCTCTCTCTCTCTCTATCTCTCTCTGTGTCTCTCAGTCTCTCTCTGTGTCTCTCTGTCTCTCTCTCTGTCTCTCTCTCTGTCTTTCTCTCTCTCTCTCTCTCTCTCTCTCTCTCTCTCTCTCTCTCTCTCTCTCTCTCTCTCTCTCTCTCTCAGTCTCTCTCTCTCTCTCTCTCTGTGTATGTGTGTGTGAGTGTGTGTGCGCGCGCGCGCGTGCGTGCATGCTGTGTGTGTGTGTGTATGTGTGTGCGTGCCGGCGTGAGAGAGAGAGAGAGAGAGAGAGAGAGAGAGAGAGAGAGAGAGAGAGAGAGAGAGAGAGAGAGAGAGAGAGAGAGAGAGAGAGACTCAGACTCAGTTTATTGTTCAGACAAAATGTCCATACAATGGAGTGAGACATTACATAATTTATAGTTCAGGTGTATATAAAAGCCATAAGGCAATGTTTATAACAACACACACACACACACACACACACACACACACACACACACACACACACACACACACACACACACACACACACACACACACACACACACACACACACTGATTTCCATTCGATCTACGCCAGCACATAATAGCCACTTTTGACCTACATGTAAAATGCGGTATCCAAATCCAGGCCACAGCCGTGTACTACACAGACCAGGTCGGAGTAAGAACCACAGTTTGCACGTGGAATCATACAAGCATGCTGCTACGGAGTTTAAATGCATGAAATACAAATATTGCTAAATCGGCAATAGACTGCGGGTTGGTAGTGTCTAGGATACACAATTCTTTCTTTTTGAGTTCCATAAGGTCAAACTTACATATGTATTTGACACGCAGTTCATCGTAGAATGGACAGTAAAACATAAAGTGAATTTCATCTTCCACAGCCTTGGCACACAATGGACACACTTTCGTTAAAGCATTGAGAGTACTATATCTTTGTTTGTTACTTTGCAATTCGGTTATGCCAAGTCTAAATTTAATGTATAGATTTTTGACATAGGTTGGCTTAACCAGTTCAAAATAATTTTCTTGGACAAGTGTATGTTTAAAACTACGATACACAGTAAAACTTTCACTCTCAGAAAGCTTCGATGACCAGTTTTGTTTGGAACAATCAACCATCCTTTGTTTAAACTTGTTTATAAAAGCATTCCTGTTTCCAACACCTTGTGAAATCCATACATGACCAAACCCATTTCGAAAAAGCACATTCTTTATCTTTGACACCCATGTTTCTTTCCCTTTATCGTCCAAATCCTTAAGCATATGATAAGCCATATTTGCAAATCTAGTAACAGGTAAAGCACAGAGTCGAAGCCAGTAGGAAACACATCTTACTGACGTTAATACTGACAGGGGATATCGACCAAGTTCACCATAAACCATCAGGTTCGGTGTGCGGAAGTTGACATTAAGAAAACGTTTACATGCAAATGTATGGACTCTTTCAATTTCGGCACACTCGTTTATACCCCAAATTTCCGAGGCATACAACAAAATTGGGACAACCTGCGCATCAAACAGCTTGAAAAAAACATCAGGACTAACGCAGTTGATTTTCTTCAACATACAGAAGATATCGATTACACATTTTTTTTCCTTAGTCACCAAGTCATCGACGGATGTGTTTAAACTCAAACGTGTGGTAAAGTTTAACCCAAGGTACTTATACATATTGACAACTTCTACCCTCGTTCCCCCGTAAATCCATTTTTCATATTTTGACAAATATCCACCATTTCGAAACACAATTATTTTTGTCTTGTCTAGGTTAACAGACAAACCAAGTCTTTGTATAAATTGTTCAGCTGAGTCTGAAGGCCATTGGGGGTAGATGAAAACAAAGCAATGTCATCTGCAAACATCAACAAAAACAGTTCTGCTGCATCGGATTTTAGTTGGAAACCATGTTTACCATTTTCAATAATGTACACAGCAAGCTCGTTAATCAAAAAGGAGAACAATGTCGGCGATGCTAAACGTCCTTGTTTTACACCTTGGAAACACTAAAAAAACGCTGTACAATTCAGGCTGTCTCTAATACAAAATTTCACTGAGTCATACATTGCCTTCATAGCTGAAAGCATTTTGCCGCGCACTCCAACCTTCCGTAAAATATTCCAAAGCACACCTCTTTTAACAGTATCGAAGGCTTTGCGAAAGTCAACAAAAGCCACATAAACTTTCTTATTTTGTAGAAGTTGTTTTTGAACAATAGCATAAAGTGTAAATATATGGTCCACAGTAGAATAGGATTTCCTAAACCCGAGAGAGAGAGAGAGAGAGAGAGAGAGAGAGAGAGAGAGAGAGAGAGAGAGAGAGAGAGAGAGAGAGAGAGAGAGAGAGAGAGAGAGAGAGAGAGGGAGAGAGATGATGATGATGATGATGATGAAACGTTTTTATTCAGGATAAAAAGTTTTAGGCATAGCAATGCCTATCTTCCAAACTGTCCTGCTACTCTACACATATAAAAATACATCAGACGATACATCAAAAGATAAAACATATGTAAGTAAAAAGACCCATCCCCCCCTCCCCCCCCCCCCCCCCCCACCACCACCACTCAGAGGGAAAAAAAATAGAAATTAAAATATATATATATATATATATATATATATATATATATATATATATTATATATATATATATATATATATATATATATATATATATATATATATATATATATATATATAATATATATATATATATATATATATATATATATATATATATATATATATATATATATATATATATACACATAATTATATACACAGGTATGAACCTGACATGTTAATGCAGACAGTCGAGCTATTACATAATCTGTAGCAACAGTAGAAGAGTCTTAGGTAATAGGAAACTTGTCACTAACTATACGAATAGTAGCATAAGGGAGCCGAACATACTATTTCTTCTGAAGTAAATATTTATGGAGGCAATCTTTGAAGACGCTAATCTTACAAATTGATTTCAGGTGTGGAGGTAACATATTCCACGCTTTAGCGCCTGAAAAAGACAGACTGGTTTTACAGATGTCTAATCTAATTTTTGGAAGGTGGATCGAACTATTTCTCGTATTTTTCCTATTATTGTCGGAAAATAGAGTTTTTAGATAGGGTGGGGCTTTTCCATGCATGATCTTGTGCAGTAGAACACAGCGATTAAATTCAAACTGTTTCTTCAATGTTAGTAACTTGAGAGATTTTAATTTTTCATCAGTCGAAGTAGGACTGGGAAGTATTAATTTAATGCCCCGACGATACAAGGAATTAACCTTTTTCATGTGAACTTCGCTGCACCATCCCAGACGGTAGAACTGTAGTCACAATGCGTTTTGATATGCGCATGGAAAAAGAGTTTACGGATATCAGTATTAACTATATGGCGTAGTTTAGATAACAGGAACAGATTTTTGGAGATTGTTTTGCAGTCAGTATGCGGCTCCCAGCTTAATTGGTTGTCCACTATAACGCCTAATAAGCGATGTCTAGTTACTTGTTCAACAAGCTGCCTATCTAAGGAAAGTGTTAAAGGTGGTAGGCCATGCTGGTGTTTCTGACGTGTAGTAACTAACATGCTCTTTGTCTTTGGAATACTAATAATCATGTGATTATCACTGCACCAGCCTGCTACTTCATCAAGACTTTGTTGGAGTACCTTATTAATGGTTGTGATATCTTTATCAGATGTGTGTATGGTCGTGTCATCTGCGAACAGATCGCAGTTTGCGTCTAAATGAGATATGCACAGTGGCAGATCATTAATAAAAAGATTAAATAATAAGGGCCCTAGAATAGACCCCTGTGGAACACCGCAAGTTACTAAACCATCAGAGGAATACTTGCCATTTAGCAGTACTTTCTGTGTTCTGTCCCTGAGATAGGACGATATAAAGGAGACAGTATTTGAGTCAATGTGATAGAATGGTAGTTTTTTTTAGTAGGATAGAGTGGTTGACAAGATCAAAAGCTTTTTTCAGGTCAAGAAAGATTGTACCTGATACTTTATTGTCATTTATGGCAGAGAGCCATTTATCAATTAAATGATTGAGGGCAGTTTGGCACGAATGTAGAGGTCGAAATCCTGATTGTGCTGCAGTTATCAGATGGTTTTGCTCCAGAAAGTTTAGAAGATGAGTGTGGATATGTCTCTCGAGCGGTTTTGAAATACAGGATAATATGGAAATGGGCCTGTACTCGTTTAGGTTGCATAAATCTTTGCTTTTGGGAAGCGGGATTACCTTCGCTTTTTTCAGCTCGTCGGGAAAAACGAAAAACGTTATGTCTGATCGATAAATTATATTATCGAGAGAGAGAGAGAGAGAGAGAGAGAGAGAGAGAGAGAGAGAGAGAGAGAGAGAGAGAGAGAGAGAGAGAGAGAGAGAGAGAGAGAGAGAGAGAGAGAGAGATAGCACCTGCATACATATTTGCCCTTGCTGTATGAACTTTAATGTACTTAATGATTTTTTGTTTATTTGCTTTACTTTGCATTTTTACTCAATTTATATTTTTGTGCGTACGCGTGTGCGGGTAGGTATGTCTGGAGTGCGTGTCCGAGAGCGTGTGTTTGTTTTTGTGCGTCACACATGTGCGTGAGTGCGTGCGTGTGTAAGTGTGTGTGTGTGTGGGTGCGTGTGTGTGTGAGAGAGAGAGACTGAGAGTGTTCGTGCGTGTGTGCATGCGTAATTGAGGTGTGCATGAGTGTGTGTGTGTGTGTGTGTGTGTGTGTGCGAGCGTGCATGCGCGAGTTGTGATGTGCATGCGTGCGTACCTGAATGCGTGTGTGTGTGTGTGTGGGTATGTGTGTGTGTATGTATGTGCGTGCGTGGTGCGTACGTGCGAGCGTGAGCGAATGCATGCATGCAGCAGTGTGCGGTATGTGTATGTTTACATGTCGATGTCACTTATGTAGTAGATGTAGCAACGGCAAGTTTGAAAACTGGTCCTGTTACCAATAACTTCTACCGTTGGAAAATAAAGGTTCATTGTTCTCTCTCTCCGGCTCTCTCTCTCTTAGTGCTCTCTCTCTTTCTCTCTCTCTCTCTCTCTCTCTCTCTCTCTCTCTCTCAGTCTCTCTCTCTCTCTCTTAGTGCGCTCTCTCTCTCTCTCTCTCTTAGTGCTCTCTCTCTCTCTCTCTCTCTCTCTCTCTCTGTCCTCATGCACAAAATATTTCATTATCAAGTCCCGGAAAAACTGTGCACGCTATTTAAAGGTCCTGGTTCAGCAATTAGTCAGTTGAGGACAGCGAAAAAAAATTTCGAAGTCCCTACCTGACTTGAAGTGCAACCCTGACAGGGCCTCATCAGATGGGATCCCCGAACATTCACGTTACTATAGCTGCTGTAGAGTGTCAGACGTCCTTGACGGCTGTCACAGTTCATGCAAACAGGTATACGCCACTCAGCTGCCAAAGGTCACTTCCAGTTGCATCTGTCCGTACACGGTAACACCCACAATTCTCGTGCAACAACAACGAAAGATGACTATCCAACTTTCACTTCTGGGCCGGTACTGGGAAGCACTGAGCGACGTCCACAGCGTCCCAAAAATTGCCCAGGGAATGGTTACGGTACGTCGAACATGCTATATCGTGGTCTTCTCATTTCTTATGTCCTCGCATTTATCCAAAACAAGGTTTCCTCGAAAGCGTTTGCAAACAACAAGTCTTTATGGTAGTCGCCATTTTTACGAAGGGAAGCTACTAGATAATGTGTGTGTAAGGGACAGCACTCCCGTGCTAAGCAACGCGCAAACGCCCACCTCAAAACGATTTTATTTTTCACAAAAGCCTGGGAGATAATTTACAGGTCATCATGCAACAATGTGATGTGCATGGGTGACAGTGCGAGAATATGAAATGAATGTAAACGGGACATAAATATGCCCCATAAATCCATGGCCAGCAAGCGATATACATTCCCATGAGCTCCTGCGGATGCAGGGGCTCATGAGAATGTATGACTTTTGCATTTGGAACAGGCTGGCTGAAGGCCTGTTCTGTCTGAACCAAACAGCTGAAATTCAGCTTTTCGGGATTTTGAAAAGCTGAATCAGCTTCTAGGAGTGAAGACGGTCACCCATTGATGTGATTGTGCCTGTTCGTGTGTGTTACACGGACATAAAATTTGATTCCATTATAAGAATCTAAGCACTAGGTAATATTTTGCTTTGTCGTTTACTTCTCATCTTGTTTTTTTTTTTTTGTATCACAAAAGATAATTACCGTCTGCAAACTTGATGAGTTCAGTGATAATATTTTCTCCCCAGACCAACTGCTGTCTATGCACACGCAATGCACCCTGCCCAATGCATACCTCATGCAGGTGCCTGACAGCAAACACCGATACACCAACTACAAGCTAAAGGGTGCACGAGCAAACGAGAGGCAAGTTTCAAAATAATTAGATACAGGGCCGCAGCAGATGGTTCCGGCCTTCGCCATACCAATAATGTATACATTTTTTTGACAAGACCATATAATTATGTCTGTTTATGCCCTCGACCCAAATTAATTTAAATGTTACTAATTTTTCCATTTTGGGGGGGTTGTGCGAATTCTACCCCCCCCCCCCCCCCCTGCCCGATTGACTTTAGGAAGCAGATGAAAGCAAGCTGGCATCATGCAGGCATGCACCCCTTCGGCTGGAGCATTAGGTTTCTTTCACCTCGTGCTATGGTTATGAGATATGAAATAAATGTTAGGAAACAGATATATATATATATTATGTAATTGGTATTCTAACCACAATATATTTCATTCATAGTTTATCTATGTTTGCACTGACAGCAAACCATGTGGGATTTATTTCTGATTACTCCATATAGCAATGTTCTCTATCAGAAAACTGAAATGACTCAACCCGCAAAAATAAATATCAAGGAAATATATCAGTTCACAACAGCAAGAGGTATATCTCACTTGATCTTCATTTTGTGACAAAAACATTGTTTTCAAATACACTTCAACGTATGGTTTATTTGTTTATATCTGTACTGAGTGAAACTGTTAAAAATGCCTTTCATTGTGAGGCTTCTCTTATGAGTTTACCAAAATCGTCAAGTACATCAATAAGTGTCTCTTGGCTTGACTTCACGAACGAAGATTCTATAGGGCTTGCCCACGTCGTCTGCAGGCATTTTCGTGGCTGCGGAGGCCAATCCGGGACAGGCAGGTTTACATCAATAAGTGTATACATAAATAAAACACAATTACCATGATTGTCATAATTCCTAAAAATACAGCTGATTTTTTTTATGAAATGAGTATGTCTATCCTCAACAAGACCAAGTAGTCTATGTACCCTACAGAACCACATAGTCCAGATCAAAATGGTGACTGCGAAGCGTGTGTAATGCACAGACGAACTCAACGAAAAAAAGAAAGACGCTTAGAAAAGACAGCTACAACACAATTTCATTCATATTATCTAGTAATAAATTGTGTTGTAACTGTCATTTCTAAGCGACGTTCTTTCCTCATAGGGTTCTTCTCTACAGAACAACATACATGTGCACTTTTACTTCCTGCACCATATATAACTGTAATAATACATGAGGCAAAGAAACAATTTCAGTGATGTCATTGAATTATATGCATGGTATATTTTGCTTATGATGCTGTCATTCAAACTTGGTCACTGTGTTTTGGTAAGTGAGGGAGAGGGGGGGGGGGGGGCTGGAGGGGGCGGGTACACATGCAGGCATATATATATATATATATATATATATATATATATATATATATATATATATATATATATATATATATATATATAATATATATATATATATATATATATATATATATATATATATATATATATATATATATATATATATATATATATATATACCGCAACGATTTTCTAATGTAATGTTACATATGGCAATATAGTTCTATCATCATATGCTAAATTTTGCTATCCACCAAAATGCTAATATTGCCATGATTCCACAGCAGACAGACAGCCTTCATGGACAGGTCCAACCAGTGAAGAGACAACAGACTGGCCAGTGTCAAACATGTCACCAAACTGCAGGGGCGTTAGAGCAATGTCACACAGAAACTTTGGAACAGCAAACAGCCTGATGCAGTGCAGTGTGCCCCAACTTGCTCTCAGCAGGCAGCTGCAAGACAAGAACAAAGGTCAGTTAGTACATGTGAAGATGTACTGCAAACACTGTTCTAGATGAGTTTACTTGGCTACCGGGTATCAGCCAGTATAATCTACTCAACATGAAACCAACCGTAATGAATCAATCACAGCCAGTGTAATCAATAAACTCCATACAAGACAGATTTGCAAAATAACTTTTACAAACAATTTCTTTGTCTCGGTGATGGTCAAACGATTTATACAGTTTTGTTCTAATAATAAAAGACATTGTAGCTTTGCAATGCTGCTTGGTAACATGATATTATATGAATATGTTTTCAGGCCAACATAACCAACTTTTCCCTGGGGGAGACTAAAGATGCACTCAACCGATGAGCAGCCCCTGGTGACCATATCGAATGTGGGAGTAGAGGCGACACCTTATCAGCGCGTGACCAGTGAAGACAATCCGGCCTACTGTTTGTGTGGGAATCATCTAATAATAATGGACAACAAGAACTACTGAATTTGATCCAGCTGATCGAGTTAACAGAAGAACCAACTTTTCTAGATATTTGTAAGAAGCAGACCGAAGTCAAATTTTGCAGCGTCAAAAATTATAGCACCACATTTGCAAATAAAATTCCCACATTATAATAGCAATCAAACATCACCAACACTCTACATACAGATTTTTTTCAGTTGTGGCATGAGAGCCATATGGGGCTTGGCAACAGCAAACACTGTTGCTCTTGTCAGGTGGCCATAATCAGATGGCAGTTTCTAAGCCCCAATCTAAACTACCTGAGGGCACTATCTGGTTGTGTATGTGTGTGAAACCAACCTCCAAGTCTTTACTTCTGCTGAAAAACCACATCCACTCGTCGCTCAATCTTGTCATCTGTACTGCGTAGGTAATGTAACAAACTGGAGAGCTTCTCATCAGTGAGGCATTGGGGATACAAGGCCACGGAGCACATTCCTTGATGAGAAAAAACAGAATGAAGAGAACATTTTCATTAACTGTTAAAATTTACTTTCTGTCATGGAGATTGTTTACATCTGTTTGTACAAGTAGTTGGGACATGAATAAATGGACACATGCATGTAATATATACTCCATATTGTGCACTTTGTACTCTCTATACAAGAAAGTATTAAAGTTGAATGTAAAAGCAAAATGTTGGACATTTTTTTGTTTTCAATACATTTGGACATTCTTCTTCATAAATTGCATACATGTCTGCTTTCATTTTTCATCCTTGTTATAACTACATACTGTAAACAGTGCACATGAACAGGAATTCTGCACCTGACTTGCCATAAGAAAGAATTAGTTTTCATGGTCAGTGTCACAATCCTAAATAGTATATTTCTACAAATACATGTACTGTAATGATACTGAAAATGACATGTACAATACTGCACTTGTACCAGAAATTGCACAAGTGTGTAACATACATGTACTATGCATATTTCTGCTGTGCTACCTGGTATGCCACAGAGTGCCTGTTGCTAATCTTGGTATACTGCTTGCATACTTGGTGGTTGAAGTCAAGGATGGTAAGCCTGTTGCGCATTGTGTAGCCTTTGTAGCCAATGAAAGTTTTTTTTGGGGGCCATTTCATTTTCAGCCACATAGATACATCCCCTTGACTAACACTCAAAACACTCAATGATGAGACTGAAACATATCTAAACTCTAAGTCAAAATAAGTGCATAAATAAGACATGATACCTTGATCATGCCTGGCAAGGACACTCGTAATGTGTGGTGATGGTTGATAACCGGCTTTATCCCTTGTTTCAAGTGGTGTTTAGCCTTTGGCAGCAGCAAAGAAACTGAAAACAGATGGCCAATATAATAGATAAAGCAAAACCTGAAAGTAAAAAAAGCACAAAAGTGAAAATGTACCAGCAGCAGTTTATACTGAGTAGGTTATTTCGATGACAGGACAGTTTCGTGTGTTTTTGTTCTGCATACACTCAAGGATATAATCCTCCATGTAAACACACAGCTCAACTCAAACCTTTTATGCAATTCGCTTGCCTTTGTGCCACACATCAAAGTAATGATCCAGATGTTTCAGTGGCTGCGATCAAGTCAGTAATAATATACAAATCTATTTCATACTGGAAAAAAGATACATGCATTACAGAGTGGCAAACTGACCGGTAGCTAGCACTAGCTGTTATGAAGACTTGGGAGAAAAACCACCATGGCACCATGATAATAATGTTTACTGTCAACTTGTAAATATACTTACAGTGTGGAGGTAGCAGTCATATGTAAATCATAACTTAGTGTTGTGACAGCAATATTTCCAGGACACTATAAGCTACTTTATGTGTGATGTGATAACACTTTTACAAACAAAAATGATTTTGTGCAAGCGCACGGGTGTACCATACTTCAAAATCAAATGCCACCAAACTGATAATTACCTGAAAGTAGCAGGAGATTACAGTAGAACTCTGTCGGTGACAACTTATCGGACAGGTCTTGCTGTCTTCAGAAACTCGATGCCATGCTGTGCATTCACCAGTTTCAAGTCAACTGACCTTGTGACAGCCCTGCTGTCTAGAAACAAACCATAAACACAGTCATGGATGGACAAAACCTGTTGAAAAAGAAATAAATACAGAAAATAGGCATGTGTGCACATACGCATGTACGTGTGGCTTTCTAAAAATGGCTTAGTCACAAAATAGCAGCACATTTGAGTGTTATGATATGGAGCAATATATACATACATGTATTTACATGATTCACAGAAAAACTAGCAATAAAATATTTTGGTATACAAGAATGATAGTATAAGTTTTTGTCACTCATATTTCTCCTGTTCATAAGCTTGTGGTTTCAGGAAAATATGAGAAATACATTGTATCAGTGGCAAGCCAACTTACAATAGACCACTTATATACCTGATTGTGAGTTTCATAATGAATTATGCACATACATGTATTGCTCTATTTCATCACACTGAAATGTGCTGTTATTTTGTGAACAAATATATTTTAGGTTGATTATAGTGGTATAATTATTTTATCCTTACCTAGACCTGTTGATTATATTCTCATCCAGACAATTGCTGATGTTGTTTTCATACAGCGAGCAGCTGTACATTTGTTTTCATTCAGACAGCTGAACATTTTGTCTGTGTTCAGACAACTGCAGGTATATTTTGTTTTTTATTCAGACAGCTGTATATTTAATTCTATTCAGACAGCTGTATATTTTGTTCTAAATATAAGCCAGCTGTACATTTTGTCCCAAGCATACACACACACACACACACACACACACACACACACACACACACACACACACACACACACACACACACACACACACACACACACACATTTTAGGTTCACAACTTACCTTGCCACTGCGATTATCTGTTATGTATTGTGATGAGATTGGGCGTTGTTCCATTACTGATGCACCTTCACTTGGCACTAGCTTCACAAATGTATCCACAGAAATAACACATTAGCTGCTTGCTGCTCTGTGAGCTCATTTGGTGTGGCACTGAAAAAGAATCAAATGACTGGTATTTGTATAGTTATGTAATGCACACACGGGTCTTGTACTAGAAAATGGCGTGGCGTTCTGAAGATATTTACACAAAAACTTGACAACTACCACGAACCCCCAAAACAAATCGCAACTAAAAGTGGAAACTTCTAAATGTACATCAGACCAGAGCTCAGAATATATCGCATATTTCATTATGTATATAACACAAATATGTGTAATAGAAAATTGCCCAGAAACTATTACACTTATTTATAAAGGAGAGAAAATTTAAAAACAAAGTTTCAGGCTGTTACTATAGTGACGTATTTATAGTAACTACAGAAGAGACGAACAGTGAGGCTAAGATTTCCAATCTATTCTTCGTCTTGTTCATCGATGTATTCTGCCTACTTCTCACCACTGTCGTCTGCTGTTATTTCCTCAGTCATCATTTCCCCCGAAATTAGTGTCCTGTACACCAGAACACACATAACATTACGATCGCTAGGGCTTCTTGTTGTTGACAAGGAAGTGGTCATTAGAGTGGTGTCCCCTGATAATACATATTTACGAGTACTTTGTAAACACGACGTCAGCTACACGCGCATAGGTGTTTGTTGTTGTTGGAAATATACTTACCAACAAAAGTAATATTTGTACCACAAAAAGTGAAAAGACCACACCATATCATGTTGGACTTACCGCCACCATTCGCTGGACCTTTTTTGGACGCTCTGGACGTCGCGGCTCGGTGCAGGCTTCACCAGTGCGGCAAAATGAAAGTTGGATATTTTTCAGTCGTAGTTGCACGGGAATTGGATGTTACCGCGCACGGACAGATGCAACTGGAAGTGACCTTAGGCAGCTGGATGGTGTATACCTGTTTTCGTGAACTGTGACAGCCGTCAAGGACGTCTGACACTCTACAGCAGCTATAGTAACGTGCGTGCTCGGGGATCCTATCACACGGGGCCCTATCAGGGTTGCACTTTCTGTGTCAGGTAGGGACTTTGAAATTTTTTTTTCGATGTCCTCTACTGACTAATTGCTGAACCCGGACCTTTAACTTCAGCCCTACACATCAGCTACACTGTGACACGAGACATGGCTTGCTTCATTTACCCGCCAAAAGCATCAGCTACATCCTGCCCCTCTGAAACTGTCACTTGGCAATAAACCTATCCAACAAGTATCCAAGCACCGCCTACTGGGAGTAGTAATTGACGACCAGCTGAACTGGTCGCCGCATGTCGACAGTTTGCGCAAAACCTTGTCCAGGAATGTATTTGTGCTCTCTAAACATAGACATATTCATAGTACAAAGTGTTGTACATTGTTCTTTCACGCACACATTAAAAGCCAATGTGACTATGCGTCCTCTTTGTGGGACGCATGCAGTGAACATCATTTTAAAAAACTAAACTCGCTGTATGGCAGTCGTTCAGTTAAGTTAATTATTCCTAACCCTACTTCCACGGACGAGAAAATAAAATCCCTTGGCCTGCTTACACTGAAGGAACAACACAAATTTAACAAATGCGTCTTCATGCACAAAATATTACATTATCAAGCCCCCGATTATCTGCGCATGATATTTAACTTCAGCCCTAGGCATCAACTGCACACGAGGAATGACTTGCTTCATTTACCCCACCCACGGATAGATATCTACAAGTCAAGCCTTCTATTTTCAGGTAGTTCTGTCTGGAACTCATTGCCATTAAACATTAAATCACTTTCAGGTAAAACCCATTTTAAACGTGCTTTGCACACTCACTTCCAATCAACGTGACTTCACAGTTTGCCATATAGAATATTACTGCTGTTAACACGTAAACGTCAAATATTTTCTCTTTCTCCATCCATTTGTTAACTGATCATCTATAGTTTTGTCGGTGTCACTATACGCTATTGATGCTGCTGATTCTATGACACTGTCTTAGACGAGTTTATTATTAATGCTATGCACTCGTTTCTTTCTCTTTCTTTTTACATCGGTGGCAGTTACAAATTCTCCATTGCCATTTTTTTTCTCCTTTCGGTGATTCACCTATTCTGTGTTTTTTTCCCCGTAATTTTCTTCTTCATCTTCTTCTTCTTCTTATTTGCATGCTATGTTTCTTTTCCTGTTGTGTTCTGTTTTGTTTACAGGACAGCTTGTAAGACAGGCATTGAGTTGCCTAATGGCTTTATCCTGAATAAAAAAAAGATTCATCATCATCATCATCATCATCATCATATCTCTCTCTCTCTCTCTCTCTCTCTCTCTCTCTCTCTCTCTCTCTCTCTCTCTCTCTCTTCCTGGCCTACGAGAGAATCAATGAATCAATAAATCAATGAAACTTTTTTTTTACAACGGTTAAGGCATTGACATCGTCATTGACACAGCCATTTTACAAACCTGCCGTTGCTAACAACTACAAGACTATCTACACATGCACATATATATAGGTAAAACAAAATACTTACAAACAATTAACAACACTGTTCACATAGGCAGACATATAAACTCTCAGACACCCCCCTCCCCTCCACCCCGCCCCTCCTCCCTCCCCCCGCCTCTCCACACACACACACACACACACACACACACACACACACACACACACACACACACACACACACACACACACACGCACGCACGCACGCACGCACGCACGCACGCACACACACACACACACACACAGAGCTAAGTAGTTCAAGTGATAAATGAAAAGAACAGGCTTAATTGGGAATAAATTGGACCCAGCATAGAAAGTGACATATAATACATGCAGTTAAGGCATCGAGTGATCCACGAAATACTTGCACTGACCCTTTTTAAAACAAGCTAGCGAGGAGGCGGATTTTACATGGTCGGGAAGCTCATTCCAGATATGTGTCCCTGAGATTGATAAGCTGGTTTTATATATATCGATTCTTGGTTTTGGGACTATGAAAAGCTTTCTGATGTTTCCAAGCTTGGACTCAGACTTGCGGAACAAAGTGGAGATGTACTCATGTGTTTTGCGCTTTCACACTTTGAAGATACAAATTGCTTTGTTATTGCTTTGTTATATTTGAAATGATCTTGACGAGGCAGGAGACCTGCTTTTGTGAGCTTTTCTTCTGTGATTAGGTGTGGATCAGGGCAGATTATTTTCGCCGCCCGTATATGTAGGGAATTGAGTCTCTTTAAATGGACCTCACTACATCCATCCCATACCGTTGACGCGTAATCGACGTGAGAACGCATGTGAGCATTATAAAATAGTTTACGGGTATCTGAATCAGTATAATATTTCAGTTTTGATAACATAAAGAGATTGTTGCTACTATTTTGCTTAAGGCGTCTGTATGAGCTTGCCATTTTAGCTGACTGTCGATTGTAATCCATAGTACGCGATGTCAGTTTACCTGTTCTACCTGACTGCCTTTAAGTGAAAGGTTAAGTAATAGAGGCGTTATCTGCTGTTTTTGGCGCGTGGCGACTACCATCGATTTCGTTTTGACTGGATGAACAACCATAGAATTGTTTATACACCAAGCTGATACGCCAAGAAGACTGTTGTAAGTTGTCGGAAATTACCTGTATATCTTTACTAGTAGTATCAACTCAGGTGTCGTCAGCAAAAAGGTCGCATTGTACATCTTGGCAAGTAATATGTAGAGGAAAATCACTAATAAATAAGCAAAACAGCAGGGGGCCCAGTACAGACCCTTGGGACACAATCGAAGCTTACATCTTTGAGACAATAACAATGACAAGAGAGGAGTATGAGCCATGAACAAGAATCTTTTGTTTACTTTTAGTAAGGTAAGATGTGAAAAAAGCAACTGCGTCTCCGTTATTAAGATATTTGTGAAGCTTAGCAGTCAGAATAGTGTGGTCAATCAGATCAAAAGCCTTCTTAAAATCTAGATAGACTACTCCTGTTAACTGTGACTTATTCATACACTCGAACTATGTGTCAACAAGGCGTGTAAGTGCTGTGTGGCATGAATGCTGCGGGCGAAATCCGGATTGGAAAGGGTGGAGGAGCTTACCGTTTTCTAGGTAAGCAAGCAGGTGTTTATGAGCGTGCCCTTCCAGTGGTTTGGACAAAACAGATAATAAAGAAATAGGCCGATAGTTATTAGGGTGAGAACGATCTTTTGTTTTTGGAAGTGGAATTACTTTCATTAGGAAAAGTGTTATGCTGGATACAGAGATTATAAATATAAGTTAAGGATTCCACAATGTATGGGAGAGACAGCTTAAGTATTTTCGGGCTGATGTCATCAGGCCCCTAGGACTTTTTATTTGGAAGGTTACTTATGAGTAAACCCACTTCATGAACAGATAGCATGGGGATGTTGAACGGGGCTGTGTCCATTGTTCATTGTTGACAAAACTCAGACAGGAGATTAGAACGGTAATAAGAGTTATCCTGGCTTGACGAAATTAGAGATTCGGGAACAGAAAGAAAATGGTCATTGAATGTATCAGCAGTAAGATTAAAGGAAATGGTAGTTGCGGAACTTGGAGACCCCCTAATAAGTGTGATTAGAAGGCGCCATATAGCAGAGGTATCCTTGCTGTTTCTAACCGTGTCACGAACTAACTTTTTTCTTGCCTCTCTGATCATGTATTAAACACGGTTACGCTGTTGTTTATATTCAGTAAACATTTTATTGCAACGTAGATCGTTTCTAAGCGCCATCACCTGCACGATTTCAGGAGTAAGCCAGGGAGGAAGAGTTTGAGATTTTACCTTCTCTCGCGTAGGGGAGCATGTTTATTAAGTACATTTAGGAAAAGAGAGTACCAAATACTGAGGGCGATATTAGGATCATAGGACAGGAGCACATCATTAAAAGGAGTATTTTCTAGATCAAATAGAAATTCGTCCTTACTGAATTGTTTGAATGTCCTATACGTTATAGTTGTACGTCCGTTCCTTTTTTGTTTAGGGAGTTTAGAAGACCAGGAGCACGCCACAGGATAATGATCACTAACACATAGCTTTGAGACATCAACGTCAGAGACGGCTTTGGGTTTATTAGTATTATGTGATCTATAAGCGTGGAAGTAGTTGGAGTAATTCTGGTGGGTGATTTCACTAACTGTACTGGGGCGGTCCGTGGCGCAGCGGTTAAAGCGCCTGCCACCAATGCAAGAGGTGCGAGGTTCGATACCCGGTTCCGGCGTCGGACTTTTCTCCTGTAGTAATGTCACCATTAATTCGGGCGGACCGTCGGGGGTTCTTTCTCCGGGTACTCCGGCTCTTTCCTCCCCCACGAATCTTGGTATTATTTCAGTCTACTTAATCGGAAGGAGTGTAGGGGTGAAGCAAGTTGGAGAGATAGGCAGGAGCGTAGTTGTTCAGGGATTTGTAGCAGAGAGACAGAATCTTGTATTGAATGCGTTGGGGAATAGGGAGCCAGTGAAGGAGTTTGAAGGGGAGTGATGTGGTCGGATTTTTTCTTTCTGAGGACGAGGCGGGCAGCATTGTTCTGGACGCGCTGGAGAGTGAAAGTGGTGGAGTGAGGGAGGCCGGAAAGGAGAGAGTTGCTTAGACAAAAGGAACACGTTTTTGTACAAAGTTTTGCATACGTTATCAACATGAGGTTCCCAGTTTAACTGGTTGTCTACTGTTACGCCACGCAAGCGATGCTTAGTTACTTGTTCTATAGGTTGGCCATCTAAGGTAAGTGTTCAAGTTGGTAGGCCGCGCTGGCGTTTCTGACGTCGGACTAAACCTGAAGATTGACTCGAATCGATGTTTGTCTTTTTCACAGGTGTAAAAAGTGGGTACAAAACTGCAGGCGGAATGATTTAATGGGCCGATCAGCGTCATATCTACATGCAAACTGCTGGATTTGTTCTGACCATTTCGAAGCAAGCCAATTCATGAACCCCTCCAACAAGAACTGTCGACTAATTTGGTGTGCAGTGCCAACTCTCTTTGATGTACCAAATCCACCGCCAACATTGGCTACGAAAAGAGCACTGCCCAAGCGACATGAAGTACAAGAAAAAAAGCCGTGCCGCAAACAGAAAGAAAAACTACCAGGTGATACAGGTAACTATTATTAGATGCAGACCACTCAATCACATAAAAAAACTCCTCTGCGTTAAACCCCAATAACTAACTAACATTAAAAAAAAAATAAAGCATGTTTACTATCAGCCATGAATCAGACAGACAGACAGACAGACAGACATACACACAGAGCACTACATGAATGCGTATCTGCTGAATTAAATGTGCAGAAAATGAAAATTAATTTATCTCGACAGGTTCCAGTTCTCCGGACGACCAGTCACCGATGACAGAGCCCCAACAGCGCATTCTTTGAGCGACATGGAATCCTCACCTCCTCTCAGTCATGGCCCAAAGGCATCTTCTTCTGTTCCTGGACCGTCCACAGCATGGTTAAAGGACTGTCCCCTCAGAAACGGGCTCTCAAAATAAAAGTGAAATGTGAATAGGGAAAGGCTGGTGGAGCTACAGAAAGCCGACCCCACGCTTGACAAGTTCCGAGGTCAGACCGAGCCCGTGACGCGAAAGGGGAAAGAGATAACCTTCGAGACCAGGAAAAATATCCTGTACCGGATATTCAACAGCAATGGAGCTAAACCTGTACGTCAAGTAGTAGTTCCTGAACCTTTGAGGATACAGGTGATGAAATTGGCCCATGATTCCATATTGGGAGGACACTTGGGAATCAACAAGACCCTCGATAGGATCCGAGCCGTCTTCTACTGGCCTGATATGGGAGGCGACGTCACCCGATTCTGAAGGTCATGCGACATATGCCAGGAAACAATCTCCAAGGGAAAAGTGCCCAAGGTTCTTCTAGAGAAAATACCTCTGATCGATATGCCTTTCAAGCGGGTAGCTGTGGACCTGGTGGGGCCAATATCCCCTCCAAGTGATATCGCTACATTTTGACCCTGGTGGACTACGCTACACGTTATCCTGAGGCCATACCATTGAAGAAGATCGACACTCCAACAGTGGCAGAGGCGCTTGTCGACATGTTCAGCCGTTTGGGGATTCCTGAAGAGATCCTGAGTGACCTAGGAACTCAGTTCGTCTCCGGTTGCATGGAGGAAGTCAACCGGCTATTGAGCATCCGACACCTTACTACCACCCCTTATCACCCCATGTGTAATGGGTTGGTTGAAAAGTTTAATGGAACATTGAAGGCTATGCTGAAGAAACTGTGTGCTGAACAGCCAAGGTTGTGGCATAGATATATCAATGCCTTACTCTTCGCATACCGTGAAGTTCCTCAGGATTCGACAGGGTTTTCCCCTTTTGAATTACTGTACGGTAGGACCTTACAGTCCTACCGTACAGTAATTCAAAAGGGGAAAACCCTGTTGAATCCCATGTACATCCTGAAGGAACTGTGGACCAAGGATATCGACGCGCCTGAGATGAAGATCAGCTACCAGTACGTCTTCGACCTGAGAGAAAAGCTGGAAGATACCCTCAGGATGGCTCGAGAAGAACTAGGAAAGGCGCAGAACAAGGGAAAGCATTACTATGATCGTAAGGCGAAACCTCGACGATTCCAGCCAGGTGACCAGGTGTTGGTTCTTCTTCTTACCGACAACAACAAACTCCTGATGCAGTGGAAGGGACCCTACGTTGTCGACACTGTGGTTGGCATCAACGACTACAGAGTCAAGGTCAACAACAAGGTGAAGACTTACCATGCTAATCTGCTGAAGAAGTATATTGAGAGAGGTCGTCAAGACAAAATACAACTGGCGGGATCAGTGCGTCTTGCTCATGACGAAAGACTAGACAACGTAAACCTGTTTGACTTTAATGAATTCCGCCACAAGGAGGATGTAGAAGACATTCAGTTCGGTCAGAATCTGACCCAGACTCAACGAGAAAAACTGCGCGTCCTGACTCAAGAATTCAAGCATCGGTTTACACCTGACCCAGGAACAACAGACACCATCCAGCACGATGTTAATCTGACGTCAAATGAGCCAGTTCGCAGCAAACCTTATCGTCTTCCTTATAACACGAGGGAAGAACTGAAAAAGGATATCAGGGAAATGCTGAGTCTGGAAGTCATCAGGGAGTCCAAGTCACCATATGCGTCCCCAGTTGTCATCGTGAAGAAACCAGATGGATCCAACCGGGTGTGTGTGGACTACCGTAGACTCAATAAACTAACAATCTTCGATCCAGAGCCTATGCCCACAGTGGAAGAACTGTTCCAGAAGGTCAGCGGAGACCGATTTTTCTCCAAAATTGACCTAAGAAAGGGGTATTGGCAAATCAAGGTTGCAGAAAAAGATATCCCCAAGACAGCATTCGTCACACCCGACGGTCATTGGGAGTTCCTGAAGATGCCTTTTGGTATGGTGAACAGTGGTGCCACATTGAAGAGAGGACTGAAAAAGATCCTAGAAGATATGCAGAATGTGGTCTTTTACTGGGATGACATTTTGATCCATACCAAAACATGGGGGGATCACATCAAAACCCTCCGAGAGCTGTTCCAAAGACTGTCAGATACAAATTTCACCATCCGTCCAAGCAAGTGTATTCTTGGGGCCGACAACATAGACTTCATCGGACACACAAATTGAGCGAAGGTTTAAAGGGGCTACACGACGACAACGTGCATAAGATCAGGGATGCCCCGCGACCTACGACCAAGACGCAAGTCCGCTCATTTATGAGCTTGGCGAACTACTACCGGGAGTTCATACCAAACTTTGCGGCAGTCACAGGTCCCCTGACTGACTTGCTGAGGAAAGGACAACCTAACGTAGTGAAGTGGGAGGAGGCCCAAGAGCGAGCATTCCAGGCAGTTCGAGACATCCTAACCGAAAAGCCTGTTCTACACCTCCCTGACCCGTTGAAAACTTTCTTCCTGAGAACAGACGCCTCCAACGAAGGAGTAGGTGCAGTCTTAATGCAAGAAGATAATGGAAAACTCCACCCAGTGAACTACGCCAGCAAAACGTTGACCAGAGCTGAGAGAAACTACTCGACCATCGAGAAGGAGTGCCTAGCCATCATCTTGGGAGTAAGGCGGTTCGAACTGTACCTTCTGGGTGTGTCATTTGTTCTCCAAACGCACCATCAGCCCTTGAACTATCTAAACTCTGCAAAGTTTTACAAATTTTCGTATTATGAGATGGGCGATGTTCTTGCAGAATTTTGATGTTAAACTACAGTCTATCAAGGGTTCGCAGAACTTTGGAGCGGATTACCTGAGCAGAGCAGTTTAAAAGAATATTTCTGTATCTAGAACAGTTTAAAGAAACATTTAGGTGTCCATGACTGTTTAAAGGAACATGTCTTCGCTCAGGACAGTTTAAAGGAAATACAAGACGATTATTTTGATTTGATTTTGATGTGAAATTGTATTTGTTTAGGGTTCTATGTAGGATAACACAGCCACAACTGTGTATTTTTGAGATTTGAAAAGAATTTTTTGTGAAATTTCATTCTAAAGAGGGGGGTAATGTTACGATTGTGGTTGTGTTGTTCTGTGAGAGCATGCATGTGTTAATCGTAGGAAACGATCCGATTTTTATTTGAGCTATCATGGTTGCGAATCACGTACCTTTTCAGTAAGATTCTTTATTGTTCGCGCAGATAGCAGAATTGGTTTTGTTATGCTAGGCTAAGTTTAGTCCGGAAGCTTCTAGCAAAGTCGCACGGAGAATAGCGGTAGTAAAGCTGATCTATTTTTAGTCATAGTTGTTTTCTGTGAGCGTGAAATTAGCGGCCATCCTGTGCGTGTTATGAAAGGTCGTGAACGGTCTGCCATACTGTTGTGTGACGTCATTACACAATAGGATTTGGGGCTGAAATGAGCAGTCAATTTTTTTTTTATAGACTATTGTAGTTATTTTAGAAAGTTCCTTTTTTTAATTAATATTTATGAGTTTCAGTTACGTTTTCCGTTCTGATTGGGTGCGTTGTGTAAATTCATTAGATTTTTCTGGAAAGTCGTTTTAATATAAAAGTTGGTGCTAGGAAGGAAGTGTGTACATTGTCAGGCATTGTCAGTTGTAGGGACACACAGTTTATCGTAGGTACGTGGTACATTGTGAGAGACGCAGCGTAACGGTGGTGTACGTTGTGTGAGGAACTTTGTGTCGCCAGTGTTGACATTTGTAGAAGAGACATTGTATCAGTGTTGGTGCATTTGGGAATGCATTGTGTGGAGATCGCATCGCTGAATTAAAATATTGTTGGAACTGTTACTCCAGTGTAACCTACATCCTTAAGCCACGTGTGACGGGTTGAAGCTGAATGAAGTTTATTTAAAAGAACCTTACGTGCGTGCGCCTGGTGTGTTTATCATACTACGACTACGACCCCACCACGTAACATCAACTTTGGGGCCATTCACACAGTGTCGCGGCGGGCATTTCAACCATGGTGACATTGGGCGCTTTACCATCCCAAGCAATGCGGAGACTGCTCTGTTTGTGGAGCGTATGGATCAGTTATTCAACACATTTAACAGCAGTAGCAAATGTAGCAATCAGAAGATGGGCCATGCCATGTCAGAAACGTCTGGTCACAAAGAATTCTTACAGGAAACGTTGTCGTGGCTGTAGACACATCAAAGCATGTTTGTGGTCTGTTGAGTTGCCACATTCCTTCTGCGATATATGAAGATAAGTAGCGACTGATCTCTCTTTTTGTTTGTTTGTCTATTTTGAAAAAGGGTATTTACCCGAAATATTAATATTTTGTGTTGTAGCTGTCTTTTCTAGGTGCGTTTCTTTCTCCGTTGGGTACTTTGCATTTTACACGCTTGGCAGTCACCTTTGGTCTGGATTGTGCACGACAGTTTAGTATTATAGTTCAGACTTACTAACGTTCATTTCAGTGTTTGCTCTTTCTCAGTCTCTCTGTTTATATGCGTTCAAAATGCCTTTACATCACTTTTATCTTGCATGCGCTCAAGTGACGTGTCATGTCAATGTGTGTGTGTGTGTGTGTGTGTGTGTGTGTGTGTTCAGCGTGTGTGTGTGTGTGTCAGTGTGTGTGTGTGTGTGTGTGTGTGTGTGTGTGTGTGTATGTGTGTGTGTGTGTGTGTGTGTGTGTGTGTGTGTGTGTGTGTGTGTGTCCGGTGTTTGTGATCTGAGTCAAAGAAAACTTGTAACCTCTTTAACTCATAACATTGGCAAGTGTTAAATTGACAAACGGCCGACCAACAAACTAATGCTGAAAACTGACCCAACTGGACACGGATAGGTTCACGCTCTTCAGTTCCCCTTTTCATCTCGAGTCAAACGGTACAATCTGTTTATAATTAAAATAATTGAAATAAAATGAAAGGTTTAAATAGTGTGCAAACACTTGTTTCACAGTGAAGGAAGAGAAATCGCAGCGATTGTACGGCACAACACTGTGACGGTACACGCCTTCGTCTGCTGTTCGTGCTGTAAACACCTGCTTAGTGGCGTGTCGACTGATAGGCTCGCTGCCGTGCAAGCACAGTCGGGCAGGCAGGTAGTGGCCGCTCTCCCCCTCAGTCCCGCAGCAGCGTTGGCCGCCAGCTGGCTTCCTGACAAGTTTTGCAAGTAAGCCGGCCGCCAGATCAGAAAGTGCTCAGTCTCTCTTTCCGTAGGGGATACTTTTTGATTGAATATAAACTGGCTACCCTGGCGTACAAGCACTTTGACAACACACTCACCCTGTACCTCTCCTCCAGTCTCTGCTCTCATTACCCTTCCCGTAGCCTACGTTCTTGTTCCCAGAAATTACTGCCTCCGGTCCAACCGAAAATTAACTTGAAGACTGCAGGTGCTACGGTCTTTTCAGTACGGCCAGGTCCCTCGTGTGTGGAACTGTCTATCTCCCCATGCATGTACGTCAATCCCCGACTGACACTCTAAGTCTTCAAAACCAACCTGAAAACATATCATTTTAATTTGGCGTATTTAATTTTCCGTTGCTTAGTCCCATCATGTGATTTTTCAGTGGATGATGTTACTGTAAACAGAATGTGTTCGTTGTGTGAAAGACTGTGGTTAGTATGCCTGAACTGTTTTGTTGTTGTTGTGATTTGTAGTTTATTGTGTGTGTTTATAATTATTTGTAAAGCGTTCCGAGCCTGCGTAAGTGGGGAAGGACGTTATAGAAAAGCGCTGTATTATTATTATTACAAAATTGTTCCGTAACTCAGTGACATGGCAAAAGCCAGCATGTCCATTCTGTTTGAGTAAAGCCCGAGATTTTCGTTGTATAACAATGAAATCTCGCTTTTCTCAAGAATGGACTTCAGTGCTGGCATTTGCCGTAAATAACACCAGAATTCACTGTTAATTAGCAATGATCACCGGTAATTAGCAAAGATCGCCGCGGCCTTTGAAGCAGAAATTGTATACAAGATGGCTACGTGCTCTCTACGTGTCTTATGTCACTCTCCAGACAAGCGGGTAATGGTTGGTTGCCAGGCAGGCATTGCGCACGCACTGAGTTACGTCACAACATGTCGACTTTGGGAACGGCTCCTGTAGATCAAGTTTTCTTTTGGCACTGTTTGAAAGCTGACATTTCAAAAACAAATTTCTTTTCCGACAAGTAAGATAAGGTAGACGATGTCAGTGGTGGGGAGTGGGTACTACGGACGGGGAGGAAAGCGGTGGCGTGTAAAGGGGGGGGGGGAGGGGAGCGGTAAAAAGGGGGGTGGGGAGGAGGGACATCGGTGGGGGACAGGTCACGGGTGGGGATGGGCCCGAGTGAGGATGGAAGTGTATGTAATTGTTTTCGTTGCTTCAGAAAACAGTTATTGTTTGAAACAACGCACCGACGTACACGCA
This sequence comes from Semisulcospira habei, assembly GCA_036245525.1. NCBI lineage: Eukaryota > Metazoa > Mollusca > Gastropoda > Semisulcospiridae > Semisulcospira > Semisulcospira habei. The sequence goes on along the minus strand of BTPG01000002.1, from coordinate 206,861,578 downwards.
GGATTTGGCTTCATTTAGTAGAATTACAAAGGAAGAAATTTCCGGACGAGCCACAAACACAGCACTGAATTGTAATGCTAACAGAAGCCTTGCCAGCTCAGTATTTCGATCTCTTGTTGCCAGTGGACGCAGACTATCTGTTTAAAACTCATTCAGCCCGACGCACGTATTTCCGAAATTTTGGAGGCGTCATCTAACGACTATGCACCAGTTGCAGAGATGGATCGACCATGATAATTCAAGGGCAGTGCCATATTAGCTTGGCGCCGACAGGCGCCAAGCTAATCTGGTGCTATCCTTGAATTATAATGGTCGACCCATCTCCCGTTGTAGTGCGTCAGGGTTGAATGGGTTAAAACTCATTGTAATAAATTCAACGTCAAAGATACCCAGCCGTCAAAGTGGATTTCAAGAAGAGGTATAGATTCTCAGGAACCCCCGCTCTTGCAGTTGGGTGGTGGTCAATATATCTTGGCAGTGAAGGGGTTGACATCCTTTCGACCCATCATTCCATCGGCAACAATTAACTCATTCAGCCCGACGAAAGCATTTCCCAAATTTTAGAGGCGTCATCTAACGGCTATGCACCTGTTGCAGGAGATGGATGGACCATGATAATTTAAGGGCAGTGTCAATCTGGCATTACCCTTGAATTATCGTGGTCGACCCATCTCCTGCCTTATGGCGTCAATGGGTCAATGAATGGGTTAAATATGGGTTCTGGAACTTCACAGCACTGGAAACTAACGAGAAAAGACATAAAATATCGCCATACAAAAAAATTGTAAAAAAACAACAGCCAAACGAACAAACACCCCCTCCCCCCCCCCCCTAAAAAATCAACAACACACGCACGCACGCACGCACGCACGCACGCACGCACGCACGCACGCACGCACGCACGCACGCACACACACACACACACACACACACACACACACACACACACACACACACACAAACAACAAACAAGAAAGGGAAAGCCATTATGGCTCACTCGTAAAACCGATTACAAATGTGTGAACTTTGTGACATTAAGTAAAGGGATGGCTTCTGGACCAGCAAATTCCATGTTCTCTCAAAATGTAAGTATTTTTCACACATCTGTCAACCCCCCGTTACCCTTGACCTTTGCAATTAGTCAACTAAATTAGTATGCATAAGAAGGTCTAATCATCAGCTGCCTTTGTGCCAATTCCAAATTTGATCGAAAATTTTGCAAAAATATTGATAATACATACAATTTTATAAAACAATTGGCATTTTACACACATTTACCGGCCTCTTGTGACCTTTGACCTTTCCGAGGGGTCATCCAAATTAGTAAGCATAGATAGGTCTTCCCATTAGGTATCTCTGTACTAAATTTGCTTTTAAATTTGTGAAAAGCATTTGAGGAAAAACAACTTTTGTCAAAATATAGCTATTTTGGACCTATTTCTGAGCTCTTGTGATCCTTGCCCTTTCCCAGGGGTCATCAAAATTAGTATGCATAGATAGGCCTTACCATCAGGTATCTCTGTAGCCAGTTTGGGTTTGAAGTTGTGAATAGTATATGAGAAAAAAACATCGTTGTCAAAATTTGGCTATTTGTTACCTATTTCCTGAGATCTTGTGACCCTTGACCTTTCCGGGGAATCAACCAAATTAGTATGCATAGAAAGGTCTATCAGCTATCTTCGTACCAAGTTTGAATTTGAAGTTGTGAATAGTATTTGAGAATTTTATTTTTTTTATTATTATGTCAAATATAGCTATTTTTAACCTATTTCCTGATCCCTGTGACGACCTTTGTGAGAGGTCACTCAAATTGGCATGTTTAGAAATGTCTCGCCACAAAGTATCTTGGGCCAAGTTTGAAGACTGTGGCTTGTATAGTCTCCGAGAAAATGCCAACGTTAAAGTTTACGACGGACGACCGACGACGGACGACGGACGACCTCTGGCCCAAAACACAGACTCGCACGTGAGCAAAAAAACAACAACAAAAAACCCCATAAAAATAGTCATAAAAAACAACAACAAAATCAACATCAACAACAACAACAACAGCAGCAGCAACAAAACACCACGGTTCCTAGCCAAACATCGTTGGCTGTACAATGCACTGACTCCGTGGACGAAATACACATGTCAGACTAAAGCGTTACGGTTTGTACCTACGCGGCATGACAACAAAGGCCATTTTCATATTCCGGTCGCATACCGTTGAAACCGTTCCACGCATTTGGGTGCAATTCATGTCACCATCGTTCTGAAGAGAGTTCCTTTCGACCTGATTTGCCCTCCGAAGTCCCGGCTTATCGGTCTGATCAAACTCCGTGTGTTGAAAGGGAAGATTCTCTAGCAAGGGGCATAGATCCTCATGATCCCCTGCTATAGCAGAGGCTCATGAGGATCTATGCCTCCTGCTGGATTTATTTTTGAACATGCATTTCTTGTGTTTAGTGCGTTTAGTTAACATTAGTACACGACAGTAAAGTCACAGAAGTGTACAGCTGAAAACTTTCTGTCTGCAAAAAAGAAAAAAACGTAACACACACACATTACCCCCCCCCCCCCCCACTCCAATAACCCCCCCCAAAAAAAAAAAAAAAACAAACAAAAAAGACAACCAAACAAAACAAAACCAAAAAACAACAAACAGAAAACCCAACAACAAACAAAACAAACGCACACAAAAACAACCGGTGAACAAGCAAGCAAAGAAACAAATTAAAAACATAAAACAACACCCCTCCCCCCCACCTCCAAAGACAACAACCCCCCCCAAAATAAAACAAAAAAAAAAAACAAAAAAAAAAAACAACAACAATAACAAACAAACCAAAAAAAACAAACAAACGAAACAAAACAAACACAAACAACAACAAAAAACCAAAATAAACAAACGTGGCCAAAAAGCACACAAACAATCTAAAATCCACCAAAAAAAACAACAAACAAACAAACAAATAAACAAACACCCATAACTATTCATGATTTTTCTTGCAGCACCTAGGTGCTTTCCTAAACTTCAACTACTGTCTGCCTATGAAACAGCCATGTGTAGGGCTTCAGAAGGGGAAGATAACAAGGATTCAAGCTCAGACTCATCTGATGCTTCACGCGCACTGAAGACCCTCGTACCTCAGATGACAGGATAAACGTCAGAGTAGTGGCAATCGGGTGCACGTTCATCCGCTCCTTCCTCTGTGAATGCTGAGGTGTAGAGATATGTCAGACAAATACGCTGCGAAACTTAGAACATGATCGCAAGGTGAACGGTAGATGATCTCCTCCGCCTGATCACTGAAGTAAATCAACCCTTTGCGTGTCGGTAGCGGTTTTTGTCGTGATTATTCCTGTAGGACAGCTAGAGGCAAAACTGAAGAATAACAGATCGCTAGAAAAAAAAGTATTATAAGTGTTGCAGACAGCGAGACTGAAACATACGGAGCAACACCGAAAGCCCCAAGAAGGCAAGAGGCACTGATGAGCAACAGCCTTTGCGAATCCTGAACCAAGTTAGCAGAAATACATCGGGACGACGCCGGAAGTTAACTCATTCGAGAAGTGCGCGTAAAGCCGCGTATCCGCATGCTGCACGCCTCGAGTGGGTTAAGAAGATTTGACGAACAACGAACGAAATCAGCAAGACACAGAACGGACAAATTTAACCAGGCAAGAGGAGGTACATACAGAGCCAGAAAAAAGCAACAACGACGGAGCAAGCAAGATACATAAAGCGTACAAAGCCCATGCAGGCAACCACCAAGAAACATAGACATAGCAACGCATTGAGCAAGGCAAGAGGCATACATCCTGATGAACCCATAGGCCTCGGGGGTTCATCAGGATCTATGCCTCTTTTAGGTGAGGAAAAACTGATCGAGGCAGTGGGCGTTCGCTTCAGGATTAGAAAGTGGTTCTGTTAGTGGGTACATTGCGTAGGTTATAGATAGCACGGCAATGACAGATGTTTCATGTTCTGAAAATAAAAGTCTGTCACACGACCTGGCGTAACCCAGGGGCATGTGTGACTGATGTCTGGAAGAAAAAAAAAATTGACTGAGTATGCGCACATTACTTTTTTTTGTCCTGGTATGCAACAAGCATATCGAGAGTTCCACGAACATTCCACAAACTATTCAGTAGTGAGCAATACTGTGCCTTATCGATCGGGTGGTGTTTTTTTTTTGTTATCTATATAGTTGTTGTTGCTGCTGCTGTAGTTGTTGTTGGTGCTGTTCTTCTCCTCATCGTCGTCGTTCTTTGTGTGTGTGTGTGTGTGTGTTCTTTTTTTTCTGATTCCTGCGCCGTTTCTTATTTGTATCGACCACATCAATACTGAGTTGCAAAAACAAATTAAGGCATTGAGAAACTGAGATCCTCAGTTTGAGAGAGTACAAATCTGACCAATGTATGCAAACAAGAGAAAGATTCTCATGAGTCCTTGCGTCTGCAAGGGCTTATGTGCAGATGTGGGTTCTTATTGACGGCACAGTCGGTGATGTTTCAAAAGTGAATCCAGCTTATCTTTGCTTCTGGTGTCTCAACACGCCGTTTCTTATTTTGTATCGACCACATCAGTTGCAAAATCAAATTAAGGCATTGAGAAACTGAGATCCTCAGTTTAAGAGAGTACAAATCTGACCAATGTATGCCAACAAGAGACAAAGATTCGCATGAGTCCTTGCGTCTGCAAGGGCTTATGTGCAGATGTGGGTTCTTATGGACGGCACAGTCGGTGATGTTTCAAAAGTAAATCCAGCTTATCTTTGCTTCTGGTGTCTCAACACTGGAACACTTTTAGCAAATGGCCATAAAAACGCATTTCATCGTCGCTTCACCATCGTATCAGTAATCATCTTTATGCTGGTGGAGAGGCTGAGGCTGGCAAGAGATATAGATCCTCATGGACCCCCGCAGTTTGCGGGGGTACGTGAGAATAATGATATGCCTCTTACAGCAGGATATCCACTTTTGGGAATGCACATTCCAAGATTATAGAATACTGCTTTCAGGCGTATTGATCCGAGGTACGAGAAGATAAATGACTCTTGCTCAGAGATGACCGCTTTGGGGATGCATATTCCGAGAATTCAAGCCTGTAAATGCAGACCTTAACCCTTATCATACTGAGGCTAAAAGCTTCAAATCTGTACACTGCCATATGCACGCTACATTATAGTACTTACAGATAGGGATATAGACCAAATGGCTTTAGTTCAAGGGTGGTGCCAGGTGTTATTCTGGCATTACGCTTGAGCTATTTTACCAGTCAGACTGATATCACACACTGGTTAATCCCTTCCCTCCACTGTACGCATATTTTGTTACTACTCCGTGTCCATTTAACGACAAAAAGCCACAACCCTCCAAGGAACATGGACACCGATTGTTCTCAGCAAGAGGCATAGATCCTCATGAGCCCCCGCAGTCGCGGGGGCTCATGAGGATCTATGTCTCTTGCAGTTCGATCGCGTTCACTTTTTCTCGGCAGTGAAGGGGTTAACGTCTGTAGTCCACTAAAGACCGAGGTTATGCCGGCTGTAGAAATTACGTGCTTCAAGGACCTGTGAGCTCTGTCTGTTTCAATCAATTATTTTGCATCGAAACAACAAGAAACCTCAGTGCAGACATGCGGCCCGAGGACCTTTTGCTAACTACGGTGGTAATGGCGTCGTTTCTTGGCAAAGCTAGGCACATGTACGGCACTCACGTTGCTAAAAAAAAAAAAAAAAAAAAAAAAAGTAGAAAAGAATGTAACTGCGGCCACTTTTCGATTTCAAACATGTCCACAGCAGGTGACAAGCCAGTACTTTTGTTTGTGTGTTTGCCCAGTAAACACGAAAAGTCGCCCGGCGCCCACTGGCGTGCTCGCTTTGAAAACAACAAAAACCGACTGTCGACATCGCCGAGACCATTTACGGGGTTCAACTCGGCGAAGCTGATGGGGTTGAGTTCGATGGATATAAAGACTGTTACACAGACGGTCCAGAGATTTACACACATGACTTTGACGCCTAGGTGTTACAACCATCTCGCACCCAGTGCAACGTCGGTCTGGTAGCGTGTGTGCATTGGAATATTAACAGTCACGTGATAAAAAGCTAAGCATTTTCGTTTACGGCAATGTAAACGTTCATTTGTGGTGCTGTTTGGCAAAACACAGGCCCAGGAATGCCTGAGTGAGCCTAAATCCTGCGCGTGCCACTAAGGTGCTCCGCGATAGCAGAGCACCTTGCTTAGTGGCATGCGCAGGATTTACAAGCTCACTCATGCAACTGGTCCCAGAAACTCTACACCAAATACGTCCCCTGACATCGACTCCTCTGTGGGAACAGGACTTATTCCAAAATCAGAAAGAGGTCAGAGACAGTAGACCGAGCACGTTTATGGTAAGGAAAAGGCAATGGGTTACGTCACTTTATAGTAAGAACTAAAGAGGTCGTTTGGCTGGGTCGCCAGGATTATTGTGGTATGCGTCAGGTTGCAGTCAGTCGTTCTGCTATACCGTGTAAGTGCCTCAAACTGTGCGGATTTTAACAAGTAAACTTCCTGAGAAAACACCTTCTCACGAGTGCCGGTGCGGCCTGAGGGGCAGGTGAGAATATAGACCACTTGTGGGTAGAGCAGGCTGGATGAATCCAAGGAATGTTCAGGGAAGGCGGGCCATGCAATGTTTTACCTACTTCTGTTTTTCGAGATATAACCTCTGCAGATGCCAAAAGATAACTATATCTCACAGATAGTAACTCGCGTCCGGGGTTTTCTATTATGTAGGATTCCTGGAAATGTGCAACAAATGTTTTATCATGTGCAGAGGACATAACATTCGTATGTTTAGAGATCTGTGTGACCTCGCAGGCAGTTCTCGGCGCCCATAAATGCCAAGAGTGACTGTGTGATGTTATCTGAGCCAAGGAGTTGAGAGTTCTGAGGAAAAAACAAACAAACAAAAAGACAACAAAAACAAAAAACAATAACAACAACAACAGTCTTGAAATCAGGAAAAGTTTAAGTGTATGAAACGATGAAACACACCGAATACTGCCCTGTGAGCCTGCCTCATTGACTAAGTAGCAAATGTCCCCGCGGCCTAAGAAGTGAACTGGGTAGAGAATAGGGAGGGGTGGTTTAAGTACACTGCCTAATGGACCGAGCACACAGAGCTTGACATGGGAAAAGTCCAACTGCAAACAGTCACCCGCAAAACATAACATCAGCTTGTTAATAGAACCACTGTCACTTTCCTTTCTTATTTAACCCATTCAGTACTGACGCACCACAAGAAGGTATGGGTCGACCGTGACAGTTCAAGGGTGTTGCCAGAATCGCTTGGCGCCTGATGGCGCCAAGCGATTCCGCTGCCACCACCCTTGAACTATCATGGTCAAATCATATCCGTCTCCTGAACTGTACGGTACACTTCAACTGACAAATTTCTAGTTTACAAATTTCGACCTTAGGGTCCAATGTGTCAACACACTGAACTCTAGGAACTCTTGAGACAAAGTTTCCACCAGGCGCCAAACGATTCTGGCACCACCCTTAACTATCACGGTCTAATCATACCCGTCTCCTGAACTGTAAGGTAGGCTTTAGCTGACAACGTACAGATTTATAATTTTGACCTTAGGATCCAATGTGTTAACACACTGATCTCTATGGACAAAATTTCCACACTGGAAGTAGACCTCCGAAGATTGGATTACAGTTAATGAGAAAGGTCGACCATGGTAGTTCAAGGGTGGTGCCAGCATAGCGGCTTGGCACCTGGAGGTGCCAAGCTATGCTGGCGCCACCCTTAAACTATAATGGTCGATCAAATCTTGTTTTGGTGTGTCAGGGCTGAATGGGTTAAATAGAAGATAGATTTACTCTACAGGCTGAACTAACTTTGATCTTGAATAACTTGGCTAGGTACGTGTTTCACTGCTTTATTTGTGCCTGTGCCTGTGCAGGCAAAAGACAGTATGTCCATTTCTGTGAAAAGCGAGATTTTCATTGCGATACAGCGAAAATCTTGCTTTTCACAGAAGACGGACTTAGGGCAGACTTCCTCATTTACAAGTCATATAGTTTGTGAAAAGTTTTACATCCTCTTCGTACAAGTTTAAGAAGTCTTTTCATAGTGAATATTTTGGCTCTCATGGCAAGTGTTTGCTTTATTTCTGTATAGCCACTTTCTCATGAAACAACTATGTGAACTATGTGAAGTCTTAAATCACAATTATGTTATATATGTGTTTAACCCTTATCATTCGGAATACACCTGTGTGTGAAATAAGTTTGACCATAATAGTTCTAGGGTAATTGGCGATTCCAAGCGCCAAGCTATTCTGGCACTACACTTGAACTAAAACCATTGGTCTATATCCTTATCTGTAAGTACTATAATGTATCTTGCATATGGCAGAGTACAAATTTGACTGTACATTGCTTAACGTCCCGACAGCAACAAGGCTTTCTCAGGACGTGCCTGCACTGTTTGTGAAAAAACTAAACAGAACATTGAATGTATGTCGCCAGCCGGTCAAATACATTAAATAAACCTAACACAGGGCCTAAATAAAGCCAAGACCATTTAGCAACCCACATCCAACATCAAGAGTTACAGGCAGTGCAGACAGTAGGGAGAGTTTTAAAAAGGCAAATACAGGTGAATGGACAAAGGGTAGACAGAAACATGCCCCAGAATGGAGAGATAAACCCACCCTGTGGGGCTGACAGGGTGACCCTGGGAACTAAAAAATACCTAACCCCACCCAAGTCCCCCAGGGCAGACCCGGGTGGGGGTACAAATTTGAAGCTTATAGACTCAGTATGTTATGGGTTATTATAAAGTATAATTTAGAGAATCTCAAGTTAGAGGCAAAGGACCCGGGGCGCCGGGGGAGGAGGGGTTGCTTTCCCTTCCCCTCGCCAACACCCACTCCGAAAGGAAATATAGGTGACGGGGGTAGAGTATCCCATACCCCCCCCCCCACCCCCATACCCCCCCCCCCACACACACACACACCTCCCTCTTCCCCCTTCTTTGATTTGTTGGAGGCTGGAAAGTAACATAATAATAATAATAATAATACTGTTATTATATAGGCGCTTTTTCTCAATTTTGGGGAAATCGACTCAAAGCGCCGCGCCTGAAACCCTCACACACTCACGAAACAGACACGGATTTTACACCATTTAAGACAAACACAGTACAAGACAAACGAAGGGCCAGTCAGCTACTGAAGTTACAGAGATTTTTGATCGCTTGTATTTGAAATTTGTAAAGTGGCCTGAGACCGGTACCAAAGTGTGGGGGTGGGTGGAAGAACCGGAGTACCCGGAGAAAGAACCCCCGACGGTCCGCCCGAATTAACGGTGACACTTACCAGAGGAGAAAAGTCCCAACGCCGGATCCCGGTATCGAACCGCGCACCTTTGGCATTGGTGGCAGGCGCCTTAACCACTGCGCCACGGACCGCCCCGTTAGGCTCGCCCCCCCCCCCCCCCCCCCGCAATCCAGCCATCTCCCCCTCCCCCACCCCCTCTTCGAGCCTCCCATCTCCCATCCCCCTCCACCCTCCCCCGATAAAAATAGCACGCTATGTACTGTCAATACAGAAAAGGAAGTACAAGTGGACACTTGAACACAAAATTCTACACTGTATCTGTGTAAAAAAAAAAGCCTAATTAGTTAACCCATATCATACTGAGGCTAAAAGCTTCAAATTTGTACACTGCCATATGCAAGCTACATTATAGTACTTACAATACAATACAATACAATACAATACAATACAATACAATACAATAATACTTTATAATAATACTGTATTACAGATAAGGATATAGACCAATGCCTTTAGTTCAAGGGTGGTGCCAGAATAGCTTGGCGCCTAGAGGCGCCAAAGCTATTCTGGCACTACCCTTGAACTATTTTAGTCAAACTTATTTCACACACTGGTGTATTCCAAATGATAAGGGTTAAACATGAAAAGAGACAAATAACGTGAAAGAAAAGCAAGAGGAAGAGAAGAAATAGGCACATGAACCTAGAACACTGAATGGCCGGAAAGAAAAGTGAAGCACTCAGTAAGCAAAAGAGCCTCGGACCGACGTCGGGCCAAGGATCTTTGCTAACTAGGGGACTCTCCAGCGGCACAGTGGGTGTACAGGGGGTTACAGTCACGACTTTACATCGTTTAGTCAATCACGACTCACGAAAATTAAGATATCTGTCACGATTTTGAAGACCTTTTCATTTAGAAATCACGGATCCATACGACTGTCTTTGACGAGTCACGAAAAAAATTAACCCATATCACCCCCTAGGCCGTAATTGGCAAAACATTTGAAGGTGTCACCTAACAACTATGTTCCAGCTACAGATCCTCCATGATCATTCAAGGGTAGTGCCAGATTAGCTTCAGTGGCGCCATCAGGCGCCATGCTCATCTAGCAACAATCCTTAAATTATCATGGACGATCCAATTCCTGCTGTACTGGTGCGTCAGGGCTAAATGGGTTAAACTGACCTGCATATGGCGTGTCGGGAATTTAACCCTCCTCCCCCCCCCCACTTCCCCCCCCAATCAGAAATCAGAAACAGGAAACGCAAGCCGCGAAAACATAACACTCCAGCAAATCAGCTCTCGAGTGAGTTAGCCGTGCCAGTGCCACGCAACATTACACTCCACACTCATTCAAGTGGTCCCTGTAAACAATAGGTCCTCAGGCCGACGTCGGGCCGCTGTTGGGCCGCGCACAGGCGTGCGTGGGGCCAACAGCAGTCGGACGTCGGCCCGAGGGCCTGGTTGCTCAGTCACTAGAGCTGTATCAGATTCATTAGAGCCGGCATTTGTTTTTTGCATTCACGGACAGCAAGTCACTCTTGAAGCAACGAAGGAACAGCTGACGGTAACAAAATCTTTGTGTCGGATTTCGCCCTTATCCCATTCACTGAACACGATCCAACTGCAAGAGACATAGATCTTCATGAGCCCCCGCGACTGCGGGGGCTCATGAGGATCTATGCCACTTGCTGAGACCAGTTTGTATCCATGTATTTTGGACGGTGTTGGTTCAGTTTTGGTCGTTGAGTGGACCACGATTTCAGAGAGAAAAATGTATCTAGAGCGTACGTACAGTGGCAGGGACGGGGTTAAGTAATAAGCAGCTACGGGTTTCCTGTAGACACGGAAAACAACGAACAGAATCTGCTTTGAGCGTCCACCTTTACGAGAGACCCGCCGGTCATTAAAGACCGTCTTTGAGTTGGCTAAAGTGAACAACATGATGGTCTTTAATGACAGGTGGCACATTTTGTCCTTCAAGACTTCCACACCTCATTACAATCTGGACCACACTAAGGAACCTGTATCTGAATTGTATATACCAAAGAGATTCGATGAATGTGCAATACTCGCTCCCTTTTCGGAGTGGGCGGGTTAGGGGGAGGGGGAAGGGGGGGGGGGGTACGTGGTAGTCGTTGTCTAGTATGATACAATGACACCAGACTCACGCACGTAGGGTTCTTGTAAAAAAAAACTTTTCTCAGCTGCAACTCGTCACATTGGCACAAGGCAGTAGACCACACTGGAGTAACAGTTCCAACACGTGGCTACTTTATTCTCACGATGCACTCTCAGCACACTCCACTGATCCACAAATGCATCCACACTTTTGACACACTGCGTCTCTCACACATCGTATAGACATATTTCCTAACACCCTTTAAAAAAAATACTATTACAGATTTCCAGAACATTCTAGCAAACTACACAACTCAACCAGTCAGAAAAGAAAACATAACTAAAACTTATTAATATTCATGAAAAAGAACTCTAGATCCGACTACAAATTTCCACTACCATCTAGGCGCATTCAATAAAATGTTACGAAATGTAGCCAGCAACGTTAACATCATATTGAGGTCACTAGAATAATCGCGCCGTTTCGAGAACGTTCTAGATCGGACGGACTCCAACAAAGTAGCGAAAATATTATGCAACATTCTAGCTACACAGAAATCGATCGCAATTCTCCAGGCAAAACATGAATCCTACTAAAAAGGTACATAATTCTTATTCAAAATAACTCAAATATCGGGATCTTTCCTATGATCAACACACACATGCTCTCAAAAGAATAACACAACCACAAACGTGACGGGGGTGGGGGTGCGGGTTGTCTGCATTCACTGCTTCCAGTCATTTACTTAGCACCGCCCTCTATTTCCGTATTTGATTGATTGATCGATTGTTTGATTGATTTCGCCTTCCCAATTTCAAATGTAAAACATGTGGCGGTCGTGCCTTCTCCCATATTGGCCCCGCCTCTTGGAACAGCCCCTGTCAAACGCTCTCCTCATTCAAATCACTTCTCAAATCCCACCTCTACAATGCTGCCTTTTACTAGTTCATTTCCCTAGCCATGCACAATTCATCACCACTGTCACGTGTGTGTGTGTGTGTGTGTGTGTGTGTGTGTGTGTGTGTGTGTGTGTGTGTGTGTGTTTGTGTGTGTGTGCGCGTGTGCGTGTGTGTGTGTGCGTGTTAGCTGTTAGTCTTTTCATTGTATCAGCGCTTAGAGCTACTTTTAAAATAAACGCTTGACTTTATTATTATTATTATTATTGTGTGCTTTGACCAAACTAGATCTATGGTCACTGGTCGATAGTTATTGCAAAATTCTCTACCCTTGCAGTGCTTTTTTTCTAATTACTTCTAAATTATTAGCACAGGCAGTCAACCCTTCTTTCGTTCAAACAACGAATCAGTATAAATACAAGCATGTCACAGACGTGACAAACTAAACATATTAAAAGCACGCAAAGGCATGATCGACATAATCGATTACAGAAACAGTCTATGATTACCTCTACTTGTGTTTACTGGGAAATACTAGTTCATAGATCGATACTGTTGCAGTGGTGGCACGCAACATACTTTATTAACCCCTTCACGGCCGAGAAAAAGAGAAACGCGGTCCACGTGCAAGAGGCATAGATCATCATGAGCCCCCGCATTCGCGGGGGCTCATGAAGATCTGTGCCTCTTGCGGACTCCGCTTTGTATCCAGTTTTCTTGGAGAGGTTGGGAGTCTTTGGCGCTGCGTGAACAAAGACTTCAGAAATAAAATATGCGTTTAGAGGCATGGAAAGGGTTAATAGCAGACGCCTTACACCCCTCCCCTCCTCCACACAACACCCCCCCCCCCCTCCGCCTCCTCCATACCCCCTTCCCTCCCCGCCCCCAAAAAGCACTTCATAGGAACTTAGCCGTGGGATACACAGTGGGGAGTGTCTCCGGTCCTGAAGGCAGCAGACGACAACCCTAGATCATTGCCCACTTAACCTTTCCTTACTTCTGTTAAACTTTATTTTATTTTTAATTTCGAGCTTCCTTCTTCAGTCTACTGCTACCCACTTGTGTCTGCAAGAGACACAGATTTAAATCTTTTTTTTTTGTCAATGAAGCTTGAGAAAGCAGCAGGTATGGATCATCATAAGACCCTGATGCGGCGCTCATGAAAAATCTAACCCTCTTGCAACTGGTAGGATCGACGATATTTCATTAACTCATATTAGCCCCAAAACACCACAGCTAGACTTGGATTGAACATGACAGTTCAAGGGTGGTGCCAGAATAGCTTGGCGCCCACAGGCGCCAAGCTATTCCGGCACCACCCTTAAACTATCATAGTCGATCTGTTCCTGAATTATAATACAGTCTTTAGAGGACAAATCAAACATTTGGAAATTTCTATTCTGACACCACCCTTGAACTATGGTGGTCGACCTGTCTCATGAATTGGAATACAGTCTTCAGAGGACAACACTCCAAACTTCGGGGATTTCGACCTTGAGGCCCAATGGGTTAACACATTCGAGACGTGCTGCATTCGGACACGTAGCTTAATGTCGCGTATCCAAATAAAGCACGTCTCGAATGAGTTAACACTTCTACTCCATACGAATGAAATATTTAAACTGCAAGAGGTATGAACTCTCATCGCGCCCTGCATTCTCAGGGTCCCATAAGAATCCGTGACTCTTACTTTAACCCCTTCGATGCCGGCGATCACGAATTTTCGCATCTGAAACCACTGCACACTGGCCGACATTCGTGTGAAGAACACATGTAAATGAGACACAACAAAAGATGAAGAACACAGGACTAACAAGAGACATAACTCCTCATGAGCCCCCGCGACAGCGGGGGGTCATGAGGGTTTATGTCTCTTGCAGCTGGGTAGCGTTCGCCTTGCCCCGTCAGTTAAGGGGTTAAGGTAGGCTCGGTCGGACTCCTTACCGGCTATGCTCTTCGAAACTATGATCACGAGGCGAGATGCATTCTGTTAAGTGTGTCGCGCTCGGGGGACCTAGACTTTGAGATCCTTTGCGACTGCTTGGCGGCCCCTTAGGCAGAGGTCATTAGAACTTTGCTGACTTTTACACAGATTCATTCGAGTGCAGACAGCAGGTGGGTGTTTATTTTGGTTCTAATTGTTGGATTCAGGATTTTTAATTTTTTTTTTTTTTGTTTTTGTTGTTGCTTGGATTAAATTTAGAATCTGGGGCATTCAATTTAAAAGAATTCAACTTATATAGCACAGCTTCCCGCTCTTAACTCATACGGCAGTCCCGACACACCACAACAAGACATGGATCGAGCATGATAGTTCGAGGGAGGTGCCAGAATAGTTTGGCACCCACAGACGCCAAGCTATTCTGGCACCACCCTTGAACTATCATGCTCGATCTGTCTCTTCTTCTTCTTCTTCTTGTCGTTCGCAGTGGGCTATACGGTCAGTCCAGCACCGGCGATGAATGACGTCGTTTTCTCCAGGTCTTCTCGACTGCGTAGAGATCTATCTCATGAATTCAGTTGGCAACTTCAAATGAAATGTGGGTATTTCGGTCTTGGGGTAGAATGAGTTAAAGCTAAATCACGCAGGCAAAATGTAACAATGTCATTGCCAATTATGTCTTTGAAAGCAGGGGGAATTCGATACCGAATAATTGCATCAGTCGAACGAACACGGATAACATCTTCAAAACAAAATCCTGGAATCCACTTCATCCAAAACCCTCTACGCTACCATGAACACACTCCTAGGCACTTCTAAAGACTCTCCTCTTCCCAACACACACAGCAAAGAAGAACTCCCGTCCGCTTTTTCCACCTATTTCTCCGACAAAATCCAAACTCTGCGCAACACACTCGACACTCTGCCTTCTCCGCCTTGCCTTCCTGACCCCCCCCCCCCCCTTTTCCGGCACTCCCCTCTCGTCCTTCCGCCCCGTCTCTCAGGACGAAGTCCTCAAGACCATAAAGTCCATGACTTTCAAAACCTGCGAACTAGACCCCCTCCCAGCTTCTCTCTACCGGGACGGCCTTCCAAAACTTTTGCCCTTCATCACCGACATCATCAACACATCTCTAGAAAATGGCTCCGTCCCCGATATCTTCAAGTCCGCCATTGTCCGTCCTCTCCTCAAAAAAACACAACCTCGACCCAAACGATCTCAAGAACTATCGCCCAGTCTCCAATCTCTCTTTCCTGTCCAAGCTTCTTGAGAAGGTTGTCCTCAACCAGCTCGACCTCAACCTCGCCGACAACAACCTCCTCAGTCCCTTCCAGTCTGCCTATCGCAAACATCACAGCACTGAAACAGCCCTTCTACATATCCTAAACGACCTGCTTATCTCCACCGACTCGGGCAACATCTCCCTTCTTACGCTACTCGATCTCTCTGCCGCCTTCGACATCATAGACCACTCTATCCTCCTCCATCGCCTTCACCACTCCTTTGGCATCACTGACTCTGCTCACTCCTGGTTTCTCTCCTACCTCTCCGACAGACAGCAATCAGTCACCATCGACGGCGTCTCCTCCAACCCAGTCAGGCTCTCCTGCGGCGTTCCACAGGGGTCCGTCTTGGGTCCGGTCCTTTCACACTCTACACCTCTCCCCTGTCCAACATCATCCAGTCTCACCACATACACCACCATCTCTACGCTGACGACTCACAACGACTAGGCAAAGACAAACTCGACAACACTCAGTCACTACTGACTCGCACGGCTGACTGCTACGAAGACGTGAAAAACTGGATGACAGCAAACAAGCTCAAACTGAACGACGACAAAACGGAAGCCATGCTGGTAGGCACTCGCCAGAAACTTTCCCAGCTCCCCCCTTCTCTCCACCTTCAACTCGACAGCACCCTTATCTCCCTCTCTGACTCGGTCAAGAACCTCGGCGTTATCCTCTATTCCTCTCTTTCCATGACCAGCTTCGTCTCCGCCACGGCCCAGGCATGTTATTTCCACCTCCGCCGCATCAGTCAGATCAGAAAATACCTCACTACCGAAGCTGCCACCAAACTCGCTGTCTCTCTCATCTTATCTCGCATCGACTACTGCAACTCTCTCCTTTCCGGCCTTCCTCACTCTACCACTCTCACTCTACAGCGCGTCCAGAACAATGCTGCCCGCCTCGTCCTCAGAAAGAAAAAATCCGACCACATCAATCCCCTGCTCAAGCTCCTTCACTGGCTCCCCATCCCCCAACGCATCCAATACAGGATTCTGTCTCTCTGCTACAAATCCCTGAACAACTACGCTCCTACCTATCTCTCCAACTTACTTCACCCCTACACTCCTTCCCGCTCCCTCCGCTCTGCCTCCGACCCTCTCCGCCTCCTCATCCCCCGCACCAAACTCAGCACTTTCGGCCCCCGCTCCTTCTCCGTCTACGGTCCATCCACCTGGAACACCCTCCCACTCTCTCTCCGTCAGAAACACTCTCTCTCCTCCTTCCAGTCCGCCCTCAAAACTCACCTCTTTGAACAGTTCTAGCACTATATCACTACACTCCCCACCCCAAGCTGACCGTCGTAATGTATTTTCACTATTTGTGGTACATGAGTCATTCTCTAAAGCGTGCGCATGCGTGTGCGAGTTGTGAGTGCGCGCTTAGAGTTTTAATTATTATAAGATAAGCGCATTATAAATACCGTAATTATTAATTATTATATAAATACGGTCAGCAGAAGACAACGAGGTCAGTGCGCGTGAGTTTCTTGGTCTTTTGCAAGTGGTTAGTGTTTCGTTTTTAGTCTCGGTAGGGAACGGATTGAATAAGATTTGGCATCTCTCTCCCCGAGTGCGAGGCCGTTATAAAGGTGAGTGTGTGCGTGCGTGTATATGTGCGTGCGTGTATGTATGTGTGCGTGTGTGTGTGTGTGTGTGTGTGTGTGTGCGCGCGTGTATATGTGCGTGCGTGTATGTATGTATGTGCGTGCGTGTATATGTGTATATATGTATGTGCGTGCGTGCGTGCGTGCGAGCCTGAGACGTGGAACCCAGTAAGCAAAGGTCCTCGGGCCTACGGCGGGCGCAGGGGCCCCGCGCACGGCTGTGCGCGGGCCCTCTGCGGGCGTCGTTGCCGGCCCGAAAACGTTTTGCTACTGGGACACACTTACCTATTTCCTAGTAAGCTAAGGTCTTGCTACTGTGGAAGGCACCACCACACTATCCACGCCATCAAATTTGCTCGCTTAATTGTCCCATTATGCTGTAACAGCGAACGCGCACTTCGTCACTGGGCTATTGTCAATATAACTGCCTCAGAGACTAAGGCCTGCATCAACAAACGAGACATGAACGACTAGTAAATGCCCGGTGAGGACCCCCTCCACCCCCCTCCCCCCCTCCCCCCCCCCCCCAAAAAAAAAAAGAAAAAAAAAAAAAAAGTCCCCAAACCGGCGTGGGCCTTGGTCCACGCACTGTGAGGGCCAAGGGCCAGTTGCGCCAGTGAAGGCCTAGTCCTGCGACAGCCCCTAAGTGAGGTGCTCCGCTATACATCTGTGCCAGCCACTAAGCAAGGTCCTCCGCTCATGCTTAGTCGCTGACGCAGGACTAAGCTCACTCGTGCAACTGACACAGTGCCATGCGCGGGCTAGGGCCGACATCGTTCCCAATAAGACCGATAAGTTGCTCACTGAGAAAGATTATCGCTCAGTTTTGTGATAATTCTTCTTCTTCACATTGAAATTAATGTTCTGCGCGCATATTCCTGGATTCGTTATCACTACGTGCAATTTTTTCTAGCGAAATTGCTTTTGGCGTTTATATCGCCTTAGACACAGCATCGCATGCGATAAAATGCTATATTAAAAGCTAAAACTTAGAAGAATTTTGAAAATCCACTGGCCAGAGAGGATCGGCAACGTCAGACTCTGGGAGAGAGCAGAGCAGATAACAGCAGAGAATGAAATTGGGCGAAGAAGATGGGGATGGATCGGTCACAGCCTGAGAAAGCCAGCTTCCAGTATCACTAGGCAGGCATTGTCATGGAACCCCCAGGGACAGAGGAAAAGAGGTAGGCCGAGAAACTCCTGGCGTCGAGACCTCCAAGCAGACATCAAGAGACTGGGAACCACCTGGAGTAGAATCGAAGGAGAAGCACAGGACAGGAGTTGCTGGAGGTCTCTCGTCGACGGCCTATACTCGGGTAGGGGTGACAGGCGTAAGTAAGTAAGTAAAAGCTAAAACCCTCTGTTTATCGCACACATAGTCGATTGCAACGTTCCACAGGAAAACGCCATAAATCGACGCCAATACGGGGTTTAAGGCGGACTTTAACCCCTTTAACTGCCGGGTAAGGCGAGCGCTACCCAGATGCAAGAGACATAAATCCTCATGAGCCCCCGCGACAGCGGGGGCTCATGAGGATTTTTGTCTCTTGTTAGTCCTATGTTTCTTTGTGCCCATTTCTGGTCCCATTTCACTCGTGTTCTTCACGGCCCGTCAGCGTGCGGTGGTTTCAGACGCGAAATCCGTGATCATTGACAGCAAAGGGGTTAACCATTATCAGTCGGAATACACCAGTGTGTGAAATAAGTTTGACTAAAATAGTTCAAGGGTAGTGCCAGAATAGCTTTGGCGCCTCTAGGCGCCAAGCTATTCTGGCACCACCCTTGAACTAAAGCCATTGGTCCATATCTTTATCTGTACGTACTATAATGTCACTTGCGTATGGCAGTGTACAGATTTGAAGCTTTTAGCCTTAGTATGATATGGGTTAAGAGAATGAGCATCGCATCCCAACAACAACATTAACATATCTCGCCAGAGCTCAAGCGACTGCCGAGACCGTGAAGAAATGGTGTCCGTTTACACAAAGACTTAACTTCGCTTTAACCTTTGCCGCCTAAGGTCACACTGGGTACGACATGTGACACCGCTTGTGGGCAGATAATTGCGATATAATTACCTCCCTTGTCAAGGTGTCGTGTGCAGGCGGCCTAATGAGCGACGCGGGTGAAAGGAGCTTTTTGAAACCTGCCATTACCGTCTGCAGGTGATGTCTCCAACTTTCCAGTCCGAGCAAGAAAAAGGTGGCTGCCAAGCGTCTAAACTGCGAGAAAATAATCAGCAAAGAAGAAGAAGAAGAAGGAAGAAAGAAAAAAAAAAAAAAAAAAAAAAAAAAAACACGCTTCAGAAAAAGCCCGAAATAGTTAGGCTTCGAAATGACAGATTATAAAAAGAAGCAGGCATAAAAGCAACAGGCATAGGGCCTCATGAGCCTGTAGGTAAATCAAAGTGCCACAGTTGCAGTGCGCCTGAATTGATCAGGTCGTACTCCATAGGAAATAGATTTGTCCCCCAAAAATCCGCCCGTCAGAGCCGTCTGTTATCACTTCGGTGCCGTGGACGTTAAACCCCGAAGTAACCAACCAACCTCATGAGCCCTTGAGGCCGCAGTAGCTTAAACAAGTCTAAACTACTGGTAACTACTTGTAAGATCGATCTCACGAATTAATTCATTTAACCCCAACACACCACAGCAAGACATGCATCTGTCACGACATGCCTGACAGAGTCAGGGTACCGTGGACAATGCAAGCGCTAACACTCGAGAAACCCACCCACTCTAAATAAATCACACAACACCAATGATAAACAATCGACTTTTATTACTTACACTTACTCTAACACCACCCCAACCCACTAATGCCTCACACCCTCACACATACACACACATTCACTCATATAACACATTAACACATGAAAATGATTAATTGACAGATGAAAATTGACCATGGCTATGCAAGGCGGGTACTTTGTTTCTGTACAGTGTCCTCTGTCCCTCACTAGACAGGGTGGCTCATAATGTAATATTACCCCGATACCCCGAAGAGCACTGTTGCCGCGCTTGCCCACCACCCTGCACCGGTACAGGAACGGTGGAGCTTGACTCAGGATTCCAGAGTACTTGCTCTGGCAATACTGCTGCCGTCGCCCCTCGAACGTCTGCTACCCACGCGCGGAACGTTGAATCAGCCTGCTGTAGCCCAATGTCAGAGCACTTCGGCTTGCCAACCCGGACTGACCGAGGCCACCGCGCAGACGATGGTACAGCTCCTGATGATGCGTCACCGTTGATGATCATGGAAGATGAAGAAATCGAAGAAGTCGAAGAACTCGACGAAATCTAAGAAGTCGAAGAAGTCGAAGAAATCTGAGAAGCCGAAGAAATCTGAGAAGTGCACTGCAAAAAGGCGCACTGTCAGTCAAAGTGCCAATACACAGTTAATTGTAGAATAGCACGCATTTCCTGCATTTATTCACAAACCATGTGAGTTGTGTCTCTCATCTCATCCTGTAGAGGTTATCTTCCTGCTAGTACACTAATACCCGTCTTGGCCATATTACATAATATAAAATCATGATAAAAATGATTTCGATGTACATTCAATATTCACCATGTTTACATTATTTTATTAATATACTATACTTTTAAATTTTGAAATTTAACTTTACTAATAAAAACTTTTATCTTCATTTATTACCACTGTCCAAAAACCAACATTATCAAAATAGTCACATGTACATATAAATATATGAAATAATCACCAAAAAACATTGATTGTACATTGCTTAACGTCCCGACAGCAACAAGGCTTTCTCAGGACGTGCCTGCACTGCCGGCTTGTGAAAAAAAAACAACCAACTAAACAGAACATTGAATGTATGTCGCCAGCCGGTCAAACACATTAAATAAACCTAACACATGGGGCCTAAATAAAGCTAAGACCATTTAGCAACACACATCCAATATCAAGAGCTACAGGCAGTGCAGACAGTAGGGAGAGTTTAAAAGAGGCAAATACAGGTGAATGGACCTCGGGTAGACAGAAACACATGCCCCAGAATAGAGAGAAAACCCCACCCTGTGGGGCTGACCAGGGTGACCCTGGGAACTAAAAAATACCTAACCCCACCCAAGTCCCCCAGGGCAGACCCGGGTGGGGTACCAAAAAAAAAAAAAAAAAAAAAAAAACCACCCCACATGACAATTTTATCAAATTACATCTAAGGCCCAATATAAATATATATATTTCGAAAAATATCCACTTTAATTAATTTTGACAACAAGGCGCCTCACTTCCTTTAAATTAGTTCTATTAATAGAACCCCCCCCCAAAAAAAAAAAAAAACCGCACTTGGTCCTTTAAATAAACCCACTCGGCGACAACCGAATATAAATAAATAAATCCGAAACTCACTGCATTACAACCTAACCTAAAAACATGGTTAAAAACTTGATTAAAGCATTACTAAAAACAAATAAATGAACAAACTCTTCCAAACTTATGTACACATTTACACACCCGAGAGTACAGCACTGAGCTCCCTGAGTAAATAGCATGAATAGTTACCTTTCACTTGTGAGTCCTCCGGCAGGACGAGACAAACAAGACGAACACGAACCGGGGGAGTCTTCTGTCGAGCAGCAGCCGTCGTCACTTGGTCTCTCGGACACCCAGAACCAGGAACACTGGCAGTGGTATTGCAGGGAGGGTAACACAACCCTCACACAGCTTGTCAAGGGCTCCAAACAAGGCCGCACCCTGACCCAGACCCTCACTGAGCTAGCTAACTCGACTGACTGACCCGTAATATCCTTCTGCTACATCGCAGTTAGACTGTTCGGTTAAAGCTACTTGCCGAAAGCGTGCAACCGCTGTAATCGTTCACCGTTAAGCTAGCTGCACGGGCTTTACGCTTACGTTTACAACTCTCCTAACCTAAGGCTATTTTCGGCGACCTCGATTTATTACAAAAAAAACGACTTGAGAAAAATAATTTTAAAAAACATGTCACATCTGTTACGTGACAGCATCGACCATGATAGTTCAAGCGTGATGCTAGAATAGCTTGGCGCCCCTAGGGACAACAGCAAGACATAAATCGACCATGATAGTTCAAGAGTGGTGTCAGAATAATTTGGCGCCTGTAGGCGCCAAGCGCTATTCTGGCATCACCCTTGAACTATCATGGTCCATCTGTCTCCTGAATTATAATATCGTCTTCAGTGGACAAATCCAAAATGTAGGGATTCGACAGCTTGGGGCACAGTGGGTTAACACTTTTCGAGACGTGAATCGACCATGATGGTCAAGGGTGATGCCAGAATAGCTTGGCGCCATAAACTATCATGGTCTTTCTGTGTCCTAAATTGTAATACAATCTTCAGAGGACGACTCCAGAATTTAAGGATTTCATCCTAGCGACACAGTGGGTTAACACATTCAAAGCGTTCTGCATTCGGATGCGCGGTTTATTGCAACGTATCTGAATGCAATACGTATCGAAATAGTTAACACTTCCGCTCCAGACGAATGACGCATTTCCCTGGATGAGAAGGAAAAAGCATTTCCACCCTGAGAAGGCAAAAGACAGTAAGCCAATCTTTGTAAAAAGCCAGTTTTATCTTTTTTTTTTTTGGTAATACTATACACAATTTCACTTTTCACAAAATGGGCGTCCTGTCTTTTGCTGCTTTCACAGCACAGCGATTACCGGGTTGATTTCTTTTTCGTTTTATTTCAAAGCGTGTTTTGTTTTCTTTGTTACTTCTTTCTAAAACTGTCCCACCCCCACCCCCCCAAAAAAAAAAAAAAAAAAAAAATAATAATAAAAAAATGATGTAACTCTGATAGACTTCCTCAGTGGTGATGCAGTAGGGGGGAATTTAAGGGTAGTGCCAGATTACGAACTAATCTGGCACTAGCCTCGAATGTGAAAAGGGCCAAGCCGTAATCTGGCACTACTACCCTCGAACCGCGTGGCTGTTGTACGGAATATCGGATTTTCCATCGGAAAGACGTGGTGTCGTCCCTAGTCGCATAATTATATAGTAGTGGGACATGGCAACATGCATTTCATACAGCAAGGCATTTGCAAATCGAGGTCCCGGTCACACCTTTTCTACATAAATTACATCGCTTATAACAATCTTTGGATACAAAAGCAGCAAACATAATTTAGTTTCCCAGGCACTCCTTAATATCCTAAGTTCATTAAACTTTACTTGAAGCTAATGAGTAGTGTTTTTTTTCCTTTTAAAAAAATAAGGAAAAAAGAACATAAATTGTTTAGGGAACGTAATTATGTTTGCACTGTGCCGGGAGTGTAATAGCTTCTGTTTTACCAAGATTAATTACGACGCAACAGCACGAGACTGGTGCATCTTTTCATATACTACGTGGTTCTTACTCCGCCGAGCCAAAGAATGGCAAAGAGGAAGGAGCCTAAATGAACCAATGAAATTAGAGCATGAAACATCCAAAATAAACCAATGAATGTGGAGGACGGAGCAGTCTTAATGAACGGCACAATCAACTCACGGAAGATGGGGTCAGTTGCATGTCAGCTTAAATTCTGCGCAAGCCAGTCAGCAGCGTGCTCCGCTATGGCGGAGCACCATGCTTAATGGCTTGCGTAGGATGTATACTCACTCATGCAATTAAACTCACTCATGAATGCAACTGCGACACTTTAATGTAGTCACGGTAGCGTGTGCAGGAGTTATGCCCGCTCATGCAACTGGCCCATGGTAATCTCTTTTTCTGAAGTAGTAAGTCAAGACAATAACAAGCCAGACTCATCAAGACTTGACGGGATCACCAAGCCATTAACTATTGCAGAGTGCATCATTTATTAGAGAAAGAAAGAACCTTTGAAGATGGTTTAGCGTTGGAAAGTCTATTCATCAGTTCAGCAGTCCTGCTGTTACCAAGATTGAATATCATCATTAGAACTGCAGCTAACCAGCCATTGTTCTTTACGTTGCAGCAACAGTGTCTCGGTCAATCTCGCACATCTGCAAGAGACACACACTCTCGTGACACCCTTTCTTAGCAGAGGCTTATGATGGTTTAGGTCTTTCCTTCTGAGCACTAACACTGTCGTAGGGATCCTTTCATTGCTTTTCAGTTTCTCAGCCTCTGTCGTTCATGTGCACTCAAGAGGCATAGATTCTCATGAGCCCCTGCTGTCGCAGGGGCTCATGAAAATCTATGCCTCTTGCTTTTAGGTAATGGCTCAGAGCACTTGTGTACATGTTTCTTCGTCGAAGCCCATCAGGCTATGAGATTTTTGAGAATGTCGCAACTCTCGTCAACTCTCGTCCTTCCGCTCTTTCTTTTCAGACTAGTCACTGTCTCCTGTCATTTCCCTCTTCACTATAATGTGATCGCCCAATGACCCCTATCTGCCTGATTCCAGCATGCGGTGCAGCCTCAGTATAACCCAAATATCCTGTATTCCGTATGATGTTCGTAACGCTACGTGGCAGCCAGGTCCTTTATGTGTTGTTGTGGTACTGAACTGACATAATCCAGACCAAAAAGGTGACTGCCAAACGTGTAAAATGCAGAGAAGAACCCAATGGAGAAAAAAACACGCTTACAAAAGACAGTTACAACACAATTGTGTTGTAACTGTATTTTCTAAGCGTGTTTCTTTCTCCGCTGGGATCTTCTCTGAATTGACCTAGGTTTGTAAAGAATAACAGAAGATGAAAGATGCGAGAGAGAGAGAGAGAGAGAGAGAGAGAGAGAGAGAGAGAGAGAGAGAGAGAGAGAGAGAGAGAGAGAGAGAGAGAGAAATGAAATGAAACTTTATTTTTCAAGGATAAATGATTAGGTACCTTCAATGACCTTTTTGAGAGAGAGAGAGAGAGAGAGAGAGAGAGAGAGAGAGAGAGAGAGAGAGAGAGAGAGAGAGAGAGAGAGAGAGAGAGAGAGAGAGAGAGAGAGAGATGATGATGATGATGATGAAATTTCATTTTTCAACGGTAAAAAGTTTTGACAGAAAACAAATCGTCATTTTACAAACTTGCCGTTGCTAACATCAGTACAGCATAAAAAAGGGAAAACTATAAAAAATATATTTACATACAAAACCCAATAGCATCATTATATACAGGGGGAAAAGAGAGAGAGAGAGAGAGAGAGAGAGAGAGAGAGAGAGAGAGAGAGAGAGAGAGAGATTTAGAGAGAGAGAGAGAGAGAGAGAGAGAGAGTTTCTTAGTGTTGAACGCTTTGCACCCTCATAAAGACAAACATATTCAGTTGAAGGATGACAAAAAAAAAAAAAAAAAAAAAAAGAATAAAAATAAGGTAATTATAGTTTTGAAAATCAACGCACTTTGCTTTGTTGTTCACAAGATTACAGAAAATATTGCAGCAAGACCCTTGCCCCAGGCGCCATCGGGTCCATTTCCACCCTGCATCCCCGCTGTGACCTCGTGTGACCGAATGAACGCGGTCGATAATCTCTTTTCTCTCCGGAAATACGTCATCTGTAGCTCTCCTGCTCACTTCCGGTCTCTTCTCCTTCCGTAGAAGACTACGATTGATAATGGCCTCGAGGTGTCCGCACATTGCAAAATTATACGACGCGTGATCTTTGACTCCTTTACTGCCAGTAGACGGAGAGTGGATTGCTGAACTCTTTTGTTAATACAACGCGAATGAGTCCCAGCCGTGCAAGAAACGTACACATAAAGGGGTGTCAGCAAGCAGCATAGATCCTCATGAGCCCCCGCAATTGCGGGGGCTCATGAGGATCTATGCCTCTTGCATTTCGCCGCATGCACACGCGAGTTTGGAACACTGATTATTCTGTCTCTATTGTAGAGTTTTTGAATCTACTTTAATCAGTCAATGCCAATATCATTATGCAGACCTATTCTTCTTCAAAGTAGTGCGTTGTATATATCGCATGTGATGCTCTGATTGAAATGGGCGTACCGTCAAGCCTGCGAAAAACTTTTCCCCCAGTACGTTGTAGGTCATCGGGCCGATGTCCACCACTGTTGGCCGACGTCTGCCCGAAGACCTTTATGCTTACTGGGCTATGTATGTTCTTCTCAGCCAGGCGGTGAGATTTTGTCCTACGCGCAAGAGGCATAGCTTTTCATGAGTCTCTGCAGCCATTTGCGTACATAAGAAATTCTTCTTTCTTGTGGTGTAAATGAAATTCAGCTATTTGTCAGATTGAGGGGGAACATCAGGGATAAGGCCAGACGCTGTAAATAAGAATGTATCCGGATATTGCTTCATTATTTTCTGCCACTTGTTCGCCAAGACTGACACATCTCGTTCGTCCGTGCCACTTCGCTGATAATCAGTTTTGCTTCGATCAACGCTCTGTATGTCCAAGGCGCCCATCTGCAAGAAACATAGATCTTCATGAGTCCTCGCAAACTGCTGGGGCTCATGAAAATCGTTGCCTCTTGCTTGCGACATTGTGTATATATGCTGACTTAGTCAATCTGGTCAACGGACGCTCAGATCTCCTTCCCTGCTGCCCGCTGGACGCATGCTTTATTTCTACAATCTGTGTACATTCAACGACCGAAAGCCATAACCGTTCAAGGAACATTGATACACATTGGTCTCAGCAAGAGGCATAGATCCTCATGCACCCCCGAGACCGCGGGGGCGCATGAAGATCTATGCCTCTTGCAGTTGAATTCAGTGTTCAAGTTTCCAGTGATGATGTTTATGATGAAAAAAGAGGGCTTCTGACAATCCATCGACAGGAGGCATGGATCCTCAAAAGTCCCCCCCCCCACCCCCTCGCAAGACTGCAATTGTTTATGAGGATCTATGCCTTTTATTGGCGCAATTTTTAATCCGTATTCCTCAGACGGATTTGGTCACTGAGCTTTTGGACTAATAAGTGAATGTAGAGCTTCTGCATTGGTTTTGGCTTCTGATGCCGATGGTGCTCTGGACATCCACTGCCGGGCTCGTCTTCTATAAAAGGAGCAGATCTTCATGTGTTATGTAGCTCATTAAGCTTAATACCTTTTGCTGGTCACATTTGTATCTACGTTTTTTCATGCAGAGGAGCGCAAATGCCCAATGATCATCATAGAAAGCGTGACCCCAATGGCCAAGAAATTAGTCTGGGTGGGATACCATTACAGGTTCAGGGGGTTATGAGAATTTATGTGACGCATTTGCCGCATTTCCATCTGTATTCCTCGCGCTAAGAGGCTCCAATAAGACACGAGATTACGGTCCTAGAAAGCATGACCCTTGCGGCAGAGAAATTAATTTGGGGCATAGGGGCCTGACGAGTAACGCAAATCCGCTGCGCCACCGCGTGCGCGCGGCCACCGCGTACATAGCTCAATGAGTCAGAATACAAGGAAGGAAACGAAGCACACCCACGAAATCATCTAGCGGCTGTGGCCGGAAGTATCACGGACTTCTTTCTTAACATCTAGAGTTGAACGTTGAACCCTTTAGTACTGAGAGTGCCGTGAAAGAGGCCTCTGTGCACTGCAGTGCATCCATTGTTTTCTGCCGTGTTTACTCTAAAGCCGAAGTGAATTATTCGAAAAGATATTGACAACTGAGCAGTGTTTAAATCAGACTCCATTAAAGTAGACCTTTTCGGGCTGGGGGAAATAGTACCTAAAGCGACTGATACGTGCAGGTCACAAGTTCATGTGGGCAGTAAGACGCACTCTTGTTTTAATTTCATTGGATATGCTAATTTACATAAACCAATGAAAAATGAGCATGGGGCGTATTTCCGGTCACATCTAAAACCCTACAACTCGACGCCCTGCTATGAATGATGCTTGACTGTGCAAAAAAACTTGATACTAAACTATCAGTTTTGATCGGAGGACAAGGTTGGTATAGATTTGTGGCAAAATATCTACCGAGTTTGTTCAGTTCGAGGTTTTAGGCGAATGGTTGCTTTGAGGGGTGAAAACTGCTCTGGAATCACAGTGCTTCGTCGCTTTGTGTGCCTTTCGTTTCCTCCCTTGTATTCTGACTGAGCTTAGTAGGCGCTGGCGCGCATGCGGTGGCGCAGCGGATTTGCATTAGTCAAAGCACTATCGTCAGGCCCCTATGGTTTGGGGGTATCCCATGCTTTTCGACGCGTCCTCGACAAAATGGTGCCTGTCCCGCGTGTACCGCAAAAGATTAGGTGCCCGATGACTTCTGTCGTAGGGTCACGGACGCCAATTACTCTGACAAGAGGCATAGATCCTCATGAGCCCCCGCAGCCTGCGGGGGCTTATGAGGATCTGTGCCTGTTGCAGATGGGCGATGTATCGTCCCTTCCACCTGTCCACTGAGAGAAGGGATGTATGTGCGCGATACATCATGCTCCGATGCTAGGATTATTAACACGGAGTGGGAGGAAAAAGAGATGGGCTTGACGCGTGGGGATTGGAGCTACAACTGAAGACATCAATCAAAGGTGTTGCAGTCAGTATTTGCGGCAGCCAGCATTGCTAATTTAGCTAAGTGTGTAATGGCCTTTTACCCATGATATTCGCCAAGCACCATCTTTGGCCATTGGCTAGATTGAAAACACTTTGCTTTTTTGCAATCTGGCATTTGACTGAAATGGATTGATAAACCCACGTTTTCCCATCTATATATTTAATCAGGTTCTTCGAATTTTTTTTATTTTTATTTCAGTATTGTGTGAATGTGCTTTTGTACAGTTTATGCATTTGTATTTGTGTGCCATCTGCACTTTATTGTATTCACTTACTTAGATTATCTAGATGTAAAGCGCTCTGAGCCTTTCTTGTGGGGGATATTGCGCTATATAACTAGAGTTATACATTATTATTATTTTTAACTCATTCGGCCCGACACACCACGGCAAGACATGAATCGAGCATGATAGTGCAAGGGTGGTGCCAGAATAGCTTGTCGCCCACAGGCGCCAAGCTATTCTGGCACCACCCTTGCACTATCATGCTCGATCTGTCTCTATAATTGTAATACTGTCCTTCAGAGGGAAACTGACTTTAAAATTTGGGGATTTCGGTCCTGGGGTAAAACGTGTTAACTAGACAACAGACAGGCAGGCGGGTGAATAGACAGACAAAGGGACACACAGAGGGAGGCAAGTGTACAGACAAACAAGCAACAGACAGGAAAGCAGGCGTACAGACGGAAGGAAAGACAGGCAGACGGGCAAACAAACATACGGACAAACAGACAAGCAGTCAAGCAGGCAGACTCGTAGTCAGACAAACAGATAGACAGACAGACAGACAGACAGGCAGACAGGTAGGCAGTCTCCTCATGAACCCCTGCAATAGATAGTAATGATGAGGACTTATGTCTTTCGCAGGAGGCAGGCAGGCGGACGGACGGACGGACAAAAGGACGGACGGATGGATGCGCGGACAGATATACAAAGAATCTAACAGACAGACAAGCAGACGAAAGAACAAGGCAACTGTGACTGAAGACAGAAAATGAAAATGAGCTGTGAATTAACATAGACGAGCGAGATGACCACAAAAGAGAAACCCTGCGTGCAACTTAAAGACAACGCATAACATTCAAAATGGGTTATTAAAAGCCAATCCATCTTACACGTGAGCCGTTTTTGAACCTCAGTCCTGAGGGGCTAAGAAAAGCGATCAAGGGTCTTTTGGTGCGTGCCACTGGCGACCTTAGCTCCTTTAAAACAAACGCTGTCCACCTGCGAAAGACATAGGTCCTCATCATTACTATCTATAGCAGAGGTTCATGGGGAGCTTTATTTCTTGTTGAGACAATTTACATCAAGTTAGGTGGAGATTTGTGCTTTGGCGATGGTTATCGATATAAATTCGGTTGTCGATACCGCTTTTTGTCAAGGTGACTCCTACTGGAATCACTACCTCGACAAAAACCGCTGTCGACAGGCAAGTAGGGGTAAATCATTAAAAACCTTTCGTCTGCAAGTGATAGATTATAATAATAACCTGTTACTGCTTGTTACTATCGTGTGCCGGTCTGGTGATTTTAAACTTAACACAATTCAAGGCGTCCCGCAGCAATAGCTGCGGAAGTGTCGTATAGCGTTGCCGCCGGCAACGCTATACGACACTTTCGCAGCTTTTGATGCAGGGCGCCTTGAATGAGTTAAGGCTGTGAGCTGTCCAGGGCAAAATCGTTGTCAAGCATACATTTTCACTTGGTTGTCTCCCTCGATTTGCTGCGCTGACCTGGGAATCGGGGGATACAACCAGTGTGCCACACACTACATTTGTGTATGCTAAGATCGACGGTGTGCTGGTCACGGATTTTGAACCTTACAGCTAGAGGCTAGAATCGTAAGCCATCCAAAAATCACTGACCAGCACACACATAATGTGTTTTACATTACACATGTCTTCACAGAATCAGGATCAGGATCAGGATTTTATCTAACGTGTTTTCGCACATTTGTGATAATTTTATTGGAAAAAAAATCAATAACAAAACACACAACTTGTTAATATCAAAGAATCGCAATAATTAACATCGAAACCCACACACAAATTACTTAATATTATAATAGTGTACCCACCGGACTATGAATTAAGATATTAACTATTTGAATTGCAATATTACTATGTAAGATGTCATACATATTTTCTGCTAATTTTCCAACTGTTATGTTATTTTGTGTCAACAGATTCGTTGTAATAAGACGTTCACAGAGTATATGTTTAACATCAATGGGTCTTAAGTACTCGCATTTGATGTCTTTTGAGAATTTTGTTTTCCAAGAATTTAGTCTTAACTTGTGTAGCAACAAAGTTGTTTTTCTTGAACAAGGTGGAACATGAAAAGTATATTTCATGTCATCTTTGTAAAAAAAAAAAAACTGTTTAGCACAAAGTACATTTTACGTAGAGATAATTGCATATTATTACAAACTGCTGAGCTTTCTTAATTTATAGCTCTCTATTTTGCTTGTCTATCACAAATTGCATTCCAATAAATTCCGCAGTGTGAAATGTCTTCACATGCTGACAGTCCATTTCCGCCCTGCAGCAGTGCTGAGGACACACGGACAGACGGCGGAACTCATTTCCTGCTGAGGAAAAGAAAACGATGAGCTTGAGTGATTGTATACCTCACGAAACGGTCAATCAGTATGCACGCATCGAATCCTTAGGCGCTTAAATTTATGTATACTCTTCTGGCTCATTTATTTTATGTATACTTTTGCGTCAGCCGATCAGTTTTGAATTCATGTTTGCGGAAGTCAATGACCGAACGAAGGAACAAATCGAATTACGACGAAGGAATGAATGCATCCGTTCATCCATCCAGTCATGCAGCAAACCGGCCATAGTGTACCGTTCCTGTAATAATAATAATAATAATAATAATAATAATAATAATAATAATAATAATAATAATAATAATAATAATAATAATAATAATAATAATCCCCAGATAGGCCCACTCGGGAAATACGTCTATTCAAATCAGATGCAAAGTACGCCACAAGTACACTTCTAGTATTCAAATGACATGCAAAACATAGTACCGTTTGCGGGAATATTTCCAAGACAGATCCCCTCAGGGAGTACGCCATAAGTACACCAGTCTATTCAAATGAGATTCTCTGCATTTCATTTGAATAGAAGTGTACTTGTGGCATACTTCCCGAATGGGTCTACCTGGACAGTGCCGCTATCGGGAAAGATGCGGCTTGTTTCCAGTCATTCACCCATCATCCATCCACTGCAGCTAGGGAGCCTAACTGTAGGGTTTCCTCGTCCTGAGCTGACTCTTGTTGCAAGGAAAAGGAAATTGTTGTTGGCAGGTCCATCACGGATGCCCATCTCCACAGCGAGTCGTAAATACCGCGGTCAGTATCGGGAGACAAGGGAAAAGATGGCAGATAACTGGCATTCCAGCTCAAGTACCTAGCTCTCTCCGCGAGTGACATGTACCTTTGTCTGGTCTATCCAGAATGTGGAAAAAATGTCAATACTTCTCTCAGGGAGGAAGGCATATATCGACTTCTGGTCTTTGCCATAGCAATAAAAAACAAACACCAACAACAGTGCAAGTAGCGTCTTCAGAGAGTGGCATGTGGCTGAAAACCGAACAAACTGGCAATAGTAACATGTGGGGTTGTCATTGATTCTTTTCTTGCTATTGTAAGAATTACATTTCAGATTTCGTAACGAGTGACATATGCATCTATCTTCTTGTCGTCTATACGACAGGAAGACAAGAAAACAAAGATAACATAATGCTGTAATGCTGTCATTGTTTTTTTATATATTGTAATTCCTAATGCTGGACTTTGTGATATTAAACTGTTCAGTGCAACTTGAAGCAGAAGTTTCTGCATTCTTTAATTGCCCCTAGCTGGATAAATAAAGTTTCTTAAATTGAATTGAATTGAATTGAATTCTTCTAATTTAACACCAAAATGTCCTAGCTTTCCCATGAACATGGATTCAAAGTGGCCTCAGAAAGAGGCATTGATCCTCATAAGCCCTCGCAACTGAGGGGGGCTCATGAGGATCTATTCCCCTTTCAGTTGGGTGGTGTTCAGATTTTCTCGGCACAGAACGGATTAATCTATGTTATGATTCCAATGGAAATCTGTGTGTTTCTTGACAAGTAAAACAGACCAAAAAGGTGACTGCCAAGCGTGTAATATGCAAAGAAGTACCCAACGGAGAAAGAAACACGCTTAGAAAAGACGGGTACAACACAATCAATTAGAGACTAAATCAATCGGTCCATCGATTCAGCCATCATCCGTCCATCCATCCTTCCTTCCGTCTATATGTTTATCCACCCATCCGTCCATCAGTAAATAGAAAGTTAAAATCACGAGTAACTGACCGAAGCGCAAGTGCATGCACACTAAAAAATAAGTAGTGCAATGGTAGAGTGTCTCCTGTAAATGCATGTCATATTCCAACAAATTATCTGCTATCTGTTTAACTCACTCGAGACGTGCCGCCTCCGGATACGCGGCATAAGCCGCTTATCCGGAGGCGGCACGTCTCAAATGAGTTAATATGTGCACCGTGAACCTAATGCCATCGATTTGACCTGTCACTGAGACGGCATGTTCTATTTTAGTTACAATAATCTGCGAGAAAGAAGCAGAATAAACGAGCTTATAACCGGTGAACAAAACGTCCTCTGGCCGATCGGCACAATTGGCTCAACTGGTCCGTGTACGGCCGTGTGCGGGCCAATTCAGAGTGACGTCGGCCCGAGAACATCTTGCTTACCGGTTATCATCTCCCTTTATCGAGTTCTGTTCCCTCCATTACTGTGAGGTCATGAGAGGTCGCGCCGCTCGTGCATTAATAATCACCACAAGGGCGACAAACAACAGAACGTTTAGAGTGAACAGATGAAGAGAAAGTGAAAGACTGTGACTTGCAATTGTCTTGCTCGGGTCAATGTAATGGGAGGAAATATGACTTGCTTACGTATTCAGAATGAAATGATTTTCGCGGCGTAAGATCCAGAAAAATCAACGAAGAATGGGAAAAAGTATACGCCAATGTCTAACTCTCACTGACAACAAAAGTGTACTGCTGCTTGGACCAATATTAAAGGTTACTGTTGTCACATGGAAGGCGAAATAAAAGATGAGGCGAGGCATCAATGTGGAATCAAAACACAATTAGATCCTGGCAGTTTTTCTAAGACCATACCCAGTAGACTTTTTACAAGAAATCAGAAGAATGCCCTAATTGTACATGTTTCGACGAAAACAGCGGATTAAAAGCACGGACAAACATGCCATTCGCATGTTTGTCTGGGGTTTTAATCCACTGTTTTCGTCGAAATACGTCACGTGCAATGATCGGGTATTTGTCCAGGCTTTTCGCCACTGTTTTCGTTAAAACATGTCCAGTTTTGAACTTCGGGTTTTCGAACAGCTCCTGTTTTTCGACTTCTATTTTTTCAAGAGACCATGGCGACCGTATCGTTGCTGACTGCACTATCCAGTACACCTCCTCTCACGGCTGTCCAGCAGTTCATGCTATAGCCACGGGAGAGACTTTTTATGGTGACAATGACGGATGCACCGAAGAAATGCTGATCTCCCCAGCTTGCAGTGGCGCCAAATTTGTCCCAGAGGCGTAGCAGAACGCCTGGACCTGCACGCAAGGAGCAAAGATCCTCATGAGCTTGTTTTAATGTTTCGTACGGGCCAACAGATGCTGAGGGGTGATCGGCGAATACGATCATGGGGTGCAGTACGTGATATACGTATTAAAGCAGTGCCTTTCTAAGACCTTCCTGTGAGTCTGCCAGATGGTCTTAGTCAAAAGCTCGGCGTTAAACCCTCCATAAACTAACTAACTAAATAGCCTTTTTTTTAAAACCCTATACAACCAAAGTAAATAATTAAATAAAAATAAAACACAAAACAAAATAAATATAAAAAATATTAAAAAAAAAAATAATAATGAACACGATCCAATTGCAAGAGACATAGATCCACATGCTCAAGCCACTTTACATCAGTGTTATTCAAACAGGTGGGGTTCTTTGGCGTGACTGTGTAGGCTCATGAGGACCTACACCATCCCCCCAGCCCCCTTGCGAGATGTCAGTGAGGTGCACTGCACATGTAAAATCAATGCCTCTAGCGATAAGTCAATATGTAGGGCCTAATAAATGTGTCTTCTGCACTCTGCTAGGTCTGTCTTACTCACGTGTGGTATGTGGCGTTCAGCGGCCTGGGTGGAATTTATTCGTCCCAACGGTACCGTTGAGCGCGGACACTCGGAGGTCCTTGATTATTTTCCATACACGCTGCCTAACGCGCGACAAATCGTGACAAGTTGTCATTACAATCAACTTCTTGTGCCTTCTACAGAATACAAATCGCAATGGTTTACCCTTTGGCTGTCGATAGCGCTTTTTGTCGCGATGATTCCTGAAGGAATCATCGCGACAAAAAGCGCTACCGACAGCCAAAACGTTGAAATATGTAAAAATCGAAGTATTTCTTCTGTTTAGTTTATGGAATGGCAGTTCAAGAGAACTATGCTAGACAGGGCAGTAATAACAGACATCCAATCAACTGCCTTAAATCGAAAGCTCACTCGCTGGAATCACACCATCCATGCCGTTTTCTTTAACTCATTCTACCCCAACACCGAAATCTGCAAGTTTTCCCGTTGTCCTCTGAAGACTGCATTGAGGTGCAGGACACAGATCGACCATGATAGTTCAAGGGTGATGCCAGAATAGCTTGGCGCCTATAGGCGCCAAGCTATTCTGGCATCACCCTTGAACTATCATGGTCGATCCTTATCTTGTTGTGGTGTGTCTGGGGTAGAATGTGTTAAATATCAATTTTGTTTTACGCAGTCGACATCGCTTTTAAGATGATCAGATTAAAAAAAGCAACCCGACATTACAAAGTTTTTCTTAACTTTTCTGTCGCGGTCCTAATCACATTTCGGATAAACGTATATGTAATTAACAATTAAAAAAATGATGCAATTGGCTGCGTCCGAAGTTTACTGTATTGAGGGGATGCTGTTCTGCCAAGTCATCTTCGTCGTGTGTCGTTGAACGGTGATGTAACACGTACAAACGAGTCGATTTTCAGCTCCTCACTTTGACAATTTCAAACCGGAAACGTGGACATATTTTTGGGATGTGTATTGTGTATTGTATGACTGCACTACACCAATTTCTGCGACTGTCAGATCCATGGAAAATGTACGTTCGGACATGACTGCAGTTCTGCCCTTTGGAGGCAAGAGATAGCAAAGCTATTTTTGTGAAAAGCATTGTCTTCATTGTCTTAAGAAATGTCTTTTGCTTCCGCCGGACAGAACTAATGAGGAGAGAACCGCCACATAGATAAAAATGAAAAAGAGAGCAACAAATTCCTGACTCCTGATCATGGGGTCTGAGATTCTTCGCAGTTCTACATCCACCCCATGGCGCAAAAGGTCATCGGGCCGACGTCGGCCAGCCGGATGGCTTTTGCTTGCTGTGTTTCCTATCGGTAAAGCCATTTTCTACAAGGGTCAGTGCATCAGTAGTCGAGGATACAAGATTCAGTCTGCTCCTGTGTTTTTACGAGCAGAGGAGGTCTCGAGGCGTACAGCCTGCGAGTGAATGGTGCGCGTGATGGGAGTCAAGCGCCAGACACGTCTTCGTGCTGTGACGGGAGGTCGGTCAGGGAAGACCCCTCATGTCCTTGGCCATTGTTCATCTTGCACACAGTATCGATCTGGAAATGGGCATATCAGTGCTGACGTTCTAAATAAAGAAGTACCCAACGGAGAAAGAAACAGGCTTAAAAAAGACAGTTACAACACAATTCATTAATATTTATTAATATTATTACAGTTACCACATTCTTCAGCGATAAATGAAGATAAGTAGCGACTGATCTCTCTATTTGTTTGTTTGTCTATTTTGATATATTATTAAATGTGTTGCAACTGTCTTTTCTAAGCCTGTTTCTTTCTCCGTCGGGTACTTATTTGCATTTTACACGCTTAACAGTCACCTATTTGGTCTGGATTGACGTTCTATATGGCAGAAAGTAGTATGTCCATTATTTTGGGGAAAAGCGTGCTATTTTCATGTATATGTACGACAATCTTGCTTTTCACAAAAATGGACATACTAGCTTTTGTATTTTTTTAAAAGTCAGTACGTCTATTTTTGTGAAAAGCGAGATTTTCATTTTTATTTAATGAAAATATCGCTTTTCACCAAAAACGGACCGGATTTTGCCAAACAACAGAAGCAGAATAGTAGTGTGCGTTGGAAAAAGCATGGGTCCTCATGAAACCCCCGGCAGCCGATCAGCGTCTGTGTTTCTTGTAGATTTATGACCTTTGCTGAAGGAGTAATACGGTTAGCAACAATTCCTCTGGCCTCAAACGGTTGTAGGTGGCACGTTCACATCCTTGCGCGCGCCATTTAATGCGCACCGAACATTTTACGAACTTTACCAGGGAAAACTAACCTTTAACCCATTCGGCCCCATGGCCGCACAGCCCACATTATGGAGGTGTCGCGTAACGACCACGCACCAGTTGCAGGAGATGGATCGACCATGATAATTCAAGGGTAATGCCGGGTTAGCTTGGCGTCTGAAGGCGCCAAGCTAATCTGGCACTACCCTATAATTATCATGGTCGATCCATTTCATGCCTTAGTGCGTTGGGGCTAAATGATCCCAAACTTCACGATCCCACGATCATAGAAACGAGAACCGCCAAGGCAGCTCAGTGGTTTACACATTCGCAGTGATTAGTTTTGTCCCGTAGGAAAATCAGTGACAACGTTAAATGTTACAAACGTTAAACGTTTAGGGCTGTACGTCTTTTGTTCACCACGAAGGTGATTTCAAAGAAAAGAGGTCTGTACAAATTGTGACCTCAGCTGGGTTTGAATCCACGACCTTTTGCACGAGAGTCGAACGCTCTACCACCGAGCCACCCAGCTACCCGCCCCTAGGAAAAGGGAAAGTTGGGATTTTTGAGAGGTCGCGCAGTTTTCCCGGGTAAATTTCTTAGAATGTTCGGTGTGATTTAACCCTTATCATTCGGAATACACGAGTGTGCTAAATAAGTTTTGACCAGTATAGTTCAAGGGTAGTGCCCGAATAGCTTGACGCCTCTAGGCGCCAAGCTAGTTCTGGCACGACCCTTCAGTGAACTAAAGCCATTGGTCTATATCCTTATCTGTAAGTACTATAATGTAGCTTGCATATGGCAGTGTACAAATTTGAAGCTTTTAACCTCAGTATGATATGGATATGAGGTCATTTTGTTACTCGGAAGTGAAAGATGTCACGCCAGGTCAACAGACTCTGTTGAATTTAAACCTGCAATAGAACGGCAAAACTGCTTTTCGTAAATTCATAAATTCTTGCTGAGTCAGTCAAAGTACACTAAACACCGTTTCTTTGAAAATGGTAGTGCGGACTACGTGCACTCAAAACACCTGGTGAATTCAGGTTCTGCCCTGTGAAGGCAAAAGACAATAAGTCTATCTTTTGTAAGAAGCAAGATTAACATTGTAATACAATGAAAACTGTGCTTTTCACAAAACTGGACTTACTGCTTTTTTGCCTTCACAGTCAGCGCTGTCCATGGTCGACTTGAGGAACCAATTAGTTCTCCAAAAATGCGTTGCAGACATCCCATGTTTTGTCAGATGTTCGTGCTGCGCTTACTAAGGCTAAAAGCTTCAAATTTGTACACTGCCATATGCAAGCTACATGATAGTACTTACAAATAAGATATAGACCAATGGCATTAGTTCAAGGGTAGTGCCAGAATAGCTTGGCGCCTAGAGGCGCCAAGCTATTCTGGCACTACCCTTGATCTATTTTAGTAAAACTTATTTCACACACTGGTGTATTCCGAATGATAAGGGTTAGTGCGAGTGTCTTAACCATCCTACTGCACATTGTTAAGCATACAAGACTAAAAAGTCTCACAATCTACTTCGCGTCAGGAACACAGATCCAAATGGACAGCAAACACTGATCACAGAAATTAAAGAAGTCTTAAGCCGTGCAGTGCTAGCTGATGCAGATTGTGTTTCTGTAATCTTTGTTCATTCGACACCAAAATCAACAACAACAAAAAAACACAACAAAAACAACAAAAACAACAACAAAACAAACGCAACTGTCCCAGAAACGTGGATTCAAAGTGGTTTCAGCAACAGGCATAGATCCTCATGAGCCCCCGCAACTGCGGGGGCTCATAAGGATCTATGCCTCTTGCAGTTGAGTGGTGTTTAGATTTTCTCGGCACTGAATGGGTTAATCAAGAAGAGCTTAGAAAACGGTTTGTCGCTGTTGTTGTTCTTGCTGTTGCTTTTTTTTTCCCCTAGCTATTATAAACTTTAATTAGACCAGCCAGTACACATGAGCTTTTAAACTGAAAGATGTCTGGTATAATAATTCGCTGTTACTTCTCAAACAACAAAACAAGTAACGTAAACAGCAGTGAAACACACACAACTGAAGTTCAGAGGGTTTGCAACGGGCATATGCTACCAGACCTAATCAAGATCCGCCTTTGCGTCTTCAAGTTCATAGGTCTCATATTCTGACTCCATCCAAATGAGCAAAGGTCCTCGGGCCGACGACAGCCGCATTGGGCCCGCGCCCGACAGTGCGCGGGCCCACTGCGGCCGTCGTCGGCCCGTGGATCTTTTGCTATTAGGGGTGGTGCCGAGCATGAACTAGACAGTCCTACTCCCTAAAAGATCTTCGCTGTTCAGTGGCTGCCAAATCCACTCTAATTCAGAGGTATCATATTCAGCTCCGGACGCGAACTAGTAGTCATTCTCCGTGAAAAGCTTTTCACTGGTCAGTGGCTGCCAAATCCACTCTTGTCATGGGAGGGCAAACAGAGTTCATACAGCATGCGGGCAGATTAGCGCGAAAATATTCAATTAGACAGCGAGGAACAAACACTGGAGCGTACGCTAACGAGTCTAAAGCTGGGATGATTAGCCAGCGGAAACCCGGAGCCCAGTAGCCTAAGCCAACTTCTTGCGTCTGCGAGAGCCACAGATTCTTATTATACCTTGCTCAGCAGGGGCGCATGAGGATCTGTGACTCTTGCTGACCAGAAGTCGGAAATTTATCACCCATCCATTCATACAGCTCCCTTCCATCTGCAAGACTGACATATATAAATGTGCCCCTGCAAGCAGCTGCACGGCTTAGGAGTCATGTAT
This sequence comes from Semisulcospira habei, assembly GCA_036245525.1. Taxonomy (NCBI): domain Eukaryota; kingdom Metazoa; phylum Mollusca; class Gastropoda; family Semisulcospiridae; genus Semisulcospira; species Semisulcospira habei. The sequence continues at coordinate 206,821,752 of BTPG01000002.1, read as the reverse complement.
TGCCTCTTGTTGATCATGATAGGTCTATCAGTTCCTCAAACTGAGAGTTTTATTCCATCACCAATCCAGTAAGAGACAAATATACACAGCGTCTTAGCCAGCACCTTATCCCTGCACGAGACATAGATTCTCATGCGCCCCTGCGGCTGCATGTGGACATGAGCATCTATGCCTCTTGTGATGACCAAGATTGACCGTACGGCCCTCGGTCCTCGAATTGAGGGATTCAGTGCTATATTTTCGGGCTAGCGGATCTGTGGGATGTAACCTGACCAAGACGCAGTTTTGTGCTCGTGCATGAAGGCCATGAAATTAGGGATATTCTTGTCCCTGATTCACTGAGACAGCCGCCCGTCTGTATATGGATGCAGAAGGCAAAGATACGGTACCAGATAAAGCAACCAGCAAGACGAAGGAAAAAACAAACAAATAAAAAACCAAAACGAAACAAAACAAAACAAACAAACAAACAAACAAACAAACAACAAACAAACCAACAAAAAAACCAAAATGCTCGCACGACTTTTGAGAACAAAAGCCATTGCAAACCAGTCTCCAGCGTCTGGCGAAATCACTGACCTCATTTGTAAATGGCGAGAGGGATAGATCCTCATAAGTCCCTCCATGCGGGGGCTTGAGAAACTATACCTCTTGCCGGCAAGTAAATGGCGTTTTCCTGCGTAGAGAAAAGGTATGATCAAATTCCTCCGTCTGCTATCGTTGTTGTGCCGACGTATTAAACAGGAAGTGCCACATTGTATTTTATTTATTTAAGAGGATTTGCGACTCAAAGTCTGCCCAGATCTCTTTACTCATTAGCCGGCGAGACGTTTTCAAATGCATAATGGTGGAAAGTAATCTCAACTAATGGAAAAGTGAGGAAACAAGGAAATATATTATTCCCCGTTTAATAACCTGCTCAACGGGGGGATCCTAAACGTAGGCTAACATAGGAATTATGTACCTACGTCATAAAAGTTTTGTACTTTGCAAAACACATAAAAAATGTTGTCCAAGCTTTTTTTTAAGGACAGCGAATGCTGATTGGATTTACACCGCTCCGATGCGCAAAAGACATTCAGGTCGACGGCGTCCGCAGTTGTCCCGCGCACGGCCGTGCGCGGGCCAACTGAGGACGCCGTCGGTCCGAAGAACTATTGCTATTCGGTTTTGAATAATACTCTAGACGCACGTTCGTATTACATTTGGATCATAATTATGCACAGATCTTTTGTCATTACAAGATTTATCTTGAATCTTGATATAAGATTTAAAACTTCTCAGAAGAAAAATAAGATGAAGAAGAAGAAGAAGAAGAAAAGAAAGGCATTCCTCCCTGCTAACTTGTCTAAAATGGTGACTGTATCAGCCGTTAACCTCTTCACCGCCACTGTATGTAGAGCCGTACATTTTTACGCACATTTTTTTGTTTCTGAAATCTTGGTTCATTCAATGACCAAAACCCAACACCGTTTTAGAAACAAATTGGTCTGAACAAAATCCATAGATCCGCATGAGCCCCCTCGCAGTCTCGGCGGCTCATGAAGATCTATGCATCTTGCAGTTGGATCGTATTCACTTTTTCTCGGCAGTGTAGGGGTTAAGAAAACGTGGAAACCAAAAGTTTTCAGCAGTCGGCTTAGGTTCTCTTGAGCCCCTGCAACTGCAGAGACTCACGAGGATCTATACCTCTCGCGTTTGGGCAATGTTCAATTTTTGTCAGTGACGGGAAGAAGGTCGATCCATACTCTAACGATTTTTGAACTCGTGGCTCAGTCAACTACTCCAGTTGCGCATGCTGCAGTCATACTAAACCATTCACCGTCAACACAATACCATTGACTGTTGTTGTTTCAAAGCCGGCCAGCACTAGAAAAATATATCTGCCCGGTGAAGGGAAAAAACACCGAGTCCATTATTTTATTTGCGAAAATCCAGATTTTCATTTTGATATTCTTACTTACTTACTTACTTACGCCTGTCACCCCTACCCGGGTATAGGCCGTCGACGAGAGACCTCCAGCAACTCCTGTCCTGTGCTTCTCCTTCGATTCTACTCCAGGTGGTTCCCAGTCTCTTGATGTCTGCTTGGAGGTCTCGACGCCAGGAGTTTCTCGGCCTACCTCTTTTCCTCTTTCCCTGGGGGTTCCATGACAATGCCTGCCTAGTGATACTGGAAGCTGGCTTTCTCAGACTGTGACCGATCCATCCCCATCTTCTTCGCCCAATTTCATTCTCTGCTGTTATCTGCTCTGTTCTCTCCCAGAGTCTGACGTTGCTGATCTTCTCTGGCCAGTGGATTTTCAAAATTCTTCTAAGGCAACTGTTCATGAAGGTCTGTACTCTGTTGACTGTGGTTTTTGTCAATCTCCAAGTCTCTGCTCCATATAAGAGAACTGCTTTTACATTGGAGTTGAAAATCCGGACTTTGGTGTGTTGTGACAGCTCTCTGGAGCTCCACACTTTTTTCAACTGGAGAAAGGCTGCTCTGGCTTTACCGATTCGTGCTCTGACATCTGCATCAGTGCCGCCTTTTTTGTCTATGATGCTCCCGAGATAGGTGAAGGACTCCACCTCCTCCAACAGGGTGCCAGCAAGCAAGACTGGTTCTTCCCTGGTTGCGTTCAGCCTCATTGTCTTTGTTTTCTGTTTGTGAATGGTGAGGCCCACTTGGGACGAGATGTCAGCAAGCCTCGTGGTCTTGTCCTGCATTTGTTGATGAGTGTGGGACAGTAATGCCAAGTCGTCTGCAAAATCGAGGTCGTCAAGCTGTGTCCACAGTGTCCACTGTATTCCACTTCGTCTGTGCTCTGTGGTCATCTTCATGACCCAGTCTATGGCCAGTAGGAAGAGGAACGGAGACAGCAGACACCCCTGCCTGACACCAGTTCTGACCTGGAGCTCCCTGGTGAACTGCCCTTCGTGGATCATGCGACATGTCATGCCATCGTAGCTGCTCTTCATCAGGCGGACGAGCTTTGTGGGTACACCGTAGTGTCGTAGGAGTTTCCACAGAGTCTCTCGGTCCACACTGTCAAATGCTTTCTCATAATCCACAAAGTTGACGTACAGCGGGGAGCTCCACTCCAGAGACTGTTCCACGATGATGCGGAGAGTGGCGATCTGGTCTGTACATGATCGGTTCTTCCTGAATCCTGCTTGCTGGTCTCTCAGCAGGGGGTCAACGGAGCTCTTCATTCTCTCCAGGATGATCCTGTTGAAGACCTTTCCTGGTACTGACAGCAAGGTGATTCCTCTGTAGTTGGAACACTTGCTGAGGTCGCCTTTCTTGGGAAGCTTGATTAGGTACCCCTCCTTCCAGTCAGCCGGCATCACCTCCTCTTCCCAGATCTTTCCAAACAGTGGGTACAGCATCTCCACTGTTGTCTCTAGGTCTGCTTTCAGAGACTCCGCTGGGATGCCATCTGGGCCTGCTGCTTTGCCGTTCTTCAAGAATGCCACTGCTCTTCTGATCTCTTCCCGGCTGGGTCTGTCACAGCTGATGGGTAGGTCGGTCTCTGCCGGCTGTATGTCTGGGGGGTCGGGTGGGCTCGGTCTGTTCAGTTTTGATATTCTTGCTTTCACATAAACGGACTTACTGTCTTAATTTTGCCTTCATTCGCAAAAACGAAAATTTCGCATTTCACATACATGGATTTATTGTCTTAAATTTGCGTTCACCCTTTTCATATTGATAGCCTAATGCATGAAATTGTTTTGACTATAATAGTTCAAGGGTGGTGCCAGAATAGCTTGGCGCCTTAGGCGCCAAGCTATTCTGGCACCACCATTGAAATAAAATGTGTGATAAAACTAATAATACTAAATAATACAACTAAAATGATCCTATCTTCTAATCTGTAATGCGGCCTTCATAGGTCAATAAGCAAATTGAACAAAATCAGCTTGAGGATGCAATGGGTTAACAACAACAAAATTCTCGCTTTTCACAAAAAAGAAAAAAAGAAAAAAAAAAGGCCACACTGTGCCTTCATAAAAATGTGGCCTACCTTTCGGGATTTATCTAGACAAGCCCTTCGATTCACACGTAAATTATTACTGTAAGCTAATCTGTATGCTCGTCATGTCCTGGGATTTGCATGTTTCGGGTTCAGATCTCTCCAGCGTTGTAAGTCAGTGCTATTGCCGGTCCTGATCGGAATACAAACGACATTCACTTGAACGGGTGGGGAAGTAGGCTGCATTAGCACATGCACATGGCAACGGCAAAAACAGGACTGATAGGCATGATGTTACTGTACTGACGAGCAAAAATAAATGCGACATCGTTCGAGTCATCGGAAACACTGAAGTATTTCCAATAACTCGAATGATGTTGCATTTCTTTTCCTCGTCAAGATTGTCAGTGTGCTGTGGTGTGATTTTAACCCCTGCGTCTAACAGTCGTAAAGATCGATTTCACAGACCTGTAGAAAAAAATGCATGAAAATTATGGATCCTAAATGTCTCCTCTAACTCGGATCCATACCCAGTGAGTACATTTCCCCGAATACCTATTACTACTGGGGTGAGGTCCAAAATCACAGACTAGCGCACAGTTAGACCTCAGTGGAACCTAGGAGAAGAAGAACTCATTTTTTACAAGAGTGAACGTTGTTGTCAACAGAGACTGTATAAAGATGCTTCCAACAGCAGGGTCTATAAAAGCCTCCCATTTGCTTTGTCATTCCTCAAGTTAACAAGTCGACGAATGGGGCGGGTTTAAGCGCTGAGAGTTACACTCGACGTGCTCGTGTGCTGTCAACTTGAGTTTTCTTTATAGCAATGTCGACAATGTACTTGATGAGTTGATGACGTTTAGTTTAGTTTAGTTTAGCTTAGCTTAGATCACTTCAGTTTAGCTTGGTGTTTAGTTTAGTTTAGTTTAGTTTAGTTTAGTTTAGTTTAGTTTAGTTTAGTTTAATTTAGTTTAGTTTAGTTTAGTTTAGTTTAGTGTAGTGTAGTTTTAGGATTTCAACGCTGAGCACGCTAAACTGAGTAGATGACAGAAAAAAATCTTACAAGGTAACTGACAGGCAAAGACGTTGCCGTTACTATGCCAGAGAGAAAACATTCACCACTAAACGAAAGGATTGGAATAGCATCTATCCCATCGCCGATGAATGAAAATAATAAGAATCCACCAAAGTAGATGGCTGAAGGGTTTCGCCGAGAACTGGACAGAACTTTGACAAGGATGACACTGACAGAAATTAATAGCGCTTCGTTGAGACCGAACAAAGTGATTTCCAGACGATGCCATCGGCTGGCGTCTCCTTCAAGAACTTTCTACCTGCAAGAGGCATAGATTCTCATGAGCCCCTGCGACTGCAGGAGCTCATGAGAATCGATGCCTCTTGTTCATGACGGTCGGCTCCAGCTGCTCTACAAAGGATGGAGTTATTCTGAATGAAGCGTACGTCTGACTACGTCCCTCCAACCAGGTCATCAGCGACGGTAATAGGCAGTTTCTGGTTTCTGAGAGACCCGCAGACATCCACCATCCTCGCTGAAACCCCGATCGCTGTCTACAGACGATGTACATGAGGCCGAGCTCGGCCAGCAAGAAGCATAGATCCTCATGAGCTCATGCAGCCGTATGGGCTCAGGAGAATCTATGCCTCTTGCAGAACGAAAAGGCAGAGGAAATACCCCATAAAGTATACTTTTATCACGAAATGAACTTGAGGGTGGTTTCATAGGGTGTATATACAACTATTATTAGCAACAAGAGGTGTAGATTCTCATGAGGCCCCCGATGCCGCGAATGGCTCATGAGAATCGGTACCTCTTGCAGATGGAACGATGTTAAGGAAAGACTGTCACAGGTCTTTTCTTTTGTGTCCTGAAATGAACCTGATGATGGGCTAAATTATTGTCTTTTACACATCACGACATGCTCGGGAAAAAGGGAGTCATTTAAGGTCATTCTTGTGGCTTCCTAACGGCTTTTCTGTGTTCCCAATGAACGGTTTTTGTTGTAGAAAAGTCTGCTTTATGCTGCATTGTCCGCAAATAAGAATAATGCAAAAATGCAGTGGATTCATCCACACCGCATCATCTGCAAGAGATATATATTCTCATGATCCCCTGCACCCGCAGCGGATCATGCGAATATAATTTATGCTTGCAAGGAGTTGACATCTACAGTTTGAGGCACTTACCCAGTTTTAAGCGTACGACTGCTACGAATTTGTATGCCGCAGTGATCGGGGCTATCATTTCTGATTCTAAGACTGAGTCCTGTTGGCACTACAAAGGTAGTGCTTGATTAGTTTGGCGGTTACACGACTGATTCAACGCATTCAGTGCGCTCCTCTAGAAAAAAAAAAAAAAAAAAAAAAAAAAAAAAAAAAAACGTGTCTTGGTCTTCCATTTGGCATGTATGATTAACCCCTTAACGGCCGGCGCAAGGCGAACTCAATCCATCAGCAAGAGACATAAATCCTCATGAGCCCCCGCATTTGCGGGGGCTCATGAGGATTTATGTCTCTTGCAGATGGGTTGATATTAAAAGAAAAAAAAAAAAAAAAAAAAAAATATGAAAGTAACCCATAGTTTCTATCTCTTCTATACTGAGACTCTTTTGTTAGTCCTGTGTTCTTTGGTTCCAGTTACGCCGCCGTGTTCTTCGCGCGAATGTCGGTCAGTGTGGTATGGTTTTAGACGCGAGATTCGTGATCCCGGCAGCGAAGGCGTTAGGAGTTAACGTGCAATGCTCCTTTAGTTATGTGTACAATATTGAAAATACGGTAGACTTTGGGATGGGGCTGGTCGGAGCAAGTTCCGCAGCATGCAAATGACGAACATAGGCGGACACACATCAGACTCTGACAGTGAAGTAACACGATAAACATTACGTCATGCCTAGCTACGCCGAACCACGCTGTTGAACGTACATTTGGCAGGAAACACCTTGTGTGTGTGTGTGTGTGGTGTGTGGTGGTGTGGTGATGTGGTGTGTGTGCTGTGTGGTGTGTGTGTGTGTGTGTGTGTGTGTGTGTGTGTGGTGTGTGTGTGAAGACACGAGTTTCTCCCGTGTCTGTGTACGAACAGGTCTGAAGACTTTAGGAAATGCTTCCTTCAAGATGTATCTCTGAGTACTTTTCAGCATTTTTAGATTGGATTACTCATAAAAAAGAAACATTGCCGTTTGTACAAAGTCGGCTGACCCGCACTTAGGCCTAAGTCGGTAATTTGTGTTATATTTATTTGAAATTTTGAATACAACTATCTTCGAGAAAGATATTGAATGAGTTCGTTAGCCAGCTGTGTGTCTATTCAATGTTTTTGTAAAAAATAATTCATCGCAGAAACAAATGCCAACACGAAGAATTCTTGACTTCAGACAGTGACGGTGACGTAAAAGCGCTAGCCACATTATAGTCATTGTTGCTGTTGTTATACATTGTTGCTGAACTGGCGCAAAGCACCGGACACGTCATTGTCATACATGAATTGACACACAATCTCTCTCTCTCTCTCTCTCTCTCTCTCTCTCTCTCTCTCTCTCTCTCTCTCTCTCTCTCTCTCTCTCTCTCTCTCTCTCTCTCAAACACACACACAGAGTTTGATTTAGGAAGACCGCTTATAGAAAGTCGGTTGACCCACATTTGAATCTGCAATTTTCGTTCTATTCGCGTGGAATTTTGGATAGCTAACTTTAAAGTAGACATTGGATGCGTTGTCAGTACCTCTTCAACTTCTTTGAATAATAATTTATTTATTTTTCAAAGTTTTGGAACCAGTATATACTCCCATTAAACTGTTAGCCCAGGCACAGGCTGCTTGGAAGAAAACAGTCAGCCCTGGCGGGCTGCGTGCCTCTCGAATGAGTGACGTGAAACATCAAATGCGTCACTGCGTACACAGCGTCGTGAGACTAGCGATGACATGACGTCAAGCTTATAGTGACGTCATTTTGCTGCTCGTGCTATTATTTTACTGAATTCCTGTCGCTACACGAACCCACAGAAAATACTAATGGCGGGAAGCGCGGCCGTGTGCCCGTCTTTATTTGTATGCGCCGGTATGTGTGTTGATCAGAGATTGGCTTAGAGAGGAGGGAAATGGATCAGAAGGATAAGCTTTAAAATATGAACAACTCTCAATGTTCCTAAAAGAAAAATGTATGTGAGCTCCAAACAATACGGTAGACTTTGGGGTGAAATCCTCATCTTGTTTTTTTCTTGAGCCCTGACATTCCTGACAGTGGAGTGGATGCTCGTTACAAGTGGACATCGTCAACATTTTCCTGTTCAAAATTGTATGCGTCGTTAACTCTCAGTCCAACGATCCGTAAACCAAAAGTCATCATACCACCCCTGCAGGGTACTGCCTTCACGCTTCAGCGCCCTGTTGTGTTCAGCAGCCTACACAGGTGCCGGTAGCTATGTCTGTGACTCCAGTCTATGATTCATAATCACTCATGCATGCAGCAGATGCCTACCATGAGAGTAGATCCTCATCATCCATGTTCAAAAGGTATAGATCCTCATGAGCCCTCGCAGATGTGAGGGCTCATGAGGATCTATGTATCTTGATCTTGTGCGTTCACATCGGACATCGTTCCAGCGCAGACACATCTTATGGACAAAACCTAACAACCTCAACTGTTTGAGTAGAAGATAATATTTAAAAAAAATAGGCGTAGTTTATCATAATCTCTTGTAGCAGCATGGGCTTGTGAGAATCCATAACCTCTTTCTGACGGAGTTTGACGGTGGGAGGTTGTGTAGTAAGACTGATAACTCATTCTACCCCAGACACAACACAGCAAGATAAGGATCGACCATGACAGTTCAAGGGTGAAGCCAGAATAGCTTGGCGCCTATGGGCGCCAAGCTATTCTGGCATCACCCTTGAACTATCATGGTCGATCTGTGTCCTACACTGCAATGCAGTCTTCAGAGGACAACGGCAAAATTTAAGGATTTCGGTGTTGGGGTAGAATGAGATAAACAAAATATCCACATGGAGTATCATGCAGTGGCTTTGAGAAAAGCTAGCAAGAGACATAGATTCTCATGAGCCCTCGCGGACGCAAGGGCTCATGAGAATATATGCCTCGTGCAGATGATAAGGGACAGGAGGGAGGGGGGGGGGGGGAGGAAATATAATGATATGTTGTATAAGACTGATAGGATTTTTTCCCGCATGGAATTTCAGCCATTGACTTGATGACCTATTGGTCATTCATCTGAAAACCCAGGTGCCTGTAACCACTGTCTGGGGGATATGAAGCTTGAACTAGAGATGGATGTTTTGTCTGACCGCCGCTAATTTAGAGTTTATTTCTGCATAAACAACTGTAAACATGTTTGTTTCGACAATCCCCGAGGCACTTCAGGCTATCAGTTCCTTAGAAATTCATATATAAATTTGAAACTTGGAGTGCTCCGGCGGAAACAATTTTATTTTGAATTTATGATCTAGAACTGAACTCTGTAAGTAGAGAAGTAAATGTTTTCAGGTGTTATAAATTGGTTTTGTTTTCTTTTCTTTTTTTGCAAGTAAACAAATTAAAATGTGAAACCGTCGGTTGGCGTATATAAACGCCGGCCGACGGTTTCACATTTTAATTTTCATCTACAGAATGTTTGAAATCCGTGGCAATGTCTAACTTTCTTTTGATTCTTCACTCAGTGCAGGATGAGCCCCTTCACTGCCATAGCAGACAATAGTTATGTTACTGAGAACAGTGTAAATTCGCCGCCAAATTATCCCATCCAGTCAAGAAACACGGCTATAAACGGGGCCAGTCGAAGAAAGCATACAAGCTTTTGAGTTTCCCCCCTCCTTCCCGGCCTCCCTCCTCATCCCTGCACCCCTCCCCACAACTGGACCTACCCCATCTCTGCTGGGTGATACTTTCTTCAGGCCCAAATGCCAGTGTTAGGGGCTCCGAGCTCTTGCACAGGAACAGAAAACGGCACAATTTGTTGTCAAAGAACGAAAGTAAAACGACTCAGTGCCAGCGAGCAAAAACCAACGTCCACGATATTTTAGTCAAGCCCTTGAAATCAGTACTATCAAAATGTCACATTTTACGCTTCACTGTGACAAAATGAACAACACTACACAAACCTTCTCGAAAACTCTGGCAAGCAGCAAACTACTATCACATACAGTTGTTCTGCGACGCTTGAAGAAAAAGAAGTTTGATAATGTATCCAGTCTGTGGACTGCGTGTACGGCATCCGAGTCGTGAGAATATTACAAGGTAGCTTTTGCTTTGGATCTTCGATTTACTGCAAGGTGTAAAGCAAAGCCGTAAGACGACCTCGACGCAGCGATTCAGTCTTAACAAATGCGTATCCATCTTACCAATATAGCTTCTCGCCCAACACTGGTCACTGAATACTCGACTATGATATCAAATAACTCACCCATAAGTCAGTGAACGACTGGATTTATGTCTCTGATGTCTCAAGGAATTTCCAACCGTGAGTTGACTTCAATGGATTTGCGGCCACGATATCTCAGTGAATACGTTATAGGCATAGTGAACCAGTACCGTACTGTAAGATGTCAGGGCGTCTAGAGGTATCATGATATTCTGGCACTGACTCCCCTTGAGCTAGTATGGTCGATCGGTAGCTCAGCTGCTTTTATATGTTAGGGCGCCTGGAGGCATTAAGACGATATTCTTGAACTGCCCTTGAACTACCATGGTCAGTCAGTTCCTTGTTGTTATGTGTCGGGACGCGTAGCGTCAATCGGTACGCCAAAGCTGACTGTTATATATATGTTAGTGAGTCTATGGCACCAAGATATTCTGGCACTACTCTTGAATTATCATGGCCGATCTATTTCCTGCTGAACGGGAAATCGTAAAGGGAAACGATTGTATTGTAACCCTTTCCCTGCCACTGTATGTACATTTGTGTTTCTGAAATGTTTGTTCATTCAGCGACCAAAAGCCACAACCGCGCAAGATACAAATTGGTCTCTCAGCAAGAGGCATAGATCCTCATGAGCCCCCGCAGTCACGGGGGCTCATGAGGATCTATGTCTCTTGCAGCTGGATCGTGTTCACTCGTTTTCCGGCAGTGAAGCTGTTAGCAAGCTCGTGCGTTCCATGCTTAGCACTGATGTCACGACACACCGGCCGCATCAGTATACACATGTAGCGAACAAAAATATAGGACAACAAGGTACGAGGGAAACAAAATATTAGAAGAATATAATATCAGAAACACTGCAGTTTTGAGTGTCTTTTCACATTATACGCTAATGAAAATGTGCATTTAGCATATAAAACCATAATTATTGTTGCGCCGTAAGTGAGCTGAATGATGTAGACATACCCTCAGTCTGAGCTATCGCGAATGCAAGCATGTAAAAATAAAACTAGGTCGGGACACCTAGGCACTTACGTCATTTTCGCGATAGTCCACTGAGGTACCGCGCCCCTTTGACGAGTCATCGATTAGTATCATTAGTGAACGTAACTCGTCACTGACAACTGTATTTAAATGCGAGATAGTCTGAAGAGTAAGCGTGGGGAACTGTGTCAAGGTGGTTCTGAGTTCACTGCTTTTCACGTGATTTTGTCATGTTATGCACTGCACGACGTGAGAACGAAATGAACAACATACAGAAACAAACAAATAACAGGCAAATCATGTCATCGGCAAGTTTTGGCTTAGATTCGTGTATTTTTCGTGTATGTTCAGTGTTTCTATCTGAATAGCAAAAGACAAACGGACCTAGCGTGAACCCAAAAATTCTGAGGGGAAGGGGCTCATGAGAATCCACTGTAAGCCTGCTGCAGGGGACGGGCTGAGGGACTGACGGGGGGCACATAATATACTGGCGTGATGCAAATCTGCTATGATGTAAAGAAATCGTACACGGGAGAAGAGGAGAGGGGTGTGATTGGGGATAGGATGGGGACAGCGAACGGATGGGGTGGGTGGTAGCCGGAGAGATAAGGACTGATCTATCTCGCTATCAGATAATTCAGCACATAACCTGAAGGTGTTTGTGTGATTTCAGGCTTCATTTGATGAAATGGACGAAATTCATACTTTGGTCGAGATTTCCTCTTCGTCGACATCTATCAAACATGTGGGCGAATTCAACCAAAACCGTGTTTGCTTGACCACAAATTGTGGTCGAAATATGTCAGCAAAATGAACTTTGTTGAGTTGAGAGTACAATTTAAGCGAGATAACTTTATTTGTTGGCAGGTTGTTTATTGTGAGCTTGTGGTGAGAAGATACTACGCTTATCTCCCTGTTAGAATCCTCGATGGTGTAGAGGTATTTTGGCTAATAGTGTCTGTTTTAAGCTACCCTGATCAGCGCGTTTGTAAACATCTTTGGCTTTTGACAAAGCCTTTATTGTCATAAATATTTTAAAATTAATTGACAGGACAATTTGCCAAGGTCTCTTGGCTTGACTTCGCGAACGAAGATTCCATAGGGGTTGTCCACGATGTCTGCAGGCATGCTCATGACTGCGGAGGCCGATCCGGGACAGGCAGGTTCGACCGCAGTGGCTGCAGGGAAAGGTCTGGCCAAGGTAGTTGCTTTCGAAATCCCTTTTATCCTCTTCCGCTGTAAACTCAAATAGAGCTTTAGAGATGCACTACTCGCTATACTGAAGGTGCCACCAGTAAAATCTGTAGGTGCCTTCTGGTACTGATGCTGTGTTGTGCATTTAGCATAGAGTTTGTCTCTGAGACTAATGTGCAAGGGGGGACACAAATAGGAAATTATCGTATCATTAGCATAGAGACGCTGGACAACGAGGACAGCTCTCATGTAAATCTTGTTTCTCTTTCAGGGCCAACCTAGAATCCTGGGTATCAGCAATGATTGCTAAAAGATCGTTTTTAACACATTCGAACCCGCGTATCCGGATGCGCTAAATCTCGAATGAGTTAAAGACATTTGCCATCTTTTTCCTATTTCAGGTTGTATGAAACGCCATGAACATGCATACATACCATGGATGTTAATCCTTTGGATGTTAACCATTTGGGTGTCGGTAGCGGTTTAGACGGTGATTCTGCAGATCATTGCGACTAAACGCTACGACCCTAAGTGTTGAACGCCGCAGTCGACAATCAGCTAATCGCTCATCTTACAGTACGTCGTCGAGTGTCTGCGAAGTTCGTGCATGGCAGAGCAGGTACCTCAAAGGAGACGGGTGGGGGGGGGGGGGGCGGGGGGGGGGGGGGGGGGGGGGGGGTGGTCCAACTTTTGGTTTGGGACCTTCAACCTGACACAAAAGGCCTTGCTTCCAGTGGCCGTAAAATCAAAAGTCCCATATTATAAGAGGCTTTGTTATAGCATTTTAAATAATTTTTGAACTTTTTGGCCGGGGGTGGGAGGGTGGGTGGGTGGGCGTTCAGGAACCCCTGCACCCCCCCCCACTCACACACACCCAGATCCGCCCCTGCACGGATAATGGGTAGGTGGCCACATTACTTCTTTCTGTCCATGCAAAAGCAAGACCATTACAAGGCATCGCCGCTACTCCGAAAAGCCTGCGCAACGTATCTATTTTCCGGAGGATCAGATCTATCTCTGACACTGATCTCATCCGTCGATCTAAATCAATCGCAGTGACGAGATTATGCCTTAGAACTGCGAACCCTTGACATCTGCAAGAAGGCATAGATCCGTCATGGGCCCTTGCAGACGCTGAAGCTCTTAAGAAACCCGTTTTGCAATGATCAGTTCATTTGCATCACTGTGCTCCTCTTGCGGCCGAGGTCTATGAGTGGTCACAATGTTAGATTTTCTCTGATTGTCGTAAGGTAACCCCTTCAGTGCCGAGGAAAGGAGAACAAGATCCAAATGCAAGAGGCATAGATCCTCATGAGCTCCCGCGACAGCGGGAGCTCATGAGGATCTATGCCTCTTGCTGAGACCGCATTGCATCCATGTTCTTCCTTTCGTGTTGCGTTAGCAAGGAGTTCAGAAACACAATCTGAGTCCAGTGGCAGGGGAAGGGTTAAGCAGAGATCTGACATCACAGTGCATGCACCTCACCAGCAGTCTGCAAGAGGCGTAGATTCTCATGAACCCCTACAGCTGCTCATGAATCCCTATGCCTCTTGCTGACCGAGAGAGGGCTGCTGCGGGTCCTCTGATCGAGGGTCTAAAATGGATTTCAGCGAGAGACAGACTGACTTCACATTTCCATTCTGAAGATCTTATATCATTCGGGCGGTTATTGTCGTTTCATAATGGCCGAGTAAGTATGAAGCGTAATATAAATTGCAGTCTTTTTTTTTTTTTTATTCATTTCTTTTTATTTGTATAATCTCTTTTCTTTAATTTGTCTTCCGCGTGTCTGGCGCGCATGATTTCGTGATTAGTTCTGTGTCCCGATCCTCACATCTGCAGCTAAACAGAAAAATCATTAACCCGTTGCATCTGCATATATCTGCAAGAGACACAGATTCACATGAGCCCCTGCAGTCGCAGCAGCTCATGCGAATCTATGTATCTCTGTCTCTTGCTCTCAGGGACTGGTTTCTGCTGTGCCTGAAACTGAGAGCGTTGTTTGAAGTCAGACGAAGGGACGGAATTTATCCATGTAATAGACAGACCGGACTTCTGTGGTTATTATGTTTTGAGAAAAGATAGATTTTCATTATTATACAATTACAATCTAGTTGTTCTCAATAATGAAGAAATAGCTTTTGCCATAAAACGGCAGATTTATTAACTCATACTAGACGCTAAAAAACAAACAAACCAAGAAACAGAACAACAACAGCAAAAACAAAACGCGATACATCAAGTCTCGAATGAGTTAATGTGACACATACGAAACGCTAGATAAACCCAACAAACAAACAAACAACACCGAAACGCGTATTTTTATACATCAAGTCTCGAATGAGTTAATGTGAGCAAAGACCGTATCGTCTGAACATGTGCGCGCTGGTCTGTGATTTTGGACCTAACAGCGTTGAGGCGCAAGGTTCAACATTACAGACCGGCACGCGCTTATGTGGAACACAAATGTACTTATAACAAATGGGCGGATTTGACATAGGCCGCTTTAGATGGGTGGCGCTTGTGGCAGGGAATGAGTTATACCGACGAGCAAAAGAAATGCGACATTTCCGAAAATGTCGCATTTCTTTTGCTCGTCAGTATAGTCTGGATGCGTGGAGGTTCATTTTATCGCCGCCAGTTCACGCAGATAATGTTTCTGCAATCTTTGTAAATTTAACGCCAAATGGTCCTAGCCATCCCAAGAGGCATAGATCCTCATAGGCCCCCGCGACTCTCTTGCAATTGGATCGTGTTCACGTCTTTCCTCGGCGGTCAAGGGGGTTAGTGTTTTCGCCGAGTACATTCTAATTGACCTATCATTGATGTAATGTTAGTGAGACGTTACCCCTGTGTTTATCTGTCACTATAACACGATAATGGTCGAACATTATAGTTCAAGCATTCAGCCAGAATATGTCGGCAGGCCTCTTTGGCACAATTATTAAACTAACATAATTATGGTCGATCTGTCTCCTGATCTGTTGTTTAGTCATGAGGTCAACTCTCACATTTAACTATTCAGGCGCCCCGGCATCAATAGCTGCGGAAGCAACGCTATACGTCACTTCCGCAGCTATTGATGCCGGCGCGCCTGAATGACTGAAAATTCGTGGGGGTGACTGACTCAGCCTGTAGAGTAATCAACCAGCCAACGGTAAGTGTACTTCATCCCTTGACGTATTAAAAAGTGATTTTTTCACAAGGATGATGTCAGCCCTCTACTTATCTTACGTCATTTAGAAAGAAATATGGCTGCAGGGCTTAAAAAAAAAGAATGATCGGAATGGTTCTGGCCATACCATTACCAGGGTCCAGCCAAGATGTAAACCTCTCCCGCAAAGCCAGTCTTAACTCGCATTTGGGGTGTTTTATTTTGATAATTGTGGTCGAAATGCTCACAAGACGAAACACGTACACTTTTACATCATAAATTATACGAAACAAGATTTAAAAAAAAAATCTGCATGTCTTTGCAGTTAGACAAACTACAGGATCTCAAAGACTTTGCGAAAGTTACACAAGGATTTTACGGATCGCTTACTGATTAACCCATAGCAGCCTTTGCCCCTCAACAGTGGAATTAATTGTTGCATTGTGTAAAAAAAAAAAAAAAGAAAAAAAAAAGAAGAAGAAAAGAAGCTTACTCTTATCCGGTTGAGAAACACAGACGCAAATGCGCAAAACGAGAGGTTTAGATGCTCACTTCTTGGCCCACCGCAAGCTGCCGGAGTTTTGGGAGTTTGTCAGAATCTATATGACTGCAGAAGGGAGGGTAGTTTTCGCGTCATGAGTTAACCCATTACGTCCTGAGGCTGACTTTTAAAAAGTTGTTTATTGTCCTATAAAGGCTGCACTACAGATTAAAAGATAGATCAACCATTTTAGTTCAAGGGTGGTGCCAGAATAGCTTGGCGCCTCAGTCAGGCGCCAAGCTATTCTGGCACCACCCTTGAACTATCATTGTCAAATTTATTTCAAGCATTAGTGTATCAGAATGAAAAGGGTTAATAATTATTTGTAGAATTCACGACAAACTGAAAACAAACTGAACAAACAAGAGCAACACAAAAGTGAAGAAACGGAGCAAGCAAGGGGCGTGGATCCTCATGAGCTCACCCAAGCTCGAGCAAGAGCCACACTGAGATCCTTACCAATCCTTGCAAACTGCAGGGGACATGAAGATCTATGCCTTCTGACGCTAGGGGTGTATTTGCAGATCTCTCGCGGGAACTAATCCTAAGCTTTGCAGACAGTAGCAAGAGTTTAAAGGGGAATGGGAAGGGGCGGGTGGCCCCCTGGGAATTTCAGTCGTGTGTCAATATGCAGAGATTAATCGCTGAGGGCGCACGTAATACATTTACCCAAGCCGAGTTGGTTGCAGTTTTAAACCTGCGAACTTTGTATTTTACAAACCTACAGCTGCCTCATCAAGATATAGCTAATACTAATTCTTGATGCCTCTGTAACACACATTCTGCGCCAGGACCGAAGTCTTCACATTTTGAAGCTTTCGTCTGAAGACTGTATTACACTTCTGGAGACAGATCGAGCGTGATAGTTCAAGGGTGGTGACAGAATAGCTTGGCGCCTATGGGCGCCAAGCTATTCTGGCACCACCCTTGAACTATCACACCCTATCCCTGTCTTGCTGTTGCTGCGGTGTGTCGGGGCTGTATGAGTTAAAGGGTAGTGTCTGTGTAGTTTGGCGCCTGTAGGCACTATTTCACTATCTTGGTATAGCTCTATCTCCTGAAGTCTTCGGAGGCACAAACTCCAAACTTTGGGAGCTTTGCCCGTAGGATTCAAGGTGGTAAGATAGAACTGAACATGGAGAGTGACAGAACAGATCCTCAGTAGTCATAAATCGTGTAAATGCCGCAATGCGTTTGCTGAATAGGTGGAGTGTCTGAGTAAAGAGACTGATCAAAAAGAAATAACGACGAACAAAACCTTGCCAGATGGTGCGAAAGAAGGCCCCCCCCCCCCCCACCGCCTCCCCCCCCCCCCCCTAAAAAAGAGCTATCCAGCCCTCCTTCTATCTGCAATAGGCATACATTTTCCTATGCCTGTTTCTAAAAAAAAAAAAAATCAGCCTCGCATGCTTACATCCTCAGACTGACCACAGATAAGACTGTCAACTCTAGGTCTATGCTCAGGCTCAGACGAAGGCGGCTGTTCTGAATTTGTTGTGTCCGAGACTTCTACTCCCAAGGGGCTCTTACTCAGAGAAAATTATCAGTGAAGTGGTTTCTACCCAGGTGGCGGGTATAAGTTGTTCGTTGCCCGTTGGAGGCGTGAAAAGCCTTCCCAGTGAGCAAGACTGAGTCCTCGGGCCTATGTCAAACCGCAGTTGGCTCTGGCCGTCTGCGGCTGACGTCGGGCCGATGAACGTTTGCTCTCTGGTTGTCCGTCGCTGAGGAGAGTACTTACTATTCTGGAGAGCTCGTCGTAAACGTAGGTCTTATCATGCAGCCCTTCCCGTCGTTCCTTCCACTGCTCGTCAAAGAGGTATACATGTACATGAACCTTTGCAGTCGTAGGGACTCATGAGAATCAGTATATATGTTTTGCGCTGATAAAGCCTGGGTCGGCTCCAGTTGTTCCTCATATCGAGGGCCTGCTTTTCGTGTTAAATGTGTACCACTCAGTCTGATCATAAACTCAGTCCTTTCCTGTCTGATGCCGTAAACTTACACGCTGATCACTCACTCAGCCTAAAGATGTAAATCAGCTCCATCAGTATCAGCACTGAAGAGGCATATATTCTCATGCGCTCCCGCGACCACAGGGGCTCTTGCAAATCAGTGGAAGGTACTGGATGGATGACTGTTTAGGAAGTGTTTTATTTCGTTTACAGCTAGAGGAGAAGTGTTCTATCTGCTGGGGCGATGCAGACCTGCCAAACGTGTAGAAGATAAATATACAAAGACGCGTGTTTAGTTTCTGGCTAGAAACAGTAAATGTAAACTGCATAATTCATTGTCAAAAAAGAAGATTGTGTGAAAGCCTTTGTAAAATGAAGTGAGAAGTCACACCCCTTCCCATCCCCCCCCCCCCCCAACTTGATACTCCTTTGGAATTGCAATTGCAGCGGTTTATATGGATCAAACTAAAGATTTTTTTTTTTCAGATGGAGGAATATTACTTTAGTTGCCTTTTTTAAGCACTATGACGGGATAAGTTAACCCTTTGGCTGTCGGTGGCGACTTTTGTCGCGATGATTCCTGCAGGAATCATGGCGACAAATGTCGCTGCCGACAGCCAAAGGGTTAACTCTTCAATGAGCCAACCCCTTCAGTCCGCAAGTGGGATATGCTATGTCCTACAACGGCCGTAGAGGCTCATTAAAAAGCAGAGATACCGGCCACATTAATCAATTAACCAAAATTAGTGTGTTGGTTTGTGATTTTGGACCCTACATCTATTAGTCTTAAGGCTTAAAATCTAAGGCCAAGACAAGTTACTTTTCATCCCAAGGCGGAGAAGAAATCAGAGTATACAACTAGTATCGTCGTATTTGTCGAGAATTTGTCAATTGTGCCCCTAAAACCTCTCCTACGAGAATCATCGCGTTACCGACAGCCAAAGGGTTAATCACTGACTAGCACACCATTCAGCATTCACTGATTAACCCCACGACCGCATTTCGCAAAATTTGGAGGTGTCACCTACCGACTATGTACCTTTTTCAGGAGATGGATCGACCATGATAAAAAGTCAAGGATAGCGCTAGATTAGCTTGGCGCCTGATGGCGCCAAGCTAATCTGGCACTACCCTTGAATTATCATGATAGACCCATCTCCTGCTGTAGTGTTTCGTGGCCAAATGGGTTAAAGTCGTGTGTCCAAATTAATCACTGGCTAGCACAATACAATGCCGTATCTCTTCAGTCACGTGTCCCTTACCTGCGTCTCCATTAACCCCCTTGTGCATGCTGCCACCAGCGGCCGGCGCTCAAGCTAAACAGACAGCACCGGTGGCTGCGTGCACTTGTGGGTCAATTAATTTATTCCTGTCCAGTGCATGAGTGGGAGGATTACACGGCGGAAAGGGCTGTACCTGGCACGGTCGTTTTATTTGAACAGCTCCACGCCACAAAATGGGGAACAATCTAACAATAACCCGCCAACCCCGTCCAGCTATAGACCGTCAATGTTTGTTTTCAGTGTGAACTGAATGAAGCAACCGCATCGCAAACGTCAGACAGTAATTGTCGCTTAGGGGAGGGGGGGGGGGGGGGGGGGGGGGGGGGGGGTGAGAGGAAAAAAAAAAAGATGTAGAAGAGAGATCATAATTCAGCAGATCATGCCAAGGGCTGGGATCCCATCGTATTTATTTCGAGACGTACCGCATTAGGATACGCGGCAAAAAGCCACGTATCCGGATGAGGCACGTCTCGATTGTGTTAAGCAATGGACGAAACTGAACTGAACTACTACTACTACTCAGTCCAGCTTACTGTCCCATCTGACATTAAAAAATGTATGGGGGACTAGCAGATTTAACCTGGTGTTGTAGGGGGGGGGGGGGGGGTGTGGGGGGGGGGGGGGCAACGCGGGGTGGACCGGTGTTTTTGAAAAATAATTTTTGTCTTGTTTGAAAATTTGTAGTAGGGCTGAATGTTGGAATTTGCTGGAAATTTCTGGTTAGCTGACAGGAGACATGTTTGGTGCTTTGATTCATACCATCCTGAGCTTATCCAGTGGACAATTTTGGGCCTATGTTGAGTTGCCATTGACGTAGTGATTTGAAGGGCACGCTGATTTCAGCTGTGCTTGGGTGTGGGGTTGGTAAGGGACCAGTCTCATAGCCAAGAAATGAGACGGGTGATGTGCTGTTTTTTTGTTGTATTTTGTGCATGGCAAATGTGCAGCTGGTGGGCGGTAGTGTTTTTTAGGGAATTGAAAAATTAGGGGATGACTGGGACTGACTAAGGCTAAGAGACTGGACAGTACGGAAACGGCACTGTAGTCCGTGACCCAAAGCCGAGCGGCGATTAAGCACTGCTATGTTTAGTTATGTTTTTAAAAAAAAGATTAAGATGGTTTGATGTATACTATTTTGTTTATGAAGTCTTTATTAAAAGAAAGTTAAAAGGAGCCTGCGTATACAGAGAAATTGTGGTAAGAGACGTAATAAAATAGAGTTAAAAATATTAAAAATTAGGAGTCAAACATATTTCAATAGTAGGCCTATGTGCTATTATATTTGGAGTATTTTTGTTAAAAACAAGGTTAAAAGAGCCTATAATTGTATATAAATGGATTAATAAGAAGCATGGTTAAATAAGTTAAAATGCTAAAAGAAAATAAAATTAGGCATATATTAGAGTGTGGTGGGTTAAGGGATTATATAGCCGTCGGCCACGCAACTATTAGCAATTTGACTGGGTCAGGATTTGAGAGCAAATTTAATTTAATTCGTTACTTTTAACTCAATTTCTTTTTTCTTTTTTTTTTTCTGATGCTTTATTACATTGACCCTGTATTTTTATTTTCTCTTATCTCTTTACTTTTTACTATTTGGCCGGGGTCTTGGTCGGACCAGCTGCATCACTGTTTTAGATCGGCTGTGCGGATCGCACTCACCCTGTCTGTTGATCTACAGCCTACAGACAGGCCATTTGGACCATGATGGACCCCCGGCAATGTGGGCTGTGGCCCTATAGGAATTTGCATCTGCCGCGGCTAGAGGCAACAAGGCCAAGAAGCCATCGGAGAATTTGTGGGTATAGTAGGTATCTATATTTCCTATATTTTCTGAAGGGGCGGCTCAAGGCACCGCAGTCTTGAGATGAACGCGCGGAGTGACCAAAGGCACAGGGGCCGAAAGGCCGACAGCAACGGTCCTAGGAATAAAAAACTTAAATTTATTCTTTAATTAAGCGGGTTTAATTTAATTCATTACTTTAATTCGGCTCCTATTTTTTCCTATTACTTTATTACTTTGACCCAGTATTTTTAATTTTCCCTTATCTCTTTGCTGTTTACTAATTGTCCGGGGTACTGGTCGGGCCTGCTGCATCACTGCAAAAACTGAACAAACTTGGCAGGTGCACTTAACTCACTGTACCCCAAGACCGACATCCCCAAATTTTGCCGTTGTCCACTGTAGACTGCTTTGCACTGCAGGACACAGATCGACCATGATAGTTCAAGGGTGATGCCAGAATAGCTTGGCGCCCATAGGCGCCAAGCTATTCTGGCATCGCCCTTGAACTATCATGGTCGATCCATATCTTGCTATGGTGTGTCTGGGGTAGAATGAGTTCAACTAATACAGCTGAATACGGGCGCATGTCCTTTTGATTTTCGTTCGCTGTAAGGGTTAATTTCAGTCCGCACGTTTGTAAAATAATACTTTAAGCCCTGATTCACCACAAAGGTGTCTGGATCCGGCGACCATGCTAGTTCAAGGGTGGTACCAGAATGGCTTTCCGCCTGGCTGTTCTGGCACTACACGCACACATCTACCAGCATGAATACCCAGTGTCCGTCAACTGAGACGTATAGTGAAGTCGCAGTACCCTACGAAAGATTGGATGTTTGGACTGGAGAGATCGATCGAGACCTGCCGCGTACGGATACGTGGCTTTATGACGCGTATCGGTATGGGGCACGTCTCAAATGAGTTAACATGGACTACAAACTAAAAGAAGAAGAAGAAGCAGAATAAATTACAACAAAAACAACAAATCAACAACAACAACAATAAAACCTGCCGTCGCCGTCTGCAGCCGCAACACTTGACACCTCACTGCTTACACTTCAGTGTAGGTATCTCGTTTATTTCGCGCACACCTGGGTCCCTTGATACTCCTGTAGCCGCGAACAAAAGAGTAAACCCCCTCAGATTTGCTAGAGGCACAGATCCACTACACGAGCCTGGTACCGCATCAGCGGGAGCCCAAGCGTAAGGATCTGTCATAGTGCCAGAGATGCTCGGCGTCCGCAAACCGCCGGAGGACAGTTGAAAAACAATGCCTTCCGATGAGCAAATACTCTCTGACCGACATCGGCGTGAGCTGACCCGCGCACATAAGTGCGCGGGTCAACTCACGCCAATGTCGGCCTGAGGACTGTGCTTACAGGGCTTCTGCTTTCATAGCAGCGTCACCAGAGAGCTTGTAGCTTACGCCCACATCCCTGACGTCTGTCTTCCTCAACTGAAGACAAGGGCTTCATCGAAAGGTGTTGACCTTCTAACTCGCTTTAAGAGTAACGTCAGTTTACCACCTCGAGATGTTGACAGGGGTGCGGCATGTCTGCTTCACACAGATAGACCGACTTTATTACGTGCAATTATCTATACAGCACGCGCGACAGGATCATACCTGCCATGAGGCATTTTAGCAGAGACTCACCAGATGCTGCGCAGCCACCCGGACTCATGAAAGTCTACAGCCTATCTGTTGACGAATAGGCCGAATCTGGTTCATTCACTAACTTTCTAACGCTTTTTAGTGAGTGCGTGCTGGTCTGTGGTTTTGGACCTGACGGCGGCTGGAAGCCGTCAGGTCCAAAACCACAGACCAGCACACAATTATTTAATGTGACCGATTCTATCTTTGCAGGAAAAGACAGAAAGCGAAACACATGTTCTATGGTAAAAAAAAAAAAAAAATCCTTACGAGTGGCACGTGCATTCTAAAAATAAAAAAGAAAGAAAATGCTTTGCTTTCACTTGCCGCGCAAGACTCGTATATTCTGACATGTCTGCTAGTAATCAACAGCAGTCGACTCAGCTGTTTGTATCATGCTAATAAGCTTGGCTTGGCGCCTAATATCAGACCCCCAACTGCAAATTAGGCACGACCCTTGAACTATCGAGGTTGGTCCTGGAGACAAAAGAGGTGAGGAAGGAGGAGTGAAGCCACCTGCAAGTGCTAGACAGTGTCAAGTGGCGCGAAGAGAGGCCCGACACCTATCCCACGACTCGATCTGGGACGAGAGTGTATGTATACGTATAGCTGACGAGCAAACGAAATGCGACATTTTTGAAATCATCGGAAACACTTCAGTGTTTCCGATGATTCCAAAAATGTCGCATTTATTTTGCTTGTCATGGTACAATTGACTATAAGTGAGTACCTTGTCGTCGGTAATACGTACTCTCCTACTCGCCCATCTCATCCACTTTCCACCCCACCCCTCCCCCATCCCTCGCTTAATTTTTTTTTCCAAACGCAATGAGAACACAAAGTAAAATAACTAGTTTTCGATACGAAATTCTCGCAAATGCTGTCTTTCGATCGCCTTTAACACTGAAGAGACGCATAAGAATCCACCCTCCGTCTTGTCATTCAGGATTTCGAAATCGGCACACTAAAGTTTCGTTTGCAATGAACGACTCCCAACAAAAATCGAGAATGCAGTCACGGCAGATTACCAGCTTGTTCCATAAGCATAGAAAACACCCAAACATCTCCAAGAGGCATAGATCCTCATGACCCCGAAGGGCTCATGAGGATCTATGTCTCTTGCAGATGTTTGCAGTGTTGTCTGTGCTCCTGATACGCACTGGTTATACGCCGTGACTTCGCTCTCGTTCGTTCTTGGGAGTCTTTCGGCGTAAACGATACCTCACTAATGTGCGTCTAGTTTTTAAGTGGATCACTGAGATGGAGACCTTCGTCAGGATGTTAGTTCTTGAATAGACACTGAGAAAACAGGTTTACAGCTGACTTGAATGGACACTGAGAAAAACAAGCTTTCAACTGACTTGAATGGACACAGAAAAACAAGCTTTAGACTGACTTGAATGGAGAATGAGGAAAAACAAGCTTTAAACTGACTTGAATTGTCAAATAGAAAAACAAGCTTTCAACTGATTTGAATGGACACTGATAAAAACAAACTTTGAGCTGACTTGAATGGACAATGAGTAAAACAAGTTTTCAACTGACTTGAATTGACAATGAGAAAAACAAGCTTTCAAATGACTTGAATGGACACTAAGAAGAAAATAAAACAAGCTTTCAGCTGACTTGAATGGACACTGAGAAAAACAAGCTTTCGACTGCCTCTGATGAGACTTTACGTCTTAGGTGCATAGTCTGTGGCATGTCGGCTCTGGGTTACGGATGTCTGAGGACAGTCTCTTCGTTAAAGGCCCACAACCGCCGTAACTGTTCAAAGATACACTTCTGTAACAGATGGTAACGAAACGCTACTCACATGACTAGATATGGTTCATTTAGACACAGGACAATCCAGTTCAGCACACGTCGTTTCGATATCAAGTAATCTGAAAATGACTCTACTCCGTTCTATAAATACAACGCTTTCAGTACGACAAACAGCTAAAAATAGATTGACACACTAACGGCTGGGCAGAATAAATAAATGCGACTACGTGTGTACTTTTGCTTCGTGTCCCAACTGCTGTTAAAGTTCATTAGGTGTGTCGACAAGACATAGGAAACACAAATGGTGCTGAAATGTGTCCGGCTTCAAATTTACGCGTAATGGTACTTTAAACTATGTTTCCGTACACGTCCCTGAAACGTGTGTACATATATACAACCGCTGTTTGATTTTTCTCAGATGCACGAAAGATCGACTCGGCTTTAGATCCAATCTTAGTGGAGGTCCTTGAAAAGTTATATCCTCATGATGCCCGCTGTAAACTTTTCAAGTGCAGACTGATTCTTCTTAACTTCCTCCAAAAGGTGTAGACGGGCCCGATCAATGCAAGCAAGAGGCATAGATTCTCATGAGCCCCTGCAACGCATGGGCTCATGAGAATCTTATGTCTCTTGCAGATGAACTCGATGAGAATCCACGCCAAACAAAAGGACCCAAAAGAGTTGTAAGTAAAAGGAGGCGCGATGTGTGCGGTCTTGTCAGCTCTTCAATCTGAGGAGTAAACAGTGCTCCCTCTCCAATCGGAGAGGTAAATAGAACCTCTGTGTTTCCCAGATAGCGCAGAAAACGTTTTTTCTTTTCTTATTTAGCAGCTGTTAGCTGCAGACAACTGTGTAGGGCCTATCGTTTGCGCACAATCATTGCAGATTGATTACACGATGGCTTGATAACCCCTTATTCTAATAGATGTTGTTCGCAGAGCAGAAGTAGGCCAGAACTGCACGGCTTTCGCCGCAAACAGTGGTTTTAAAGCACGGACAAACTCATGCGGTTTGTCGCATAATTATTTGTCCGGGTTTTTAATCCGCTGTTTTCGTCGAGACACGTTCAAATTTGACCTACATATGATTTTCCGGAGATCGTCTATTGTACCCGAAAGAGATATTAAAATCAAAAGTCTAGTGGGAATCTTGAAGATTTCTGCCCTGTGAATGTAAAAAACTCCAATAAGTACATTTTTGTGAAAAGCGAGATTTTCATTGCAATACAACGACAATCTGGCTTTTCAGAAAATGTACTTTTTGTCTTTTGCCTTTATAGGAAGATCCGTAAAACTGAAGTTAGATGGCGTTTGCCAAACTGAGATGTGTGGAATCTTGAGTACAGAGTTTCTCAGTTTGGAAATTCTACTGCAGCTTTCACAAATGACACAAGCTATGTTCACAGAGGTAAAGAGGGTAACATAGGTTTTAAAAGCAAATATTTAAAACCACGGTGACATACATTGTGTCTGTAGGGGAAAGTCCCCAAATATCGAACAGGTGACTAATACCGAACAGCTGATTTCCCGAAAACAAGAGGTGACTGCTCAAATTTGACTGCACGAGGTGATAGAGTACCGTCCCTTATTATCCTGTATGAAAAATCATGACGGCGAAAGACTGCACAAGAAGACGGTGAGTAATTTTCGGATTTTATGACTCTCAAAGCTATTTTTGACCTACAGAACACTAATCATAGTATGAATTTGAGTTGCTTTTAGTGAAAAGTTATGGTTGAAATGAACAGTGTGATCTGTCTGCTAGCCAAATATGTCTGTTTGCAAGCATTCGTTGTAATCTTGCCTGAGCACCATGTGGTTTTAAAACAGTTAGGTAGATTTCAATTACCGAACACCCCAATGGTTCAAATACCGAACAATGTTCGGTATTTGAACTATTGTGTTCGGATTTTGACTCTCTCTCTCTCTCTCTCTTTTATTATTATTATTATTATTATTATTATTATTATTATTATTATTATTATTATTATTATTATTATTGTTATTATTATTCACATTGTTCTCAAGATCATATCTATTTATCCTTTTGTACTTTCACGTCTATTATTGTTTTAACATGTCTCTCTGTACGTTTAAGAAAGGAGAGATTGTGATTAAAGATCTGTAACGTCTGTTCATGTCTAAATCTTGTTCCTCATGTTATAACCGTTCAGTCATTCTCTCTCTCTCTCTCTCTCTCTCTCTCTCTCTCTCTCTCTCTCTCTCTCTCTCTCTCTCTCTCTCTCTCTCTCTCTCTCTCTCTCTCTCTCTCTCTCTCTTCTCTTTTTATTTGTCTGCGCATGTGTATGCCAGAAATAGTACAGAGTGATGAGTGTTGCTAATACTTGGAGCATATTTTGCAGGGCTACATGGTCAACACAGTCACTGGCATCAGCCATGGCAGCTGTCAAAGACAAGAGCAGCAGCAAGAGCGTATAGCATCCCTCCCACCACACTTGAAGATCATCTTGATAGAAAACACAAACATGCTATGGGTGTTACAAAACAATTGGGGAGGCCGTCCATACTTCGCCCAGTACTAGAAAAAAAAATTGGTGAACCATATCATGAAATGTGAGAGCATGTTTTTTTTTTGCCTGACCAGAAAAGACGTTATGTCACTTGCATACGAAATAGCGACCAGAAATGGCATTCAACATGTTTTCAACGAAGACAAAAAATCGAAGTGTTGCAGGCATAACAAAAACCAACAAAGAAAACAAGCAAATCAAAGTCAATCACAGAGAACAGAGAGAAACAGAAAGCGAAAAAAGAAAAGGGCTAGAAACGTCAGTCATCAGCAGGAAGCTAACTAGTTCTGGGTTTTTTTGTGTGCCGAGAATGACGAGAAGAGGACATGATTCAGTATTTGATGTGCTCAAAATGGGTACATGTGGATTGTGCTGGAATAACAGAAAGCCAAAGAGAGTACTTTTGCGATGTTTGTCAGTCAAAGTAGGCCTAACATTGGTTTTTGCTGTTTGGATTTTGAAACTCTTTGTTCGGATTTAGGGAACACGTGTTGTAATTTGGTTTTTGCTGTTTGGATTTTGAACCTCTTTGTTCGGATTTAGGGAACACGTGTTGTAATTCCGAACATATTTTTGATTTTTTACAATTAAGATAACTTTCTTTTATGTTGATTTATTTCCACAAAAAGTGGTACGAATGTTGCTGATTATTTACTTTATTAAAATTTACATTTCTAAAACAGTCTGTCTTCTGTTGTTTTTGAGAAAATGGCAGATTTCCTTAAGTGTTCGGTATTTGGGGACTTTCCCCTACTACTTAGAACAAAATGAGGCATTCAACAAAAAAGGCTCTGTTACTGAACATTATTAAAGTTTCCAGAAAGTTTGAGAACTTTGGACATGAAGAAATTTCACACAGACTGTCTGTACTTTTTAAACTCGCATTACGTAGTTTTATGTCAAGTCATGCTGCTCCAATACTCCATCAAGATCCACATTAAGTTAACCCTTTGGCTGTCGGTAGCGCTTTTTGTCGCGGCGATGATTCCTGAAGGAATCATCGCGACAAAAAGCGCTACCGACAGCCAAAGGGTCAGGAATCATCGCGACAAAAAGCGAAACCGACAGCTAAAGGGTTAACCCTATGACCGCTACTGACAGCCGAAAAGAGTGTCTTCAGTTTCCAGCGCCGGAGCATTATCTTGACTTCAGTAGCAGTCAATGGGGTTAAGGACGACCGGCCATTCGAAACATAATGGGTTTGGCAACATCAAAGGTTTGGGTAGCCACACAAAATAATGAAGAACCCGTTTTAGAGGTTTAGATTTATAGCTGCTTCCGTAATCATCTCCGTCCATAAGCGTCACAAGATACAATAGCGAAGAATGTAGCTACGTTCGAGAGAAAAAAATATCTGTGCTTTGTATGCACCGATGGTCCAGTGATACAAAAGATTTGAGAGTAATGTAATTGTATAAATAGCTCAGGCAGTTAAGCGTCGGAGCAGGAGAATGAAGGGAATCACCGGGTCGTGGGTTCGAATCCCCGTCCCGGTCCCGGTAGCTGGACTCGCAATCCAGGGGGAAAAGACGTACTTGTTCAATAGCATGTCAGTTGAAAGGTCCTGGTAAATCAAAGTGGCACAGCTGGAGTGCGCATGAGTTGATCAGTGTTCAGGTCGTACTCCATAGGTAATAGATTTCCCTGTCCCCCATAACCCGCCCGTCAGGGCCGTCCATTATCACTTCGGTGCCGTGGACGTTTAACCCCCGAACTAACCAACCAACCTAATTGCATAATCATTTCACTGCCAGTGGTCGCATAGTCTTTGATAATCGGTTACATCCTGGCCTGAGGCTGACATTTTTAAAATGAGCTCAAACAACATACAGATTACTAGACAGATCAACCATTTCAGTTCAAGGTTGATGCCAGAATAGCTTGGCGCCTCAACACCAGGCTACTCTGGCACTACCCTTGAACTATTAAATTTATTTCAAGCACTGGTGTATCAGTTCACAAACAGAAAACAAAGACAATGAGGCTGAACGCAACCAGGGAAGAACCAGTCTTGCTTGCTGGCACCCCATTGGAGGAGGTGGAGTCCTTCACCTATCTCGGGAGCATCATAGACAAAAAAGGCGGCACTGATGCAGATGTCAGAGCACGAATCGGTAAAGCCAGAGCAGCCTTTCTCCAGTTGAAAAAAGTATGGAGTTCCAGAGAGCTGTCACAACACACCAAAGTCCGGATTTTCAACTCCAATGTAAAAGCAGTTCTCCTATATGGAGCAGAGACTTGGAGATTGACAAAAACCACAGTCAACAGAGTACAGACCTTCATGAACAGTTGCCTTAGAAGAATTTTGAAAATCCACTGGCCAGAGAAGATCAGCAACGTCAGACTCTGGGAGAGAACAGAGCAGATAACAGCAGAGAATGAAATTGGGCGAAGAAGATGGGGATGGATCGGTCATAGTCTGAAGTCTGAGAAAGCCAGCTTCCAGTATCACTAGGCAGGTATTGTCATGGAACCCCCAGGGAAAGAGGAAAAAAGGTAGGCCGAGAAACTCCTGGCGTCGAGACCTCCAAGCAGACATCAAGAGACTGGGAACCACCTGGAGTAGAATCGAAGGAGAAGCACAGGACAGGAGTTGCTGGAGGTCTCTCGTCGACGGCCTATACCCGGGTAGGCGTGACAGGCGTAAGTAAGTAAGTAACTGGTGTATCAGGATGGAAATGGTTAATTCAACGCCAGTGACCCCAGCCCTCCAAGGAACATGGATAAAAACTGAAGTCATTTGTGTCAACAAGAGGCATAGATTATCGTGAGCCTCAGAAGTTGCGGGGTCATACGATAATAATATAATATACGTCTATGCTGACATACCGTGCCCGGCCGCTACGTAAAGCCTACAGCACTGGTAAACAATCACGCACCTAGCATGTAATGACGCTCAGACTCTTGCCGGGGGCACACACCTAAGTCGAGTGGTAGGACTCTTCGCCCATGTGGCCAAGGGAAATACATAAGCCCGATAAATCTATATTGACTCTAAGGAATCGCTGTGCTCATCAGCTAAAGTACCACATCAACCCACACAGTCTCAGAAAAGAGAGACGTACATTAAAGTGATTTAAATTTCCGACGTTGCTTTTAATCAGACAATAGGCAAATAAAATGAACAGAACCAATAAATAGGTTTATGTAGGTTATTCCCAAGCCTATCTCCTCACGTTTTTGGAATCATTATGAGAGAGTAGACCGACTGTGCTTATTTAAGCGGTGGTCCCCGATTAATTACTGATAGTGCGGACAGATTAACTCAAGGATAGTGCCTGATTAACTTGGAGCCGCAGGCGCTAAGTTAATCAGGCACTATCCTTGAGCTATAATTGTCGTTTGGACTGAAGTTCAGTTGAAACTGGAAACAACGGTGATTGGAGTTTTATATTATGAAACCCAATCTTTTTCTTGATTGTCTGACAAAGAGTTGTCAGTCTTTTGTTCTGGTGAAATTGAACGATACTGCTAATCTTCTACAGAACATCAAAGCCAGGAAATAATGTTTCTTTAGTTGATTCTTTCAAGACACAATTTCCAAAGGTGGCCGAGGACGGTTACTTTTTAAGAACGTGATTAATAGTTTCCTCCTATGCTGAATAGTAATTAAATATTTTGCTTTTGTTTGATGCTTTGTAATAATGATAATAATAATAATAATGGGTATTTATATAGCGCTTAATCTTACTCAAAAGCTCTAAGCGCTTTACAATCTGTACACAAAAATAAAATACAATGACATATGCACATAACAAACAAAGCACAATGCCCGAACACACCACTTTTACAATAAACTAAACAACAATACATACATAATAATTTAACATTAACATTCAGTCTAAACAAGGAGGATTGCAGAACTACAACTAAGGCATCAAACACTGGCAGTCATTCAAAGTAAAGCTTGAAGAGGTGAGTTTTCAGCGACCTCCTGAAGTCAGAGACAGACTCACTGTTTCTGACCTCAAGAGGAAGTGTATTCCATAACACTGGGGCTTGATAAACAAAAGTGCGCTGACCAAATGTTTTAGTTTTGACAGAAGGTACACACAGCTTCCGTTTATCGGAAGAGGAGCGGAGCTCACGAGAGGGTGTATACACATGCAGCAAAGAGGACAAGTATTCTGGGCTGGTGCCTGAAAGGCAGTTAAAACAGATTGACATAACTTTGTATTGAATACGTGAGGACACAGGTAGCCAGTGAAGGGACTTCAAGATGGGTGTGACATGCTCAGTCTTACGGACTCTCACAACAAGCCGGACTGCATTGTTCTGAATTTTTTGGAGGCGATCAATGAGATACTGAGGGCAGCCACAAAGCAAAGAGTTACAATAATCTAGCTTGGACAGCACAAATGCACAAACTAGTGTTTTAGTGGCTTCCACGGTCAGCAGGTGACGAACTGAACTAATACGACGAAGTTCCAGATAAGCGGATCTACACACTGCACTGACATGCTGTGACATAGATAACTCGCTGTCAAGTGTAACACCCAGGTTTCTCACACTCGCAGAGAAGCCAATGAGTGTTCCATCCACAGACAATGATGATGGTAAAGGCAGGGACGAAGATAATCTTGGATTAGCTACCAACATTGCTTCAGTTTTGCCATCATTTAACATCAGTTTGTTGGTGGTCATCCATGATTTGACATGGTCAATGCACTGGCTTATACTTTGGACGGCATTCACAGCTCGCTCGACAGTATCACTTTTGTACATCTGCGTATCATCTGCAAATGCATGATGGGAAATGGAGAGACTACAAATCAGGTCGGACAGGGGCTGAACATACAGTAAGAACAATACAGGTCCTAGGACCGAGCCCTGGGGTACACCAAACCGAAGAGGTGATGGCTCAGAACGACAGCCGTCGACAGAAACAATCTGGGATCGTTCAGTCAGGTATGAACTAAACCACGCCAAGACTGTGCCTTCAATGCCAAATACAGATTGAAGACGGCACAGCAAAATTTCATGGTCAATAGTGTCGAACGCACTGGACAGGTCCAGCAAAGCAAGGACTGTGATCTTACGCTCGTCCAAAGCACAAAGCAGGTCATTGAATATCTTCAGCAAAGCTGTTTCAGTGCTACGATGGGGACGATATGCAGACTGGAATACACTGAACAGACTATTAGAGTTGACATGCTTTAAAGTTTGAACAAGGACAATTTTCTCAAGAATCTTTGATAGAAATGTAAGATTGGAAACTGGGCGATAGTTTTTCAGTACATTTGGGTCTAAAGATGGTTTCTTCAATAGGGGTTTCACAAGTGCAGTCTTGAAGCTTTCAGGAAAAATACCAGTGGAGAGAGAGTTGTTGATGACTTGTGTAATGGCAGGCAACACTTCATCCAGGCACTCGTACAACAAGGGAGTGGGTATGGGGTCTAACTCACAAGTTTTTGGGGCAGTGTTTGTGATCACTTTTCTGACCTCATCCTCTAGCACAGGTTCGAAGGCTGAGAGAGGTTCTCCACTAAAGCGTTTTTCGGTGAACAAAACTGAAGTGGGCATGAGATCCAGAGAATCACGAATTTCGCGGACCTTATCAATGAAGTAATCTGCAAAAAGCTGAGGCAGCTGGCACGGGGGAAATGTAGTGGGAAGAGGTGAAGGAGTCTTCTTCACCATAAGCTTATTGGTCACATTATACAACTCTTTGCTTGTTGTGCACTCACTGATCTTCCTGTTGTAAAACGAAGATTTTGCTCCGTGAACAATCTCATTTACATGCTTCTTAGAACATGTGTATATCTGCTTGTGAACAGTCAACCTAGTTGAGCACCACATTCTCTCAGCTTGGCGCCGCATCTGCTTAGCCGAACGCAGCTCTTTGCTCACAAACCTATACCACGGGCTGATTCTATGAGCTGACTTTTTACGCTTTGAAGATGGTGCATGATTGTCTAAGACAGTGCGTAAACATGAATCAAACTCCTCGGCACTAGGACTAGGATGGTGAGACAGTGACTGAACGAGGTCAGCCTTGAAGGCTAGTCTGTCAATGGCACGAACATTGCGCACTATGGTAAGCATAGGCACTGGAGGTGGGACTATGGCCCTCAAATGACTGATCACACAGTAATGGTCTGAACATATATTGCATCAGAAACCTGTGCTGAGCACAAGATATCATCGTCACATCTATGAAGGATCCAGTCAATAGTATGCCCTTGTCTATGAGTTGGTTTGTCGACAACTTGTGAAAGACTGAACATGTGTAAAATGTCCATGAGTGCAGAGGTGGTGTGGTGCTTCTGATTGTCAAAGTGGATGTTAAAGTCACCAAGGACTATCAGACTGCCAGCAAGAGAATTACAGTGATCGAGAAGATCATGAAATTGATCAACAAACATTGAATCAGTTAATTTGTTCTTGCGGTTTGGCGGGGGTCTGTAGAGGCATAGAAAATGAACAGTTTTCTGAGTTAAAGCTAGAGTAAACTGTACAAGCTCAAAAGACTCATGGGAGAAACTAAAAGACGTTGAAAATGATGCAAAAGGCTGCAGTGCTTCATGGAGGACGACTGCAATACCACCCCCACGAGAATCGCGGGGGAAGGATTTCACAGAGTATCCAGATGGGGCAAGATCAGCACATTTGGCCTCATCACCAGAGGCACGAAGCCAGGTCTCTGTTAAGAACAGAATGTCAACATGATGGTCGGTAACAAACTCGCACACTTCAGAGCGCTTCTTGGCACAACCAACTGAGCGCACGTTAAACAGTGCCAAGCACAGCTGACCTGGTACTTTGGTAGTGTCTTGAAGATGAACCTGAATAAGGTTAGATACATTACCAGTCTGGTGAGTATGGCTTGTGATTCTCTTGGAGCTGATGTAGACTGAGACGGGTTGTAATGTTTCTTGGGACAGGTGTGGTCGTTCAAGAAGTTGTGATGGTGATGATGACGGAGAGATATGAGGGGGTGGTGATGGTTGGAATGGAGCCCAATGAAGTGGAAGTGGGGGCTGCCACACGAATGATTGTGATGGTGGGGGCTGAAGTACCAGAGGCGGTAGCGGTGGGACACCGGGTGTAGGATGGCGATTTTATAGATGAGGTAATGCGGTTGTTGATTGGTTGATGGGGTTTTAATGAAGCAGATGCACGCAGGATGAAAGCGGCTGTTTGATACTGGCCATACAAGTCAGCCAGCACATGCATGTTTAGCGCTATTCGTCTATCTGTCTGTCTGTTTCTGTCTGTCTGTTTGTCCCTATGTTTCTCTGTCTCTGTCTTTGTCTCGCCTTGTCTGTCTCTGTCTCTATCCCTCCCTCTCTCTCTCTCTCTCTCTCTCTCTCTCTCCCCCTGTGGGTGTACGTGAGAGAATGCGTGTGTGTGTGTGTGTGTGTGTGTGTGTGTGTGTGTGTGTGTGTGTGTGTGTGTGTGTGTGCTACTGTTATATTTGTTGTTGTGTGTAGCAAGGACAAGATTGAAAATAGGTCTGTGACCTAATCTTTTATCCTTGTAAAATAAAGTTTCATTTCATTTTCTCTCTCTCTCTCTCTCTCTCTCTCTCTCTCTCTCTCTCTCTCTCTCTCTCTCTCTCTCTCTCTCTCTCTCTCTCTCTCTCTCTCTCTCTCTCTCTCTCTCTCTCTCTCTCTCTCTCTCTCTCTCTCACACACACACACACACACAAACACGGCACTAACACACACACACACACAGACAAACACGGCACTAACACACACACACACACACACACACACACACACTGAACGTGCGCGAGGGCAAATAAACACAAACATACATATGCACACACACACACACACACGCAGACACCCGTGCGTACCACACACACACACAGACACACGCAGGCACTCGCACGCACGCACGCATGCACACACACACACACACACACACACACACACACACACACACACACACACACAAATACTCGTATGTACCACCCACGCACACAAACACACAGGCACTCGCACGCACCTACGCACCGTTACACTCTATAAGCGCTCATGAGGCCTCAAGAGGCCTTAATGGGCACACAAGAGAAGCTGGGGCGGTCACCATACAGTCCCTCCCATTGCCCCACAGCCGCGGGAGAAAGTGACACTGCTCAGTCTCCTTTTTTACGCTGTTGATCTGCCTCCATCCCAATCCTCGATCTGCTCCGCCGTGAGGTGGCGTTAGTCGCCTGCTCTGCGTCAAAAACCAAACTAACTGACTAACTAACTCCATCTTACTTACTTACTTACTTACTTACTTACTTACTTACTTACTTACTTACTGCCCGTATGGCCGAAGGCGCATAGGGCAGCAACAAAATCTTCAGCCGGTCGCGGGCCAGAGTGCCTATCGTTACCCAGGTATGGTGGTGGTTTTTCAGTTCTTGTTCCACCGTTCGGCGCCAGGTGATCTGTGGCCGTCCTCTCTTCCTCTTACCATCTGGTTCCAGTGTAGGGCTGTCTTCTCTCCGCAGCACATGTCCAATCCATCGCCAACGTCTTTTCATGATTGTTGTGAGTGGCTATGTCTGCTTGTTTACAGCGGGACAGTAGGTCTTCGTTGGAGATTTTGTTTGGCCAAAATATTTTGAGTATTCTCCTGAGGTTCTTGGTATGGAATGTGGACAGCTTGGTGATGTCTTGTTGCGTCATTCACCAGCATTCTGCTCCGTAGATGAGTACTGGTACAACACAGCTGTTGTAGAGTTTTAGCTTCATCTGCTTCTCATTAATTACCCACTATTCCAGGCTGACCTTGGACCCAGTAAGCAAACGTCCCCAGGGCCGACGTCAGCCGCAGGGCTGTGCGCGGGCCCACTGCGACCAACTTCGGCCCGAGGATCATTTCCTTAATGGACACCTATACATGACTGTAAGGTACTTCACGAAAATCAGCCAAACAAGCTCGTCAAGTGCCTGAATGGGCATAAAACTTCATTAGTATACTCGGTCAATAACTGATACTCGTACAACACTTCGCCTATATTCTCCCCCACAAACTAAATCTCTTATTTCACATGGAAGTACAAAGAATGCATTTGCATTACGTGAACCTTTTCTAAAGTACTTCACATCGAGAAACCCACACAACTGAACGAGCGAAGTTTTAGATATTGACCGAGCGCTTTTTTTCTTCAACCTCAAGTAATTGAATTAAGCAGAGAACTCACCGGGGACTATACTCAAGTCCCTCAGCTACTCTGTGTCTCTCAGCAAGAGACATAGATGTTCATGAGCCCTCATGAAAATCTATGCCTCTTGTTCATAGTAAAGAAAAGTCTGATTTACATCACTCATCCCGTCCTGGGTTTTAAGTCTACCACTGTGCTAAACTGAGAAGTATTGGTTTCGTGATTCAAAACCCGATGTTGGACTGAAGGGTGGCAGGCGAAGGCCATCAACTAAATGGGCTCTGCTGCTGTAATCTAATTCTGGTCGCTTTCATTAGGCCTGATTCTGCTGTGAAGGGTACTATGGAGGTCAGAGAGAGAGAGAGAGAGAGAGAGAGAGAGAGAGAGAGAGAGAGAGAGAGAGAGAGAGAGAGAGAGAGAGAGAGAGAGAGAGAGAGAGAGAGTTGACAATTTAGAGAGAGAGAGAGAGAGAGAGAGAGAGAGAGAGAGAGAGAGAGAGAGAGAGAGAGAGAGAGAGAGAGAGAGAGAGAGAGAGAGAGTTGACAATTTAGTGTTCCACTACATCTCGTCACTGTTTTTACAAGATCGTCAGTGACACTTTTTGAAATGGCGAGACAATTTGCTTTTTGCTTACCGAGTTGTAGGATGCAAATATGCTGATCCCTGCCAACTGGAGAAATATATTTTTATAAGTTACTTCACGTCCCTGACACAATATACACGATCTTATTAACCTTAAAAGGTCATTGCAACGAAAGGCATATATTTTCATAATGAGTTACTGCGTGTCGCCGTCACAATATATGCGGCCTTATAAACCTTAAAAATAAAAAGTCCTTTCATCGAAATACATAAAGTTCCCTAAAAGTTACTTCATAAGTCTGTCAGCTTACAAATGTCCTTACAAACAAAAGGCATAGACTTTTATTTTACGTCATCTACAAGAGGCTTAGTTTCTAAGGAGCCGCCTGCAGGCGGGTCCTTAGAAACTAAGCCTCTTGTAGATAAAAGGAATGGACAGCTGAGAGATCTTCTCTCCTCTTTACAGACTATGTTGTGGCCAACGGACAGCCTGGCGAAAGCTGCGCTGTGCGTGATCCATGCTACATACACTATATCCAGGCTGTAATTCCTCGAAAGCCAAGATCAAAAGGACACAGTCATCAGAGCTTGCAAGGACCCCCGCGGTTAGGGACACTGAGGACAAAGGGACTATTTGATCCGGCATTCACGTTCGAGGCCGTGTGCTGGTCTGTGATTCATGGACCTCACGGGTTTTCGCCGTAAGGTCCAAAATCACAGACCAGCACACGTAATAACCCCCACAACCTGCCTGCTGTGGCTACAGGCCCATTCGCACATCAAATGACGCTGATATATCTGGAGGCAAACGGCAGGAAGTCATATTTTGAGAAAAGCAAGATTTTCATTGCAAGACAATGAAAACATCGCTTTAACATAACTGGACTTGCTTCACACGACAGAATTCTGGCCGAAGTTACTGCTGCGGTTGAGCTGTAGTTCTCTGCAGGATTACATTTGTACCAACATGATCATAGACATCACCCCTTTAATTCAAAACCATCCCGAATATTAAACTTCAAAATCTTGCCACAGAATGAAAAATGAACATTAGTAACATAAACCCATTTGAAAAACTATATGTACAGTCTACTTCGCTTCTAAGGTCGGAGACAACAAAAGTCGGACATAACAAAGCTTTTTCAGACGTCCTGACAGCACTCTTTCTATGTAAATTACTTCGCTTATACTCTTGGCTTGACTTCGCGAACGAAGATTCTATAGGGCTTGCCCACGTCGTCTGCAGGCATTTTCGTGGCTGCGGAGGCCAATCCGGGACAGGCAGGTTCGACCGCAGTGGCTGCAGGGGAAGGTCTGGTCAGGGTTCTGAGTTACGGCAACTCGGTTTTTTCTCCTGAGCCGTTTGTTCTTAAGGTTAGCTCTGCGAGAGTCCTCAAAGGAGACGGCTGCCTTGTTGATGGTGGAGCGCCAGGTGTCACGGTCCGCAGCAAGCGAAGACCACTGGCGGTGGTCGATTTGGCAGGCACTAAGTGACTTCTTGAGACCGTCTTTTGTATCTCTTCTTTGGTGCCCCTCTGTCACGGTGTCCAGTAGCAAGCTCGCCGAACAGAGTGATCTTGGGTAGGCGATGATCCTCCATCCTTCGCTTATAACAAACTTCGGATATAACAACCAAAAAAAATCCCGGGTCCTCTGGCGATTTGTTATTTACGAAGTTTATTTTGTATGCACAATACGACAGGTAAAACACAACGCGTGTTAACTCATTCAGCCCGACGCACGTATTTCTCAAGTTTTGGAGGCGTCATCTAACGACTATGCACCTGTTGCAGGAGATGGATCGACCATGATAATTCAAGGGTAGTGCCAGATTAGCTTGGCGCCTGTCGGCGCCAAGCTAATCTGGCACTACCCTTGAATTGTCATGGTCGATCCATCTCCTGCTGTAGTGCGTCAGGGCTGAATGGGTTAATGTAGACTGCGTCTCATATAGTGCTGCACGCCTACAACAAACAGCAATATCCTAAATCTCCATTAATAGTCCATAAGCTAGGAAGATCTACCGTGCACCACCCCCCCCCCCCCAGTACTCAATAAGATGGGTTTCAAAGTGTTCCTTAGTGTGTCCTGAGATGTGTAACCCATGTTCCCCGAAAATCCTTAGGAACACACCAGAGATATAGCCGATGGCGCAAGGGTACCCCCATTCACGCTCTTCGCAGGTGCTAAAATGAGGTTGAGAAAAATTTTCCTCTAAATAAATCAGAATTCATTCCAGAAACCCAAATCAGGCAATATTACTTCAAGGCACACCTTCTGCATCCTCTGCAAAAACAGAATAAAAAAATATTGAATCTCTGGCTCACAGTGAAGGTATTTGTGCACCCAGTTAACAACCATTTCCGCGAAATCACAAAAAAAGACAAAAATAATGTGTCAGATGGCTTCAGACATTTTCTATAGCACTGACAGTCCATTTTCAGGTTTACGTCATTAAAACAGGATGTCACAATTACTATAAACTTGACTAGGTGATGCTGTGATCACTGTGAGTGCCACAGTGGTTGATTTTGTATCCCTACCCCAAGTTGTAAAAATACACAAAATTAATTAGAAAAAATTGCTTAAGTTATTCCATTTTATTTTGACCTCTCTTTACCTATTAAGTTTCAATAATGTGAGCATAAAGTGCAAGAAAATAAGGAAAGTCGGCATCCTTTACGGTATGTTCGTGGTGAATGATAGCTGGGTAGCAGATACGGTGGCTGGACGGTTCATTTTTTCTTATTTTTCTAACAAGAGATATATTCAAGCTACATGCTTGAAATTTGGCATGGTATTGCAGGAGACATGTCTGCAACTAGGAAAAATGTTTGTTTGATACAGTTTAAAGTTTTAATATTAATTTTAATTAATTATGCTAATTTATTCTAAATTTTCAACGGCCCAAAAACCCAAACTTTTTGCCAGTGCCAATTCTAAACAGTTGTTTTTTTCCCCTTAATTCTTTTTTAGTTTTAAACTACACCATAAAATGAAGCTTTTGTCATACCAGAATTTTTATATCAGTATTTGTTTGTTTTGTACAGGCACATGAAATTTGACACTTCAAGTTTGTAATTTTGTTAATTAAAAAATTTAATATCAAAAAAACAAAAACAGCTATACTAATTTTGGTATGACAATAGCTAGGTATTGGTATGAAGAAGCTGCACACCAAATATTATGGTAATTGGTTAATATTTGTGAGTACAGTGTGGGAAAAATGAACAATACCTGGCAAATTTCGCAAACTTCGGCGAAGGAAAAATAATACACAAAACAGCACATGATCCTACCTTATGTCCACTAATACCCCCCTGCCAAGTAAGGAAATCCTTCAGCTTCATCCTGCTGGTCCTCCAGTGCCAGCCTGCACCTTCTCCTTGCTCTTCGTTGCTCATATGTTGCCCTGCCCTTTGCCCACTGTATCTGCTACCTTAAAATTGCCAAATTGGGAAACGTACATTGTTTCTGATGCCCTCAGAAATTTTGTATACAACCGATAGGTCCTTTTTAGGTTTTATTGTTTAGGATAGAGTACCACAGTTACTCCCAGCCTGATTTTATGATGCTGTGATGCATTTAGGGGCCACAGTGGCTGAATCTGCTGCCCTACCCCCATTTTACCTGTACGCAAAGGAACGAAAAATGATCATAACAATTGCTCCTCTGATTAAATATGCTTGTTGCCAGTTTTCTTAACAAAATATGCATATTGAGCATAAACATTTGTGATCATTTTATTAATTTCAATGTGACCCATCAATTTAATTGTAATTCTTTTTATTTAAGGCATGCTTAACAGGGGCTGCCACTGAAGCTTCTATCGTCTGCACATTCAGCACTCTTGTCAAACTCGGGGAAGGTGTACCTCAGGGAGATGTTGTGTCTGATGCTGTTTTTGGTCTACATTAATGACATCAGTACAACAGTACCAAGGTTCGTCTCGAACATCCTACATGCGGATGACTTTGCAGTGTGGAGCGCAGCAGAACATAAAGAAATAGCACCCTCCAGAATCCAGGATGCTGCCAATAGAGTCAGCAGCTGGACTGAAAGAGGCCACTCAAACTGAGCTAGACCATCTCTTTCAATCAGAAGGAAGAGGTCACCTCAAAACAGGAGACCTTCGAGTACCAAAGACAGACAGGCCAATTTTACTGGCAACAAATAAATTACTGGATTCACGTGGAGACCTCACATTGAAGCCATGGAAGCTAGAGCTGCAAAAAAAAAAAAAAAAAAAAAAAAGTCTCTGATGAAAAAACTGGGGGGGGGGGGGGGGGGACCACATTGGCGCAAATTACAGCATCCTGGCACAAGCAAACACCTGCTCGGTCAGACCAGTTGTGCGGTACCACTGCCTGCAAAACCCAAAAAGCCAGGCTTGACAAGATGCAGAACATGGGTCATTCTCATGATGCAGTGACATTCTTAGAGCCATCTGGAGCACCCCAATTTAGGAAATGGAGGACATTGGAGCCACTGGAATGCAGAACAGCACACACGATGAAGAAACTTACTAAACACAGACAGCATGGGAGACTACAGGAGCAGACCAAGAACCGTCAGAAATGTGCAAATCTGAACTGCCCAAATCTGAACCGCCAACTGAAGGTCCTGCAAAGGGCTAACACTGACGTCCTGGAACCAAGCCCAAAGATGTGTGAACAGCTCCCTTCAGATACCTGGACATCTCGAAAGAGCCTTCAAGACAACATAAACAATGTTCCAGGACTCTTTGCCAAAGGTCGCGGCACTGCACAAAGCCATCTTGCTGGAGGTTGTGCACAAGCACTACCGGCCTCACAGCAGCTGTGATACCACACAAGATGCCGTGCGGAATGAAGGAAGTGGCGTGTACATCTGTTGTGCAGACCACACTACTACCTCCCTCTCTTTACCAGCTGGTGGCAGCAGCTCCAACTATCGTACAGATCTGCAGGTGCTCAACACAGCAGCAGAGCACTAGCTAGGGAAAGGCAGCAGCTTGATCCACTGATCTCACCAGGAAGCTTCAAGATAGACTGGATGCCCTGTCCACAAAATAGTGCTGCAGTGGATTCCAGTGCATTCTGGACTAGCTGGGAATGGAGACACTACATCATCAACAAAGTGATTGGCAACAGCAGAATGGCGGCTGCAGCCCGTGGGCAGATGACATCAACAAGCTGAACAGGGAGAGCCAGGCCGCCATCTTTCATCTACGCACCGAATACTCTGGACTGGGTCCATACAGAAAAGCAGGAACGTTTCACAAACCCAAAATGAAGCCTGAAGGTTTACACACTTTAATCAGATCACTCTGTATCAGCGATTATTTGAAGCTTCCGTGCCTAATGCATGAAGAGATACCAAAATAAAAGAACGCTTAGCGAATGGTGGACTTCGGTAGAAGCGTAAACAACCAATCAGAATGTTCGGCAGAAAGGCCATGCAGTCACTTTATGATCAGAGCTAAATATAGATCACTTGCAACAAGCGTCAGCATGATCGTTCGCAATGGAATAGTCACAGATTGGGGGAGAAAGAAAAGAAAAGAAGTAGACAAAAGTCTGCCAGCACGTTTTAATTTTTTACAAACTTTCACAGACTTTAAGGAAAAGGACTGAAATTGACAGACTTTCCAGGGCCCTGAAAAAGCCTTGTCATGTTTTAACAACTTTCACAAATGTT
Source organism: Semisulcospira habei (assembly GCA_036245525.1). Lineage (NCBI taxonomy): Eukaryota > Metazoa > Mollusca > Gastropoda > Semisulcospiridae > Semisulcospira > Semisulcospira habei. The sequence continues at coordinate 206,779,203 of BTPG01000002.1, read as the reverse complement.
CACAGACCGTAAGGACCCTGTTGGACTCACCTCGTGAGATTGGGTCATGCGGAAACAGCTCTATGCGAATTTGGCGTAGAAAATCAGTCTCCTTAGCACATTCTCCAAACATGTCCATACACAGAAGCGGTCTGCTGGCAGTTCTGACCAGAAGACACGCCCCTATACACCAAACTCTGAAAACATGCTGCCTAGCTCTTGACAGCTCACTTATTGGCAGCCAGAACAATATAAGATTTAAAGACGGCCATACAAAATTGAACGTTGCAGAAGGTGGAAGCGGAGATCTCGTGGTCGACATGTGGAAACAAAGTATTTTTGATAACATTGTTTTGGCTATTAGGAACCATGAAACTTTATTACGCATTCATATTTACACATTTCTAGATGAAAATAAATGAAAGGAAAAGGGGAGACCTTACTAGACCCGCCTTACCCTAGGTAAAATATCACATAAAAGGCCAGCCAGTTAAAAATAGTTACAATTAAATTGATGGGTTACATTGAAATTAATGAAATGATCACAACTTTTTATGTTCAATATGATACTTTAAAAAAAAAAAAAAAACTGGCAACAAAAAATATTTAAACAGAGGAGTATGACGTAAGCAATTTTTATGATTATTTTGCGTTACTTTGCATAAAATAGGGGTAGGGCAGCAGATTCAGCCACTGTGGCCCCTAAATGCATCATATCATCACAAAATCAGGTTGTGAGTAACTGTGGTACTCTATCCTAACCAATAAAACCTGACAAAGACCTATCGGTTGTATACAAAATTTCTGAGGGCACCGGAAACAACGTACGTTTCCCAATTCGGCAATTTTAAATGGGAAAAAGCTATCATTCATCACGAATGTACCGTAAAGGATGCCGACTTTCCTTAATTTCTTGCACTTTATGCTCATATTATTGAAACTTAATAGGTAAAGAGAGGTCAAAATAAAATGAACAATCCAGACCAAAAAGGTGACTGCCAAGCGTGTAATATGCAAAGAAGCACCCAACGGAGAAAGAAACACGCTTAGAAAAGACGGGTACAACACAATTTATTAATATTTCGGGTAAATACCCTTTGTCAAAATAGACAAACAAACAAACAGAGAGATTAGCCGCTACTTATCTTCATTGGCAGAAAGAATGTGGCAACTCAAAATAAAATGGAATAACTTGAGCAATTTTTTCTAATTAATTTTGTGTATTTTTACAACTTGGGGGTAGGGATACAAAATCAACCACTGTGGCACTCACAGTGATCACAGCATCACCTAGTCAAGTTTATAATAATTGTGACATCCTGTTTTAATGATGTAAACCTGAAAATGGACTGTCAGTGCTATAGAAAATGTCTGAAGCCATCTGACACATTATTTTTGTCTTTTTTTGTGATTTCGCGGAAATGGTCGTTTACTGGGTGCACAAATACCTTCACTGTGAACCAGAGATTCAATATTTTTCATTCTGTTTTTTGCAGAGGATGCAGAAGGTGTGCCTTGACATAATATTGCCTGATTTGGGTTTCTGGAATGAATTCTGATTTATTTAGAGGAAAATGTTTCTCAACCTCATTTTAGCAGCACCTGCGAAGAGCGTGAATGGGGGTACCCTTGCGCCATCGGCTATATCTCTGGTGTGTTCCTAAGGATTTTCGGGGAACATGGCTTAAACATCTCAGGACATACTAAGGAACACTTTGAAACCCATCTTATTGAGTTCTGGGGGGGGGGGGGGGGGGGTGCACGGTAGACCTTCCTAGCTTGTGGACTATAACCCATTGACTGCTAATGACGATAGCGCTCGGCGGACAAGACGCGTAACTACGTCATTACCTAACTACGTAACTACGAGTCTTTTCCGCCTAAGGGTATCGTAAGCAGCAGTCCAGGGGTTGAGAATCTTCGACGGACTTTTGGTCCGTGGTTACGCTTTGAAACACGCGAGACCTCAATAATCGGCTTCAAAGCCGAACTTAACATCCCTTGTAACTGGTACATGCGTTCACCCACGCTTGGCTAACCATCGCAGGGGAGGGGAGGGGGTGGAGGGGGGGTGGTGGTGGATCAAGGCAGGAACAACTTTAATCTTGAAGCCGCAATCTTCGGCGTTCTGGATCTGGTTAGGCACGCAACAGAATCATTTATTTTTGGCCCGGTTGCCAGTCGAATCAAATTTCCGCATCCCTTTACTTGCTTACCTATATATGCCTATGAGTGATATATACTCTGGAATCTACCCACGCCGTTCAGACTGACAAGGCGATTAGGGGGTATAGAATTTAGAGCACCTTGAACTATAAATAAATTCAAGACATTTTTTAGCTTGAACTACAGCTGCTCCATCATGCGAGAGACAGATTGATTACATTTTTTCCTCATTAGCTTTACACATTCGCACTACAGAGGAAGAGGGGTCGGCCATGATAGTTGAAGGATAGTGCCAGATAAGCTTGGCGCCCAACAGGGCGCCTAGCTAATCTGGCACTACCCTTGAACTGTCATGGCTGAATTAGTTCCCACAGGTGGTGCTACAGCCACCTAAATGATGGTCTTTATTGACAGGTAACAGATTTTGCTATACAAGAATTCTCTTCAGACCGTTAAAGCACCAACTTTTATGATCACTTGTTTGCTTTAAAAAAGGGTGGTTATTACGCTTCATACAGTTCCCAAAGCCAGATTAACTAGGTGCGTTAAAAGGTCCTATCTTTGAATTACCATGGTCGTTCCATCTCTCGGCGGCAGTGAATCTGTTGTGACATCTTAGGCCTGAAATTTCCATTCGTTCCGAACGTTACAAGCTGTTTAATTTTTCTCCGAATCTAACGTCTGTTGGTCAACATAATTTTCTTCTGCATTATTTGAGTCTCTCTCCTCCAATATGCAGACGTGAAACCCTGCACAGTACAATCCGCAAGATACTTAGATTGTCGTGGGCCCCAGCAGCGGCAGGGACTCGTGAGAATCTACATCTCTTGCTGATTGAGACTGATTCTATCATTTCAACAGAGTAAGGACGCTATCTGGGTTTTTTTCTGCTTGAGTATGCCGGCTCTGATCTAACGAGCCATTACTGCCGTTTCGTCGACCGGTTCCTCCACCTACTGCTGTTTGCTAACCAACTACATGTACTTTACCCCCTTATTGCCGAAAACAAGCGAATGCGATCTAACTGCAAGAGGCATATATTCTCATGAGCCCCCGCGAATGCTGGGGCTCATGAGGATATATGCCTCTTGCTGAGACCGCATTGTGTTGTCCATGGTTTTTTTTTTTAAATTTTTTTTTATATATTTAAAAAAAGAAAAGACTAATGCGGTGTCTTTTTGCATGTCGTTCACTTAACTCATGTTTCAGAAACAAAATGTACGTCCGTTGGCAAAGGGGGTTAATCGGTTTGGTGTATTGATCTTGACGGTAGTCTGTATGTTACGTCAAGTCGCGAACTCATTCATGGCTAATAATGACTTCTGCAACTGGCCCACGTCTTAATCCGTCCACTGCCGAGAAAGTGAACATAATCTAACTGCAAGAGGCATAGATCCTCATAAGCCGCTGCAGTCGCGGGGGCTAATGAGAATCTGTGCCTTTTGCTGAGACCAATTTGTATCCATGTTTCTTGGACGGTTTTTGCTTTCGGTCGTTCAGTGAACAAAGATTTCAGAAACAAAAAATGTACATACTTTGGCAGGAAAGGGGTTAACACATTCGAGACATGCTGCAGTCGAATACGAGACTGTAAATTTGTTAAAGACATAGAGTATACCAGCTGTGGGAGATGGATCTGTCATGAAAATAGCAGAAACCAGAGAAGCTTGCCAATTGGCGTCTTTCTGGCACTGCTCTTGAACATCACTGCCGATTTGTCTGTAGCTGGGATGCCTTAAAGGCAAAAAATGTTATCTGGAACTACCCTTTGACTATCATGGCCGATTTGTCTCCCGCTGTGATGTCTTCAAGGCAAAACAATTTTCTGGCACTACCCTTGGACTATCATGGACGATCCATTTCCCCCGCCGTAGTGTCTTAAGGATGGGTAAACTGTGCGCTTTCAGCGTCACTGATGTGCTGGAGATAGCACGACCATGATAGCTTAGCACGACTATGATAGCATGGCGGAATAACGCAGTTATGGTCCATAGAATTCAAGTACAAATGCAACAACATTCTTCAAACAAGATTGCGGTACATGAAAAGAAAACAACAAGCGACAAAGAAAAATCGGCAGCGGACTGTAAATTATATTTCCGGAACAAAACTCCTCGTACAAAGGGTTCATTCAGCCACACCGGTTGTCTCCCTTGATTCGCTGCAAAAGCAGCGAATCGAGGGAGACATCCAATGTGCAGGGTTCAGCGTGAGGTCGCACGTGACGTAAGCACGGTCAAGACCCCGTTGCGTAGTCGGACAAAGCTCATTCTATACGCGGACAGGAAGGCACCGTAGGCATTGGTCGATATCGCTGTACAACACAGGGATGGTCCTTCATCCCACGTCATTCCATCTGCAAGAGGCATAGATTCTCCTGAGCCGCTGCATCGCAGGGGCTAATGAGAATCTATGCCTATTGCAGAGAGTTATCGATTCGCCACAGTTAGTGACATCTGTTTTCGTAAGAGGAAGGACGGCATCTGGTGTCAGTTTTGTGTCTGTGACTATGCGAGTGGTCAATGTATTCATATGCGGGCTAGCTTGAATACGAATTTTCCGGAAGCTGTCCAGATGGTTGTTTAGGTTGGGGTACAACGTGCACGGCACAGTATTACACTGAACGGCCGTCCGTCCATTATTTCTCTTGTACCGTGGACGTTAACTCATTCGAGACTGTGCCGGCTCCGGATACGCGGCTTAAGCCGCGTATCCGGAGGCGGCACGTCTCGAATGAGTTAAGAAACGGAGATATTCAGCTGAAATGGCACAGGAAGATATTGTTCATTTTGGGGTGGGGAGCGGGGGAGGTTAGGGGTAGGGTGGTGGTTCAGCTTTCTTGACGTGTTGCATTCCAGTCTCCAAAATACCTGTAGTCAAACAACGGGAAGGGGGAGACGGGTGTGAGGGAGGAGGGGCATCCGACAATCCAGCCTTGTTCAAATCAAACATACTAATCCGGACTTACTTTTTCACAAACAACAAACAAGCAAACAAATAAATAAATAAAATGAGAAAACTCTCACAAAAATTAAAAAAAAAAAAAAAAAAAACTTAACATGTTATTATTTTCTGTTAACT